>CAWUFW010003916.1:1200000-1681144 GCA_963921515.1 Calotriton arnoldi | reverse complement strand
AAGGGAACGGGGCCGCCTAATTAGCGCTAGCGCGTTACCGCCAAACCATGCAAGGTTTCTTGTGGTAAGAGGCCGTAAACAGAGGAGAAGGGATGCCAAGGGCCCGTGTGTTGCCAGCAATCATCGGCGTCCGAAAACAAGCAGGCCAAGGTGCTCGGCGATCCTCGGAGGGAAAGCAGGATCCGACGAGTCGACGCTACAACCCCTGACCCGGAAGTGTCAGCGATAACCCGGAAGTGTCTATGCCCAAAACTAACCACTAGAACGCGAAGCGTCTGTGCTCTCGACGCATCGCGTTTTATGCGCGCGGCTACGCTGCCTTCACCTCCCCTTCCGTGATGACGCGATCCCGGGCACAACCGTGACAGTGGCCTGCTGTGTACTACAGAGGACTGCCCTGCTGCACTGACGACTGCCATGCTGCCTAAATTGTGCCTTGTGCATTTAGAGGACTGCCCTGCTGCCTAAGACCTGCTTTTCTGTTTGAACCCAAGACTTTCTGAGTGAATCCAAGGGCTAGTTGGCTGGCATCCTGATAACAGCCTCAGGGACAAAAAAGGCTCCAACTATCTTGAACCCGCACCTGGACCCAGCCTGAGTGAGTCTTGACCCTCTAAGTGGTGCTCCTCCAGTCTTGGACCCTTAGGAAGTGATTCTGAAGGTGCCTAGATAGCCCAAATCTAGAACTTGTTTTCTGGTGAAAAGTGCTCTGGGATCCAAGAGGAGAACGGAACCTATCTGCTCGCCAATCTTCTGACTTCGTGGCAGGTCCCACTACATTCTTTTCCACAGCAGCAAACCCAGTTCAGCGTCTCCATGCAGAAGGGGTATCCGGCCTTGTGGGCCTCTTGTTGGCTACAGCCTGCAGCAGGACATTTTCAAGTTCCGCAAAAGAGACTATATCCAAATGTAGAAATCTTCAGCACGACTTTGTTCAGTGGCTCTCTGATGATGACGCTCCCTCCTCGGACTCCGCTGGCTGCCATGCCCCACAGAAATGTACCTTGTCAGGCATTTTTCTAATTCCAAAGGTAAGTGGAGACGGGGCCCAATCCACTTGCCATACCGAGTTCCATCTCGGTCAGCCATTACTTTTGACTTTGCCCCAGTCTTGTGTGACTATATGCCCGCGGTTGGCACTTCGATCTTTTAGGTGCTAGATTATCACTTTAAACTTTAAAATTCTGGTTCTACTGATTGAGTTTTGTCATTTTGGTGTCAAATAATTTACTAACATTTACTATATTTGTCTAAATTAGTGTGGAATCTTTCTTACAGTGTGTTTTCACTTCACTACTGTTTAAGTGCTACATAAATACTTCACACATTGCCTCAAAGATAAGCCTGCCTGCTTTTGAACCAAGCTACCACAGGATTAAACACAAGTTAATTTAATGACTTTTTGTGATTCACCGTGACAAGGATTGGGGCTGTTGTTTAAGTAGGGTTTCAACCTCCAGCCAACAACCCAATTTATCACATAGTCAAAACAGCTTGATTTTTCAGGGTCACCTTCAACTCCAGTCTTGGAAGATTTCATGTTGTCCTGGCAGCCTGAGGCTTTGCAGGAGGTATTGTTAGTCATCAGAGATTCCTGGGCTCCTTCCAATCAATCAAGTTAGAAATATGCCTGGCCAATCTGGGTTGGCTGGTGTGTGAGGCAATTAATTGATCCCATTTCTGTCCCTCTTGTAGATAAAATTGTTAGTTTAGTTTCTCTCTTTGTTTCTGGTAAGGCTACAGGTAAGGCTACATGACAGTTAATGCTTACAGATCGACTATTTCAACCGGTCATATTTTTGTTAGTTGAAAGGCAACTAGAAATAATTTTATAGTTCATAGGGCTTTGAGATAAATTGTCTCAATGTTCCTCCAAAACAAAATATTCTGGATTGTTGGATGTCAAGATTGTGTTAGATTTTTTGTTTTCCTGGCCTGCTAATGAATTCCTTTCTTTGATACATTATCATCAAAACCTACTATGATATTATGTTTGATTTTGTTTCGAAGAGTATCGGATGTAACAGCATTAGATATGGACAATAGATCTTTTTATCTACCGGGGGTGACTTTCTACATTACTAGACATACCAAAACTCTGTGTACTTAATCTTTTAGCCTAGTATTCAGGATTGTAAAACAATTGCTTGCAGTGCAAAGTCTGCATTTTTAAGGTTCTTAGACTTCTGCTTTTCACCCTCCTTTAGTTTCCCAACTTATTTAAGAAGCAATTAAACCCTATGGGGCATATGTATCAAAAAACCGTTTTTGCGAATCCTTAATAGCGAATTTTAGCGAATCGCTATTAAGGACTCGCAAAATGAAATGTATGCAGGTTTCGCAATAATAATTGCGAATCCTACATATTCCTTAATTGCGACTCGCAAATTGCGAATCGCAATTAAGGAATAACTTCCCATTCATTCCTATAGGCCTAGAGGCCCATAGGAATGAACGGGAAGACATTCGCAATTTGCGAGTACCCATTAGGTACTCGCAAATTGCAAATTCAAATTCAAGGGTGCAAGGGTGTCAAAAGGACACCCTGTTGCACCCCTGAAATATGCATGTGTGCACATGTGGCGCACATTCATGCCCTAAGGGCATGTATGTGCGCCACATGACATTTTGAAAAATGCTAAAAAGTGCATTTTTCTAGGAAATCGCAAATTACCACCAACTCGAAGTTGGTGGTAATTTGCGATTCCTTAAGGGCAAGTCGCTAATTTCGGGAGCTTCCAGAATAGCATTTAAGGAAGCGCAATTTACAATTCCTTAAATGCATTTGCAAAATAGGGAATCTCAAATTTTGATATTCCCTATTGTGCAATGGCCTTTTGGGATGATACATCCCAAAAGGCTTTTTCCCGTTCGCAAACGGGGCGATTCTGCGAATCGGCCCATTTGCGAACGGGAATAAGGCTTGATACATATGCCCCTATATCTCTCTGTGCTCTGGCCAGATGGGTCTGGTGGTTAATGGCTGAAACTGGCATTGAGTTTCCCTTTTGGTGTCTGGCATGGATGTATCCCTTTATGGCATCTAAGGCTCACATTTTCTCTGTATGCATAGAAGTTGTTCTGAAATCAAAAGACTGGTCTCAAGACTTTCAAAATTCATTACTGTAAGCCAGTAGCTCCTATTTCTCGCAATGAGATTGAAAGGCTTAAAACATGTCATAATTGAGTCTCCAGTCTTGTAATAAAATGCAAAATCTCCCCCGCTGCAATAATAGAAGATTGGTATCTTAACAAAGATACTGAGGCAAAGGTTATTCCTCCCTGCTTCTCCCTTAGTATATCTTTTAATTTAATGTTCACATCCTACACATCTTCAGGAGGAGCAAATTTCCTTGGATTACTAGTAGCTTGACTGAATTTTGTTTGAGACCTTCCTCTCTTCTAGGGATCAAGTTGAAGCTCTTGGGCTGCCATCTATCAATCATTTGTTATGAGACTTTATAGTATGCATTGATTTTGCAATAAAGAGGAGGCTTGCTACTCTGCAGAAACACTTAAAGGAATTGCTATGTAGCGACTGGTCACTGGTCTACTATACGGGGCCACTGATGCATTACTGCCTTTACTGTTCAGCCATGTTTGATTTCTGTTATCTGTTTTTTCTGTGCTGATAGTGTTGTAAAACTACAGATGAAATGACATAACCTTATCTTCCGTGTCTGTAATAGAATCCAAATTTCTGTCATGTTGATGGGTGTTGGAAGGTGGATTATTAGTAGGGGTAAGTATGCACCGACCACTAGTAATAGGGCCACCAACGAAATATAAGGCCCAGACAGGGTCTCAAAAAATTATTCCCTTGCTCAACCCTTGGAAGCTGGCAATGTGCAGGCAGGCTTAACTTAGGAGACAGGTATGTAAAGCATTTAAAAACACCAATACATTAAATAAGTAAGACACAACACACAATAAAAAACCCACACTAATTTATAAAAAATGGAATTTTCTTTTAAAATGACACCAAAATGACAAAACTCTAATATAGAGAACCAGAGATATGAATTTTTAAAGATGAAACACTTTCTAGTGTTTAAAAACATATGGTGCCAGCTTGGAATATCTGGTCGCGCTCGACCAGGACAAAGTCAAAGTTTGCGGTCGACCGCAAAGGAGCTCTGGTCGGATACACAGAGTGGGAGGCCCCGATCAAAACTTTACCTTCGGACTTTTCTGGAGGATTTTCTCTCGATGTCGTGCGGTCCACTCCAGCAGGACAATTTCGATGCGACATTGTCAGATTGCTTCTCTGCGAGACCCCGGTCAAACCGTGGGACTCTGGAGCTCCGGAGCTTTCAGCAGGAGGAACCTGAAATCCTGGCCGGGTCGCAGTTGAAGGTAGCTGGCTTGACTCATGACGTCACCTTATAGAGCTTTTTCCCCAAAAAAATCCAAAAATGTCCCCAAACTTCTGGAACTTCTTCCTGAAGTTCCTCTTCAGGGTTCAAATGATCCAAAACACAAATCCAAGGGCCTAGAAGCTCTGAGATGATCCTTGGAAGTCTGGGACTACAACTCCCACAATTCACCCAGCCGAATCCTTAAATCTCCACTGGATGCACTCCAGGCTGGAGACTTCTTGAGGGAGATGGTGCAGGGAAGCTCTGTTAACCTGTTGCTTTCAAGGAGTCACTCCTTAAACTTTTTTGAAGCAAGGCAAAGTCCTCAGGGCTATAGCACTTGGGGTTTAAACCAGGGTTCCAGCAAGGAAGTCCTTCTTCTCCTTGTAGTTTCAGGTAGCAGGTCTGAGTTGCTATGCAGCTCTCATATATTTATTCAATGTTCTGGGGAAACAAGCAGGGGGCCACCTCTGACCAATGAGGTTCAGGGTGCTACCCAAAAGCATGACAGCTTCCTCCAAAGTGTGGCATTTTCTTGGTCCACAAAGCACTGCTCTTTAAAATTCAAGATGGAGAATTCCTCTCCTGGACGGTAAGACCTGGCTAAACAACCCACTTGTGTGGCTCATTTCCATTAACACCCCCCCTTCAGACCTCCTGCAAATTCCAATCCTGGGCGTGCCATCTGGCTGGGGCTACTGGCATTCCTTACTGTCCTGCTCTCTTTGAAGCCCAGTTTGATTTACCCAGCCCCCATCCTGGCTGTTCTCTGCAGCTGCAGAGCTCCCCCATCAGATAACATCTGCCCCTGTGCAGGGCACTTATCACCTCATCAAAGAAGTTTGGCTAAGCCTCTTAAGGCTAACCAATCAGGAGAGGCTGCTAGAAGGCTGGATTTTGGCTCACAGAAAAGAAAGTCCTATAACTTCTCTTCTGTATTACATACGATAATTTCAACAGTGGAAAATTGTTGGATTTATCATGACCATCTTTGAATTCCTTGAATTACATTTTTCGTTCCTTACTAGCAATATTTATACTTAAATAAAACATTACAATGTTAGCCTGTGGAGTAAGTATCTTCAATAGGGATAAGTGAAATTGGCAGCTTTTCCCTCACCAGGGCATATAAAACATATTTTATAATGTCCCTGCTTATATTTACATGGTACCCTACCCATGGAGCACCATGCAGGGATTTTGGGGGTGACTTCTATGTAGAAATAAGGTAGATTATGACTTCGGAAGTACCTTTAATTTCAAGGTCGAATTTGCATATAATTTACTTTTAAAGACAGTCTGCAAAGCATAGCTGCCTTTAAAAATGACAGCAGGCAACACAGCAGTGCACACTCTAGTGCAGGAAATCTACTAGGCCTCTAAACCTCCCTGCCCTATTATATACCAGGGACTTATAGGTAGTTTGAATTAACCTTGCCCTCTTATATACTAGAGACTTACTGAGGTCTGTCATGCCAATTGTAATTATACCTAATTAGCATATACCTTTTTAATCAGAGCACTGGCCCTAGGCTTGTTAGCAGAGCCCAGGGCACAGTCAGAGTCCGTTTCTACCAATATCAGTAAACAAATAGGGGTGATCAGGGCAAAAAGCAGTGGCGGTTCCCCCATTGGGGCGTCGGGGCGTTGCCCCACTGCTTTCTTGCAGTGCGAGAAGGCAGAAACATAAATGGTAAAAACTACCATTTTATGTCTCTGCTTCTCGCACTGCGAGAAAGCAGAAGTGTCTGGTTGGGGGTGGGCGGTCCTGCTCGAGGGCAGGGGGAGTGGCTTGCCCACTGTTGTGGGTCGTGACTGTTTGGTCGGCCCAGTATGCACAACAGTGGGCAAGCCACTCCCTCCCTGCCCTCGAGCAGGACCGCCCACTCTCGCTTTTTCTCTATGTAGGCTGCTGCATGCAGCCTACATAGAGAAAATGTCCCGGCTGGGGCGCTTTCCGCTGCACCTCACCAATCGGGAGACTCGGGACCCATTTTAAAGCTGAGGTGGCGTGGGACGGTAAGTTTTATTTGATATTTTTTTATAATTAAACCCCTCCCGCCTCCCCCTCCTGCGACGACCCCAATTCCACCTCCCCCCCCCGTCATGCCGGCCGGGCCGCAACTGAGTATTCATTGCACGTGAGTGCTGTACATTTGTTGTTTGCATGTCTGTTTGTTGTGTGTGTGTTTGTGTGTATGTACCTGGACTGCACAAGGCGAACACTATTGGTTTGCCAGTGGCTGCGTAGCAAACCCAAATTACGTCATACTACTACTTCCCGCCCTTTCCACGACCTGGGAAGTGATGAGAATCCTCGCACCGTTCCTGATGCTCCTGTCATGAAACTCCTTTGTGACGTGCTGTATCCAATAATGTATACCTCATGGTATTTTATGCCAATTGCAATCAGCTACTTTAATATTATCAGTGACATGGTACACATGAGTCTGGTTGCCCCTCTCCGCGCTGCCCATAATTGCCTCTGACCACGGCGTCTGGTGGCGAACTGTTCAAATGGCTCCATAGACCTCGGTGCGGGTTTTTAAAAGCTGGGCTGCTTCCTGGTATCACACGCCGGCCTTCGGCTCCTGCAGGCCTCTTAGGAACGAACGCAGCTGCACCTCTTCATAACACTCAGCTGCAGATAAACACGCACGCATACGTCCTGTTCAAACTTGCACACTCTTTAAATCTTTACAGCAGCTGTGTAAAAAGAGCGTTTGCGGATAAACATGTTTTGTGGCTCCTTAGGAATTGATATGTATTAATACAAGAGTGTTTTTTCAATGAATCATGATGTCCTGTTACGGTGAACCAGAAAGCAAGCTGGCCGTTCGCAAGGGCTGAACTGCGCATGCGCCATTGTAACCAGAGTGCTGAAGCACGCCAATCTGCGAAGAAACAAAATGTTGGTGTCTTCTTTCGTATTTGAATTTTAAGGCAGAGAGTGCCAGCTGGCCCGGCCGTAGGCCGCCTAGGACCTCTTCAGTCGGGGTTGGTTGCTCTTTGACCCTGCATTGACTTACTGGGGGAAGTAAAGCTAGAAGATAATCAA
Source organism: Calotriton arnoldi (assembly GCA_963921515.1). Classification (NCBI taxonomy): domain Eukaryota; kingdom Metazoa; phylum Chordata; class Amphibia; order Caudata; family Salamandridae; genus Calotriton; species Calotriton arnoldi. The sequence goes on along the minus strand of CAWUFW010003916.1, from coordinate 1,673,728 downwards.
CAGTGCTGTTGAAAGGCAGGGCTGGCTTAATGACTGGCGAAATGATGCTTGTTTACTTGGCAGCGCTGGTCATGCCAGTGTAAGTTTGAGCCAATTGTACATACGTGTCTTCACTGTGGGACCTCGGTTGCGCTTCCAGATCAGACAGACCTTGGCAGAAACCGTGAGGCTTTGTATCAGCCAAGTCAAGTGCACCTGAAAGGTAGTGGTCTGCTGCCCCGGCCCCCTGTATGTATATGCGAAAGGTCTGAGTACAATAACTGTCAGGAATTTCCAGGTACTCCAGTGCACGGGGTGCTAACTTTGGGGGGGCGCAGTGTGTGCAAGTAACTCGGGTACAAACATTTTCGCCCCACCACTTTGAAAATCCACCAGCCGCCACTGGCAAAAAGGATGACTTTCTCACAGTCAGCAAGATTTTCCACTCTGGCAAAGTGGAAATGGGAACATAGGGATATGGAGACATGGGAACTGGGGCATGGGGCTAGCAAGAACAGTGGGGAAAAAGCCCCAAGCAAAACAAACACGAGTAATAAACTGGGTTCAAACAGGCTACACAACCCAGTTCAAGTCCATAATCTGGGGACTGAACAGACCTTCTATTTAGCACATTCCGTTTGGTACTATGCAGCTGCACTACACCATGACCACTTGGATATGCTCTCACCCAGTTCTAGAAAAAGGACAGTACCCATACAGGATAACATGAGGTCTGAGAAACCCCCAAACAAGGGATTACACCACTGTACAACCCAGACCCCACTGTGATGGATCCTGCAGAAACAACTCAGACCTAAATCAGCCCCATACAAATTTGACTGGCGGATCAAAAAACCCATCGCCCTATGGAACAGAATCATGAGAGAAACCCAGCAACCCATTATGTACTATGCTCAGTCGCTAGAGGTAGGGCTAATCTGCACACAAATCTACTGTACAGACGTTAATGATGTACTTTAAATTGGTACTGTAATACATTAAGGGATACTGCAGTGAATCTGTGGGTAAGAGGATGATCAGCAAGCACAACTTGTAGTCACTAGCACTAATAATGGGGTCTCCTGTGGAGTAATTGTTATGTTGTGCACCAGTTATATACATAAACTGGCTATCCAGATTAAGCCACTTTAAAGTTGACTTTTTACGAAATTCTCTGCTCCTTGATTTCTTTAGCCAAAAATGCTTCAGACTGTCCCCTTTGTTGTTTGTCATAAAACATGCGTTGGATTTACATCTTTACGGTTGTATTCATCTCATATACAGTTTCTATCAATATTATTGACTCAATTTATTTATTTTATTTTATTTATTTGTGGAGTTTTATAAAGCACAAACATGACCCTTCAGGGTATCAGAGTGTTGTATTTGTAGCAGTTAAGTCATACATACAAGAAAATGCAAGAGGGAAAATGCAGGGAGCAATGCAGATACAAACACAGATACAATATGCCAGAATGGCTAGGTGAATCCAAGATCCCAAAGAGTCCACATGAAAATGATCCAGCTGAGGTGACTAGAGATATTTAGTGAAGGAAAATATTCATCAAAAGATTTTTAACTTCTTTTTTGAAGAAGGTAGAGGAGGGGTTTGTCCTGGTTTCTGGCAGTAGTGTGTTCCATATTCTTGTGGATAGACCGGAGAAAGAGTGGTTGTAGGTCTTCTGTTTTTTTAACTTCTGTGGCTTCAGCAGTAGAGAATTAGCGCTTCTTGAGGAGCGACTCTCACAGAATAGTTCAAGTTTCTTTGCCAGGTAAACAGAAGTGTTGTGGTGAATGGCCTTATGAGTCATACAAGCTATCTTCAACTGGACTCTAGCTTCAAATGGGAGCTATTTAAGATGGTTGATGCCAGGAGTAATGTGGTTGAATCTTCTGGATCCTGTGATGAGCCTAGGAGCTGAGTTCAATGTGGCCCATAGTGGAGCCAGCTTTACTTTAGGTAAACCAGCAAGGGTTGCGCGCCCATAATCTAAGCAGGAGATGACCAGAGATTGGACTGCTAACTGAAAGTCCGCTGGGGCAATAAAGGTTTGATTTTCCTCAGTAAATTTGATTGGTAGTTGGCTCCCCTAGCGATGGCATTGATATGATCTTGCATATTCAGGTGTTTGTCCAACATTATACCTTAGTGATCTAGTGGAATTGATCACATGTGGGTCGCAATTAAGATGGCGTGAGTTATTTGAGCCATTTTTCTATGGGAGGGAGGGTGATTGCGAAGGGCGATCAGGAGGAATTCGGTTGTAACGGTGTTAAGCATGAGGTTGTTGCGGGTCAGCCATTGTTGGGTTTTCAGTAGGGTGCAGTTCAGCAGTTTGATGTCTTTGGGTGAGGAGATTTTCAAATACAATTTTGTATCATCTTCGTACATATGGTAGTGAATGTTTGAGAGCTTCAGAAGTTCGGTGAGAGGTTCCATGAGCAAGTTTAATAAGGTGGGTGAGAGCGTGGATCCTTGCAGTACTTCAATTGTGACAGGTGTGGAGTCAGATAGGGTTTGATTGAATTTGATTCTTTGTGCTTTTTGGAAAGTGGTTTATTAGTAGTAGTAAATATATATTTATCACTGGCAATAAGGCCACATACGTGGTATAAGGCTCGGAATAGGTCTCAGAAAATTATTCCCATGCTCAACCCTTGGTAGCCTGGCTGCAAGCAGGTAAGCAGGTATGCTTAATTTCAAAGACAGGTATGTAAAGCATTTAAAAACAGCAATTCAGTAAATAATTAAGAAACAACACACAATAATGTATAAAAATAAGAAATATTTGTATCTTTAAAATGATATGAAAAATCCAATGTTGGGAACCAAGATGTGAATTTTTAAAGATTTAGCACTATATAGCACATAGAAACCTATAGCACCTACTGGGACATCTGGTCGTGCTAGACTGGGACACAGTCAAAGTTTCAGGCCAACCGCGATGGAGCCCTGTGCGGCTACAGCCTTGCGGTAGGTCTTAGTCAAAGTTTTTACCTTCTGACTTAGAAACTTTTCTGGAGCTTTTCTTCCCAGGGTCCCTCAAAGCTCTCAGCCAGTCTGGATTCAGTGAGGGTTCGCCGGCTTGCCTTGCGACGAGCTCCCAATCAAACTTGTGGAAGTCCGACCTCCAGTGCTTTCCAGCGGGACGAATCAGAGATCCAGGTTGGTTCGCGGTTAAAGGTGAGCGGCTTGACTCTCGTGGTTGGTCCCGGTCACCTTTTCAAAATTCAGACTTAGAAACTTTTACCGAGCTTTTTCTCTCAGGGTACCTCGATGCTCTTCATCAGGCCGGATTCGGTGAGGGTTCTCCAGCTTGGGTTTCGACCAAATACCGGTCAAGCTCTGGAAGTTGGACCTCAGGAGCTTTTCAGTGGGCTAACCTGAAAGGCAGACTGGCCCAAGGTTCAGGGTCGCTGGCTTGGCTGGCCAAGTTGAGTCAGTCCACTTATAGAGCTTTTTTTTCAAAGTTGCTCCAAAGTTCTCCAAACTTCTGGAACTTCTTCCTGAAGTTCCTTTGAGGGTCCCAAAGTGTCCAAAACTTACTCCAACGGTCTGGAACCTCCAAGATGGTCCTTGAAAGTATGAGACTTCAATTCCCACAATCCACTTGGACAAAACCCTTACAAATCCACTGGTAGTACTCCAGGCTGGGGATTCCTGGTCATGATGGTCCAAGTGAGTTCTGTTAACCTGTAGCTTGCAGGGAGTCCACTCTTTAGTTTTCTTGAAACAAGTTAGGTCCACAGGGCAGTAGTTCCAGATTGTGCAGCAGGCGCAGTCAGTCAGGGTGCAGGGCCTGGTTGCTTCAAATCAAACTTCCAGCATGGACCCTTCTTCTTCCTTTATATTAAAGCAGCAGATCTGAGAGGCACTGCCCCTCTCAGATACTTATTCAGCATTCTCTGGGGTCACAAAGGAGGGCACTCCTGTCCAATGAGGTGCAGGGCAACACCCCAGAGCATGACCATTTCCTCCAAGGTGAGGCACAATGGTCTCCCAGAAAGCACGATTTCTCGAAAATTCAATATGGTTGAAGTCCCAGGAGAAAGGCAAGAGCTGGCTAAACCAACCTCCAGGATGGTTCATCTCCATAGACACCCTCCCCCTGGCATTTGCACATTCTTTCCTTAAGCATACCATCTGGCAGGGTTCAGAGGGTAGGGGCGTGAATGAACCTGGTTTCTTCTGCCTGCCTCCTCCTCCTTTTGAAGATCATTGTTTATGACACCTCCCCCTTGCTCTGGCATTCCTACGCAGCAGAACCCTCTCCTCCCAGAATGGCTCTTTCACCCCAGGAGCTACTTATCACCTCATCAAAGCAACCTGGCTAATCAACTTAACTCTGACCTATCAGGGCAGATCAGTGGTAGGCTGAATTTTGGCTTACAGACAAGAAAGTCTTATAACTTCTTGTCTGCACATTTTAGGATAAATAGTACAATAACATATTGTTGGATTTATCAATATCATTCTAGTAAGTCCTTGAATTACATTTTTCTGATTCTCCTGGTGGGAATTATTAAATAATAACTTCTTGCCATGTTAACCTATGTGGCTGGGGATCTGCATTGGTGAAAATGAACTGAGCAATTTCTCCTACACCAGGACGTATAAAACATATTTTATAAGGGTCCTCCCTATATCTACAGAACCTCCCATCCCTGGAACACCTAGGGGAGACTTTAGGGGTTCTGAATATGTAATTATATTGCAGATCCTCACTCCACAGTGCTCCTAGCACAAAAGTCAATTTTGGGAAGCACTTTACTACAGTGTGAGTAGGGAAATGTACAATTTCACCAACCCCAAGGCATATAAAGCCTATTTTATAAGGGTTCTCCTCATATGTACATGACCCCCTCCACTGGGACACCGAGGGGAGACCCTGGGGTACCTAATATGCCAAAATATTATAGTTTATTAATTTGTTGGTGCCCCAAACACCAAAGTCAAGCTGGGGCACAATTTACATATTAAAAGCAGTTCTGCAACACAGGGCTGCTTTTAAACTGACCTCAGACCTCAGCAGTGCACACATGCAAGTGCAGAAAGGGCTGCTGGCCTCTAAACTGCCATGCCCTATTATATACTAGGGACTTAAAGGTAGGTTTGATCCCCCTGCTCTATAGGGGAGGTCATGCCAATCATAGGGGTACCCTAACCCATAGTGTACCCTAGTGTATGTAGGTGTTTTCACTGTATTCTACGGGTGTTTTCAGCATAGTACTAGCCCTAGCCCTGGTTAGGGAGAGCCTAGGGACAGTCAGAGTCAGGAACTGTGAGAGGCTGGCCTGGTATGTGATGTCCACTAATATAAGTGGGCACCTTGCACCTGTCCAGACAACCCTTATGGTGATTTAAGAGGTCTCAGACAACCTTAGAAAGCTATCCAAGTAGTAGCTGTGGAGAGCACCCGTCAGGTTTAGTCTTGAAGGAGTGTAAAGCAGCTTGTTTTACCAAAATGCAATCTTATAGTATAGATTAAATGAAAAGGGAACCACACAGTAGTTATAAAAATATGTATTTATTATATAGCACTATCTAGTACGTTACAGAATCTCCCACACGGAGATAGACACAAAGCACGCAATACTTTAGCAAAGAAATCACAGTAAATAGCACTTATACACAGCGGGACCAAAGCATATACTAAGAAAGTGGTATAAGAACCACGACTCGAGTCAGGACAATGTCGAGAGGATGTAGAATTGCTGAGACCCCAAGGAAACATCCAAGGTGAGTAGACAGGGACCCCAAGGAGTGCATGTGCAGTGTGTGAACACGACTGCGTGCTCCGTACAAGTCTATGTGCAAGTCGCAGTTGGAATTTTAAAGATTAGGGACCCTTCCCAGTGGACCCTGAAGAAACCCTGGGAAAGACAGAATGTTGGGGAGCCACCCCACCCGTGGATACTGTGGTACCTAAGGGGGTCATTACGATGGCGGGCGGAAGCACAACCGCCGTGCTGGCGGATGCAAAAACCACCAGTTACCGCCGGCACGCAGCAGTCCACACGCCCGCCCAATTACGATGCGAAAAGTAGGCCAAACACCGCCGGCAAGCCAGCAACACCGTCCGCCATCAAAGTGCGCCCGTACACGTAGCGGCGCAGCCCAACTGACACACACCGTCCGACGAAAACACGTCCCGCCCGGCGTATAAATTACGATGCCGCAAACAAACGGCTCCCACGGCTAAGAGATACCGTACGACAAACCGAAGCGGTAACACGGACGCCGAGCACGGACAACGAAGAAGCGGCACCCCGAGCATGAATCCAGCACTGCAGGCCCTCCCCATGCTCTTGCTGATGCACCACCAAGGACGCAACGTACCGCGGAGACGCAGGTAGGCACACACACAACAAGTGCACGCAAACAGCGCACACAGTGCAAGGGCGGAAAAAGCGGACAACCCCCCCAGCGCGTGTACACTACACATCCACCATTGCATCCACATATGACACACAGGCCAAATCGTAACATCGCGTAACACATGTGTACACACCACCTGGGACTAGGAACCAACGACCCCGTCACGGCCCCAAAGCGGCGATGACGCCGCCACACATGCGCACAACACAGAGGCCAACCGCAGCGCCATGCATGCGTCGCACACAGACACAGGGACACAACCAAGCAGCACACACATCAGCCCCACCCCGAACGCACATGACACGTGACAGGCCTGCCACAGACATGTCCCCAACGCCCAATTCACAGACAACACCCAACGCCACACAACCGACGCACACATGTCAGTGAAGTCACGCAACAGCAGGACACACCCCAGTGTAACAAACATGGCGAAGCACACAGCGGCGGCAACACCAACTAGGAGAAGCAGGGCTCCTTCGGGAAGAGGAACGCCAGTACCACACTGAAACACCCATACCACCCTGCACATATGAACAAGACATATAAAACGGAACACCAAAGATCCCGGGGACCGACAACAGGTGGCCCAAGAATAACATTCACACACAAGGCCCAACGCAGAGCGGAAAGGCAGCCTGCCGCCCACACAAGGGAGAGCAGACAGCACTGAATGACCTTCCATTCCAACTCCGAAACCACAGCCCTACGAAAGAAGCCGGTGAATACAGCCATTGTCCAAGAAAAGACCAACACAGGCATGCCGAGGAGACCGACCACAGGGCAGATAGCGCATATCACAGAAGCACACAACGGACGGGGAAGAAAGAAGAAAACACTCCCCCATGTCGGCCACATGCAAGTTAATTGGAAGGAGTCACACATCACTGACCTTGAACTGTCTGAGAAGCATGTGGGATGAGGGCCCGTGTCCTCCAAACAAGCCATCAGAACACAAGTCCTGTCTCCCTACGACTACACAGAGCTCACAGCAACCTCGGAGCGTGCACATTGCAGACTGCACACACAGCCGGAGCACGCCACCACAACGCACCGCTGCGAAATGGCAACCGCAACACACCTACCCAACTACGCCGGACAGCTCAAGCTGTACAAAACCAACCTGATACATATATTGGGATGCGATCTCCTGTCCCTGCTGAACGTAAGTTACCGACTGACTTACCGCATCACATTGTTCAGCTGCGTCATGCCCGTCTTCTACTGTCGGAGGTGTCCCTACCAGCATCCCGTGGAGTTATGCCTCTCCAACCCGGCATGTCTAAAGGCGGACCTGCTACCACTACTCCTCCCTCTGGACGCACACGACAGGGCCTGCTCTGCCTATGGGGGCATGGCGTATGTGGCCAACATCGCACCCGCACTGAAATGGGACCACTGTGCCTCCACACGACGGATCATCGAGAACAGCTACATCGAATGTCACCCAGCATGCCCCATCATGGTCCTCCAAGGGACAACTTACGAACAACACCTTGACAGCCACCATCCGCTACATTGGCTGGCAAACATGTACACCACCAATGACATGGAAGCCCTGCTGGACGGCATCGCATACCTGACAACCTGTAAATTCGTCGGACCACAACGCAGGTTCCCCGATTGACCTATGATGTCCAACCCCGCACCCATGCTTAGCTTCCGCACGGACTGGCCAGTCACCACCACAACAGCCATACCAAACGACCGGCAACTGTTACCACACCATCAACGACATCGCCATGACATCGGATATGACCGGGACATGCACACTGTTCCCCATCACATCCAGGAACACCGCATGCATCGTGGGAGGCAGTGGCATGGGCTCTGTGTATCGCACCCACATGGACGGAACTGCACGAACAACCAGGACACGACATGGATCCAGCGCCCATGGACACACACACCGCTCAGTGGACATGAATAGGTCGCCTGGAGTCTGTGGGTGCTGCACCCTCCCACCCCCGCCCCGGGAATCCCATACCAGGACCTTTGCATGGACGACAAGTGCATACAACAACAACACGACCCCAGTGACTGTGACATGTCCAGTAACCACCACATTGCAACAACAAGTGGCACGCCGCTGCATGCACACAAGCACATGCCCTGATGTCATCTCACATGCACGCGTGCATGAGGAACATCCGCAGCAAACCTGTCACATGGAACTGAGATGGACTGTGCCCATGATGCCAAGCGGTCTGGTAGGCTACATGTATACCGTCTGTGTCAAAGTCCGCAGCTCCGCAGCTATATGTAAATGTACATTAGCACAGCCTTGGCCAAGCAGATGTAACTCTGAAGCCCACATCCCACATGCAACAGCCAATCACATGTAACCCCACACCCTATCCCATTTGCAATCATGCTCAGTATATCCTCAACATGTATTCCGCTGCCAGTAGTGTCCACTATACTGCATCACAGAGGACAGAAGACTCAATATAATGTTTGAAACCAAAACTGTCTCCGCTGACTCATTTCACAAGTACGAATGAGAGAGGATGAGAGTATGTGAAGTACACGGCAGTCGTGACATGACCATGTAGTCCACTGGTATTGGATGTCAACGCAAATGAGTAGCACAACTGTGGAAGACACACATGTGTCGTGTGAAGTCGTATGGACGCAGTGCTCAGGTGGGTGGGTGTGACGGGTAGATGCGCACATGCCAAGTTGGAGCACGCCGTGTCGGGAGGGGTCATGAACAGTACACCACCGCTTCCCTGGGCATTGTGAGAGGACACCTGTCGGGGGGAGTGAACACGTGTGTGCACAGCAGCCGGGCACACGTACAAAGCGGTACCAGGCGCACCTCAGCCCACCCTCTGTGGACAAGCTGGATCCTGTTGTGCACCCGCCATGCCCCTTGACAAGGCACACACAGCCCCAGTCGACCAGGTGTAACCCCAACATAGTCAATCCGCACAGGCGATACAGGGCACGTGATGGCAGTGGAGCATGGTGTGTGAGAGGTCTCCTCGCGCTCCTCCTGGTCATATCACGCAGGCAATAGAACCTCAACGTCTAGCATGGCACAAGTCAAATGGAAGTGTAGGGGGACGCACCACAGCACGAGCAGCACTGACGTCACGGGAGGTGGCTCGCACCATCCCATCCATTGCCCATTATACCAACCACGCCACATGCCATTGCGACTAAGTGCAAGCGCGTGCGCCACCACCCCCGAGCCCTCCCCAGAGAGGCCAAAGAGTGAATGTGTGGGCCATCAGTCACAGACGGACGCGGCATGGCCGCAAGGGCAGCCACAGCCACTGGGTGTCGCAGGTGGCGGATCCGGAAGGCAAAGACTGTGATGCATAGTCCATGCAGGCCGGGTCTCCATTTGGGGCACCACGCAGGTGGACGGCGTCCCGCAACACATCATACCCTGAGACAGCCCACTCGTGCAACTGGACCCACACATACACTCCTTGCCCTCTCTGGTGCGAGCTTGGGGCTGCCTGTGCAAGCGCTAGCCTCGCAGGTGCACATGCATATTGGGGGAGCGAGGGGAGGACATGAGGGCTGGGGCGAAGATGACTGTATCACTGTCAGTGAGTACAAGGGATGACCCAGATGTGGAAAGGAAGAGACGTGTCCCGTGTGTACTGCAACTAGTCGCCAATCCAACTACCCCCCCATGTCCGGAATGTAAGCCCGCACCTAGGCCCGCCCATCCGCCACATCGAATATACCACCAGCACGACAACCTTCCCATTCGAAACACTGACTGGGGGTGGCGACCAGTGAACAATCATGTGTAGCCTACCCACGCGTACATGTGGGCCCTCCATGATCCATGTCACCTGCGGCAAAGTCATGACATGCGCAATGAGGGAAGTGAGGAGAGCTGTCCGCCCCACGCACAGAAGGTGCATCAGCTCCACAGACCCAGCAGCGAGTCCAGCAGGGGTCACATGTGCAGGGGCAGCTGTGCCTGGTGTGAAGGCACATGCATATAGACAGCACATCGACCAATGTGCAGTCTGCCCACATCTACAGTCCATCATCATGCGGACATAGGAATTGAACACAGGGCAACACATCTTAGTGGGTGCACCCACCGTGACCAACAATGCGCAATCATCGACGTACCCGCCCTGTGCATGGCCCCCCACCCAACGGAGGCACATCCAGTGCCACCATCCCAATCACACAAGCCTTCCACGGAACATGCTGTGTCCAATGGTCAGTACAGAGTCAGCGCCCATCTGGTGGATCCTGAACAGGAGACACATGCACACACATGCCAGCTCCCACTATGTACGTCTGCCACCTGGCACGTGCAATGTAACCTCTCACCTGTGACGTGTGACTGCAAGCACACAGCCGTCTTGGCATGGGGCTGTCAATGTGGACACCTGTCAATGTTTCGGGAGGTGTGATCCGTACAGTGCTGTACATAGGGTGCAGTGCTGACACCTACTACTGTCTCATATCCCCTCGTGCCACAGGTCCCACTTGTTTTGGCCGCTCAGCCTGTGCCCACATCGTCGTCGTCGTGTGCCATACTCATCCAGCCTCGGAAGCAGTTCCATGCTCAGCAGACATTCATGTTGCCGTGGCGTTGCCGCTTGACGAATATGCAGTCAGTCCCCATCAGCACGCCCCGCAAGTCATTGGGGCCTAGATCCCCATGTGCATGCACATGGCAGTGGTATGTCTCACTAGCCATTGCCATTGTTGGGAGACCTGTGTAAGTGTATTGTGGCCGTGCCGTCCCAGCTTGACAGCTGGGCTGTGGCTCATGTGCTTGCTCAGTCATGTCAGTGATGTGTATGCGAAATTGCTATGTGTTGTGTTGCTTTGACATGTGTCCACTGCCATTTTCCCTAGGCGGAGACCGAACATTGACCGCCCATACCAATTGCTGGCGGACATGGACGATACAGAGGTCATTAGGAAGTTTCGGCTGGACAGGCCAACCCTGCATCGACTGTGTGCCATGTTAGAACCCCATCTCCGTCCCCGCAGGGTGTATCCGACAGCTGTCACCCCCACGGCTAAGGTGATGGCCGCCATGCATTTCTTCGCCACTGGGTCATTCCAGCACACAGTGGGCAGTGGAGGAGGGATGTCCCAGCCCATGTTCAGCAAGGTGCTGAGGGATGTACTGGCAGCCATGATGCTGTACAGAAACAGGTACATCCGCTTCCCCAGGGCTCGTGAATTGGCGGCAGTGAAGGGTGCATTCTATGCCCTTGGCAGAATCCCACACGTCGTTGGAGCCATTGACTGCACACATGTTGGCCTTGTTCCACCACAGGCCACTGAGCACCTGTACCGCAACAGGAAGCACACGCACTCCCTGAATGTGCAAGTGGTGTGCCTTGCGGACATGGTGATCACCCACGTGTGTGCAAAGTTCCCAGGCTCGGCCCATGACGCACACATAATGCGCAACAGCATCTTGCCACGACTGATGTCCAATCTGCAACAGGATCGTGGCTGTATTGTCGGTGAGTATGTGGAGTGGTGTAGCGTGCTGGTTGTGCGATGCTGTCCCCTGTCCAGTTGGAATAGCAACGGTTCTCTGTGTCCCTCACACCCAGGTGACTCTGCGTACCCGAATGGGGCATGGCTGCTCAGTCCATTGAGGAATCCTCGCACCCCAGCAGACGATCGCTACAATGAGGCACATGGGAGGACCAGACGTGTGGTCGAGCGTACCTTTGGCCTCCTCAAGTCCAGGTTCAGGTGCCTGGACCGCACCGGGGGTGCGCTGGCGTACTCCCCACAGAAGGTGTGCCAGATAGTGGTGGCGTGCTGCATGCTGCACAATCTGGCCATTCGGAAGCAGATCCCCCTCATCGTGGATGACGGAGATCAACCAGGGCCCCAGCCCGCAGACCAGGACAGCTCGAGTGAGGAGGACAGCGGAGAGGAGGAAGCTGGTAATGTGCGGCAGCAGCTCATCGCCCACTACTTCACTTGACGGTGAGTGTCCATGTACGACGGCTGATGTGGCTGTGTCTGTGCAGGTGTGTGTGTGCTGTGTCAGGGTGGCCGTTTGTTCACTGCGTGCTGTGTGTCAACGCTCCATGGCCAGGGTAGTATGCCACTGTTGGTGGCTGTGGCATTGTGCCCTATTGCTCTGTGCGATGTGTGTACATTGCTTGTAGTTGTTGACATGTACTGTGTGATGGGTGTGTGACACACTCATTGAATGTGCTCCTGTTCTGTCTCCCACCCCTAGGTCCCTATAGGCCCTCCGGTTCCATTGCCATGCCACGCATCAGGTGCCTTTCCGCCCAAGGTGGCCGTTGTATTCCGTACAAATAAAACACAGGGCACAAACAGCAGTTTGTGTAAGAGGTGCATTTATTTCAAACTGTGACATGTGATTGTGTGTAAGGTGATGACAAAAGTGGTGCGTGCAGTGACAATGAGCTGTCGGTCATGGCTGCGTGATGCTCAGGGTGTACCCACTGGTTCTATGTCCATAGTCCAACACACACATGCCATCCAGATGGCTGTGTGGAGTGGGATCGTAGTCCAAGTCAATGCAGTGGATGGTCAAGGAAGGCTGGCTGGCTGCCTCACTTGCGTCTGGAGCGTGCGAAGTCCTCCCGGGAGATCTGTTTCCACTTCGGACGGCCCCTTCCACGTTTGCGAGGGGGGTGCCTGCTTGCGACATGCTGGTGGTTGAGGTGTGCTCACTGGCTGTGGACGCAGGGGAACTGGACACTGCTGCTCGACCCCTGCGCCCCGGCAGGTGGTGGAGGAGGGGAGATGCTGTCCCTGGCTGTGACCTCACCGCCACCACCAGCTGGCCCATGAGGTCCACGAGTTGGCCCATACGGGCGTCCATGGACCTCAGCACCCCCAGCACCTCCCGCGTGTCTGAAGCAGACCTGACCCATTGTCCTTGGGCCTCTTCATAGGCCCCAAGGACTCTGGCTATTTGAGGCAGGGCATGGCTCCCAGGGGAGACTTGCGTTTCCCTGACCCTGCTCCTCCTACCAGTACTGCTGCCACCGGCCTGCCCACTAGCCACATTGCTCACCACGGTCCTCGCTGTGGCTCCCAGGGTGGATCCAGTCGGCCGGGCCACCACCTGCGCTGGGGCTGGTGCCAGCGAAGACGTGGTGGTGGTGGCGGCGGTGGTGGTCGGTGCGGCGATGGTGGCGGTTGCGGCAGTGGTAGTGGCCGCAATGACCGTGGGTGTGGCCGCAATGACCGTGGGTGTGGCCGCAACGACAGTGGCAGCAGGGGGCTGGGACTGTTCAGCAGCCCTGGATGATGGGTTGGTGGGTAGGAGGGGTCCTGGGGAGCGGCTGGGCCCTGCCACACCAGATGGGCCTGCTTGGTGGTCCGTGTCCGAAGAGGAGGACAGATCCTCCAAATCCGTGTGTCCTCGTTGGGGGCTTGTAGGCTGGCTGTGCTGGCTGCTGTCTCCATCCCCAGCATCCAGCAGTTCGTCACCTGTGGAGAGAATGAGATTTGTTATTGTGTTGCACCTGGCGAAGTATGTATTTGTCGTCTGACATTAACAGTTCGTGCAATCTCGTACATGGGTTTCCCGGAGGCGTGTGTGTGGCTGTAGCATTTGTAGTTGTGTGTGCTTGACAATGGGACTGTGTGCTGTGCACATGTGGCATGGGACAGATTGGCCATGCCGATGGGTGTGTTGCTGTGCCCCTACTTATTGTGACTCTGGTGTATGCGGGCTCCTGGCCCATCCTGGGTCTGGTTTGTACTTTGCTTTTGGTGTTCAGATGGGACGCTTAGGAACGCATATGGCAACATGGGGGCCATGCCCCAGATTCGCATTTGGGATGGAATATGCTTTTGGGGTACATGCTGTGAGCCATGGGTGCCGAACGTGACATGTGTTGTGGCAGCATGACAGTGCATGGTTTGAGGTGTGTGCATGCTTGACATGGCCTGCATATTTGCTGTCTGTTGTGATTACTGGACATGACATTGGACGCATCGTTATGAGTGAGTGATGGTTGTGTGCCAGCCAACGTATTGCAGTTGTCCCATCTCCTTGGTGTGCGTGCTGCCCTGTGCCATGTGCATCACTGCAGTGCTCGGGGGGGGTGTGGCCCATGTTGTGTGTTGTTGCTCACAGTGTGTTGTGCGCTTCATTGACTTCTGGCACATGGTTGGTCATGGGCATGTATCTTAGCGTGACTGATGTATGTGTGGCAGCTGTGCGGATGACATGCCTTTCATGGGACTGGGGCTGACGGATGGGATGGATGGTATGTTGTATGTGCATGGTGTGTCTGTGTGTTTGATGGGTTCAGTGGTGTTCGTGTGCATTTATGTTGTTCCGCTCTGTTGCGTCTAGTGTTGTTTGTCTTACATAGGCGTAGTTGTGGGGTGTGTGGTTGACAGGCAGTAGGGGCTACATGGACAGGACTTCAATGGTGTTTCGGTAGTGTGTGATGGGTTGCACAGTGGCTGCCGTGTGGTACTATATTCAGTGTGGCTTGTGCATGCAGACGTGGCTCCTTGGGTGTTGCTGTGTTTGTGATGGGTCATGTGGGGTGTGAGTCTGTGGTTCATGTCCGTGTGCACATTGTTCACTTGTTCGTGACGGTGGGCGGTGCTGCGTGTTCGTCTGCTACGTGACATGTCCCATGTGTTGGTCGTGTTACGGTCCTCATGCCTCCAGTAATCCAGCCCTGTCCAGTTTCCCACCTGCAGGTTGTTCGGGCGGGCACTGTACTGGATGCCACATGGTTCTAAGCAGGGGGTGCTCCATGTTGCAGGTGTGTGGGGGTGGAGGGGTGTTGTGGGTCGTGGTGGTGGCTGGACACCCACTGACACCGATTGCTGTGGACCGTGATGTCTACCTTTCGGCTGTCGTTGTGCACTGCGGTGGCTGACACGTGGCTGTGGGGTGTGGGGGATGCTCCTCCTTGCTGTGCTGTGGGACTAGGGGCCTGGTGTGTTTTGTACTTAGGCTGTCCACCCTCCCACCCACTGCACTTTGTGTTCCTGCCACTTACCTGTTACTTGTCGGTTAGTGCAGCTATGGCGGACACATGGGTGTGGTGGGTGCTCGTTGTGGCGCTTCTGGCATATTTGGGGACCTGTTGGTGGTTACGTGGCTGGCTGAGTGTACACATGTCCCCACGCATCTTACAGTTGTTCGGTTTGGGCTGTGTGTGGTGGTGTCTGTTGCATGTGTGTGTGATGTGTTGTGTATTGTGTGCTGGACATGGGGGTGTTTGTCCCTGGGAGCTGTGGCATGGTGGTAGTGCATGTGAGTACATAGCGGTGTGCTGGTATACATTTGTTTGTACTTACCAGCCTCCACTCCCCTGCTAATCCGGCGAGGATCTCGGGATGTATGATGACTCGCACCTTCTCCTCCCACGCTTTGAAGGTCTTGAAGAGCGCGGGATTCCTCCGCCAGTGACGGCAGCCAGCTCTCTGTTCTTGCTCTCCTTCTTCTTGACCAGGCTCTTGACGTCATTCCACCGTTTGTTTATTTCGACTCTGTTCCTGGGCAAGGTCCCGACTGCATTGACCTGGTCTACGATCCGGTTCCACATTCTCTTTCTGGTGGCTAGTGGTGTGTGCTGGACCAGGTTCCCATAGATTTGTGGGTGCACCTTGATGATCTCGTCGACCATGACCGTCAGCTCCATGGGCGTGAACTTGGGCATTCTTTGTGGTGCCATGGTGTTTGTGGTGCTGGTGCGGTGTGTGTTGTGTAATGTGCAGGGGTTTGTGGTGCCGGTGTTTGGTGGTGGTGGTGGTGGTGGTGGTTGTGATGTGTGCGTTTCTGTGGTGTGCTGCTGTCCTTGCTGTGTCACTGTGTCCTCTCCTCTCCTCTCTAGTTTGCAATGTTGCAAGGGGTTGTGGTCTGTGGGAGTGCTGCTTTTGTACTTACCTATGTGGGTGTGTCCTCATGGTCTGTTGTTTTCAGGTGTGTTGTGTCTGGGGTTCTGGCCTTTGTAGTTTTTGTTTGTCCAGGGGGTGTTTTCGGGATGTGTACTGTGCTTGTGTATTTGTGCGTGCCTTGCTGTGTGGACTTGTTGGCCATGTTGTGTGCGATTGTTTTTGTCAGCGGATGGTTTCTGTGCAGGGACGTGGGCGCCATGGCTTCTGCCGTGTCGATTTTCATCGGCGTTGTTTGCGCTGGCGGGCGGTATATTTGTAGTTTTCCCGCGCTCATGGCGGTGCGATCGTAATCTCACGTGCGGTGTGTCGGCCGTGAGGGCGGGCGGTTTTGTGTTGTCGTGCGTGTTTCCGTCCGTGGCGGGCGGTTTGACTCCGACTCGGACGATGGCGGGCGGTATCTTGTGTGATTTTACCGCCGATGGCGGTTTTCGGTTTGTGTAATCGTAATGGCGTGGTCGGTGTTCAGACGGTGTGAGCGGGCGGATTTTTGCCGCTTCCATGCCTGGCGGATTTTTTTACGCCGGGTATCGTAATGGGCCCCTAAGTTACCTATCCCAGGGAAACCAGGTGCATAGGTGTGAAGTGGAATCCAAATGTAGATTCTTATCGAGGAGTACCTGAAAGCAGAGGGGACAGAGTCTGGGTCACTTGAGAAGGACCAGAGGCTCGCTAGACGAATCCCCACCGATGTCGGGCGCTTCAGGATAGTTGACGGTGACCTTGACTCTGCAGCTGCGGGGACCAGGCGACATTGAGGATGACCAGGAGCTGGATGCAAGCTGTCCCACAAAGGATGCTGAGTGCTGAGGGGTCAGAGTCTGGCGGGAGCACCAACAAGCCTTGGCAAAAGCAACCCACGCATGAAGTCAAGGAAGTGTACGGTTCGGACCAGCAAGGTCCAGGAGACTCACCACATGCAGGGGAGTCAGGGCAAACCAAGAGCAATGAGGGGATCCCAAGGAAAACAAAGATGACCCTCAATTGGACCCACAGGCTGGAGGCACAGGAGTTGCGAGAGGACTTCGAGCAGCTTCAGAAAACAGCACGCCACGGAGCACACGGTGCGAGGTGGTTGAAGATCTTTGTGGGAAAAGTTGCCAGGTTAGGGCTACTTGGAGCCCAATGCACTTGTCACAGGATTGCCAACAAGCACATGCACTTGCAAAAGTACACAGTGCACAGGGGTTCGGGTATTGCAGCCCCCACGAGGGACACTGGCCTCAAACTCAGTGAGAGGGCAGCTCAGGCCTCGAGGGACATAGAAACCAAACTCCTGTTTTACTGACCCTTTCGGAGTCCGTAGGAGCTTGGGATCAGCAGACCGGTCAGCAGTGTTGCGGTGCCTGTGAATGCAGGGAAGTGACTCCTTCACTCCAAGGGAGATTATCTTCAGGTGTCTTGGATGCTCTACAGGTCTTACATGGATCCTGTATGGTGCACAGGCACAGACGATGCAGCAGACTGAGAGGGAGATGAAGTCAGGCCGAAACGAAGTCCAGCGAAGTCCAGAGTGCCCAGACGGTCGAAGTGCAGTGGTTTCAGTTCTGCATCTTGTCCATGACGAATCTAAGGTCCTACAACCAGGTAAGCCCTTAAGTATCCACGGGAGAGCATTGGAAAGATTCAGGGGACCCTCCCAGGGGAGGGTCTGGACAGGGGGAGGTTACTCCCATGTCCTTTGTCCAGTTTCGCGCCAGAGCGGGAGTCAACAGCTCCCAGGACTGGTTTGAACTGGACTTTGCACAGGGACACCAAATGTGCCCCTCCTGCAGGTTTTCAGGCGCTGGCAAGTGGACCCACCCAGCCCTAATACACTAAATTCTGTCTGGGAGGTGGTCACACCTCCCTGTGACAGGATGCCTCATTGTTCTGCCTTTCCCTGCTCGAGCGTGGCTCAGCAGCAGGAGGGCAGAAATGTGTCTCTGGTCGGCAGCAACCAATTTGTGCTGTCCAGAGCTAGAAGGCTGGTACCAGGAACACCGAGGGCCCCACGAAGGGCCTTCCTGGTGGGTGGAATCATACCTCCCACACCGGTTACCGGTGTGGGGGTATGATTCTAACATGTTTGACACCAAACCCGATAGGGTTGGTTGTAGCCGTTTTTTAGCTGGTCATCACGTGGTCGCGTAATGCCCCTCTATATTAGTATATGGCTGCTTCACTGAAAACCCGGGAGAATGGATTCCGTAGGCTGCAGGGGTGTCCTGCTCATGCAGGGGCACCCTCTCAGTTAGAACCAAGCACCCTGTCCTCAGGATTGTAAAGATCTGCTATAGGGGTGACTTATAGGTTTTAAGTGCAGTGACCCTTATATATAGTAAACCTATATCTTAAGTAAAGGCTGCATGCACCGACTTACACAGGCTGCAATGGCAGGCCTGTGGTTCCTTTTTTAATGGTCTCTCATGGGTGGCATGATACATGCTGCAGCCCATGTGAGACCTCTGGGGTACCTATGCCCTGGGTACATGGGTACCATTTACTAGGGACTGACATGGGTACCCCAGTATCCAATCTGGGGTGTACCTAAGTACATGCATAACAGTTTAGGGAGAAAGCAGATAGACTGGGGTCCTGATTAGCAAGATCCCAGTCAGACTAGTCAAAAACAGCATTACATCCAGCAAAAAGTGGGGGTAACCATAAGAAGCAGATTCTACTTTCCTTCAGTTAAAACCAGTTACAGTCAGCAAAAAAGTGGGGGTGCCCAGGGCACAAGGATGACTTTGCAACAGTGCTCTATTATGAAGGAACAAGCCAAACCAGTTTAATACTGTTCTGAAGGAGGTTGATCATATTATCATGTTTGACCGTATTGAAAGCATAGGAGAGATCAAGTAGAATAAGCAGGCATGGCTCGTTCTGGTCAAGCATTCTCTGGGCATCATCAACAAAGTGATTAAGAACTGTTTAATTGCTATGCACTGTTCTGAAACCAGATTGATGATGATCTAGGATTTGAAATTGCTCGATGTGGTTGCAGAGTTGTAGGTGCATATATTTCTCTAATAGCTTTGCTAGTGTCAGGATGTTAGTGATTGGGCGGTAATTGTTGAGGTCAGACATGTCCACATTTACTTTTTTTTGGAATAGGGGTGACCCGTCCTAAGTCAGTGGTATAGCTAAATATTTTGACGCTCGTGGCGGTCCCTGCAGCAGCTGCCCCGCGGCAGGCATATGTAAGAGTGGGGGGGTGCTGGAGATTCCTGTGGCGGCCGTTCCCGCAGAGCTGGGCTACACCACTGAGGCAGTCGGAAAACAAATCCTGAGAGAGAGCTGCATTAACAACCTTAGTCCAAAGAGGAAGTATGCAAGGGCTGAGCTGTTTGATGAGCTAGGTGGGCAGAGGATCATTGAAATGGTTGGGAGGCTTTATTGTTGTTAATATTGTGAGTAAGGCTGCCAGGATTTTGAAGACACTCCAAGTAGCAATGTTTTTAGTAGTATAGCTGACTGGAAGAGACAATAGCCTGGTGCTGTACAGGTAGGAGACTAGGCTGGGCCTGGGTTAGCAGAAGCAGGGAGGTGCGATGCAGATCTGATTAGATTCTCCTTGTCTTTTCAATGAAATAGGAGGAGAGATCCTCACAGCTAGGCAATTATCTGATATCAAGCGAGAGTTGGTTAGAGTTGCAACCTGCTTGTTGTTTGATGATCTCGAATACTTTTTTGGGTCTGTTTTTGGCATTGTCTAGTTGAGCCATAAAGTATTCTGCTTTGGAACTTCGGGTGCATTTGTTATAGGAGCTTCTTGTCGACCTCTGGTGCTTGAGGTGTGCGATGGAAGGAGAGCTTCTTCATGATCTCTCTGCAAGCCTTAACGTCTGTCCTCATTAAGGCTGCCGTTGAACGAGGGTTTGGAGTGTCGGCTCGGTATTCTTATTAGCTGCTTAGGAGCAATCGTATCAAGTATGTCAGACATGGAATGTATGTAATGATTAGTAAGATCATTCACATTCATCATGTATGTGGGAGGCAGAAGGATGTTGTTGTTAGTAGAAGTTAGATCTGAGAGATTAGTATTTCTCAAGTTTCTGGACCATTGTCTGGGTTTAAGACATTGGCACTTTCTAGTTAGCACCTTCTCCAGGATCTTATCTTATCTTATCTTAATTGTGACTTATAGAGCGCTCGTTCACCAATTGGTTTCATGGCGCTGGAGACTAGGTGGGTGCCAATCCGGAACAGTTTATTCATAAGCTCGTGTGAACAACCAAGTTTTAAGAGATTTTCTGAATAGGAGCAGATTGGTGCTAAGTCTAATTTCCAGGGGGGTGGAATTCCACAGGCGTGGGGCCAAAGTCGCAAACCTGCAGCCCCCCTGACGTTTCAGTTTAAAGGTGGGTATTGTCAAAAGGTGAAGTTGAGCTGAACGAAGATTCCGAGTGGGGGTATAACGAGAGACAAGATTATCAATGAATTTTGGGCTATGGCCGTTTAGGGATTTAAACACCAGACATCCGACTTTAAAGCCACATCGCTGCGGAATAGGGAGCCAGTGCAGCTTCCTAAGGAGGGGCGAGGCGTGCTGCCATCTGGGCTGATTATGTATCATTCGAGCCGCTTGGTTCTGCACCAGCTGAAGTCGTTTGGTGAGGCCAAGTTGAAGTCCCAAGTAGGTGGCATTTGCGTAGTCCAGACGAGACAGCACAAGAGCTATTACCACCTGGACCAAAGCAGCGTGGGACAGAAACCTACTTATTTTCCTAATTTTTCGTAGTTGTAGGAAACATGCAGAGACCACTGTGCCTACATGTGCTTTTAAGGACAGGTCGTTGCCTATTGTAACCCCTAAACTTTTTACTGAGGTAGAGGGGGTAGGGGGAGGTCCCAGATTATTAGGCCAATATTGTGGACCCCATGGGTTGCAAGCTCCCCCTGTCAAAATTAGTTCAGTTTTGCTGGGATTAAGTTTTAAATGATTAAGATTCATCCATTGCTGGATGAAAAGCATAATAGATTGAAAATTGGTTATAGATTCAGGGGAATTATCAATTGAGAACATGAGTTGGAGGTCATCTGCATAATTGAAAAGGTTCACCTTCCTTTCTTTCCAAAGATCTTATCAATGGGCATAGGTAGAGGTTGAACGAATGTGGTGAAAGCGAAGAGCCCTGGGGACCCCGCAAGTTGTTTTTAGTTTAGGGGCAGTGAATTGGCCAATACGGGACTGCCTGAGTGCGATTTACTAAGAAGGAATTAATCCAGCTAAGGGCTAGACTCCTGAAAGCCAGCCTCTCTGACACGGTCCACTAGTATGTTATGGTCGACCGTGTCAAATGCAGCTGAGAGGTCAAGCAATATCAGGGCCTGATGAGTGCCTCTGTCTGCATTTTCACGTAGGGAGTCCAATATTGCCACAGTCACAGTTTCAGTGGAATGGTTAGGCCGAAAACCGGCCTGACATGGATCAAAGATGAGGAAGGTGATTAGGTAGTGATCTGATAAATTGCATGGGGTTATGGATTCAAGTTGAATGGTATTGTCCTTAGAGATGATTAGATCGAGGGGGGAGCCTCTTTTGTGTTGGGCCATTACATGACTGGGTAAGGTTGCGGTCTATGAGGAAGGCTTTGAAGGTGTTTAGTAGGGGGTCATTAGAATTATAGAAGATATGGTTGGTGTGCTGATCCGAGTTAGAGGAGATGGTCTCCATTAATTGGTCAATGAAAGGCAGGTTGTTTACCGTGGGTAGTAAATCGTGTGTAGTTGGTATACTATCTTGTTTCTGCTCCATATTTCGATACCAAGCTATTCACAAGAAGGCATTAGCCCAGTTTCTGAGTGTTTTAAGGTGAGCATGGAGCAGTAAATGCATGCTAAGCCTCCCCCCAACTCTTCCAGCTCTATCCAGTCTCATGATGTCATAGTTGGGTGGGGCTAGAATGTCCAGGATAGATAAGGAGTTATCGTTGTGCCATGTTTCAGTTAATATGAGGAGGTCAAGGTCTTGTGTGAGAATGAGATCCGCGATGTCAGCTGCATGTATAACAGCTGACTTGCAGTAGAGAAGCATAGACCTGAGATGAGATTTGGTAACTAAAGCTTCACATGAGTTATGGGAACATGTAGTAGGTTCTTCTTGTTCAAGGTTATGTATTTAAGACTAGGTTCTCTGAGAAGGTTTCAGGGGGTAGTCTGGATCGTGACTGCTGTGGGTGACGAATCCCTGTAGTAGTGCTAAAAGATAGAAGGGAGTGAATGTCAGCATCAGATAGGTGGTCGGTAACCCTCTGGAGTCTGGAGATGGGATTAAGATAGGGTTGAGTTTTCCAGCTTAAGTTCGGAGAATCTTCGATGTATGAAGTCCCATGCCAGGAGTAGAACGGCCATATGACTGGGGTTGAGTGATGTTGTTTGGTGAGTGGGGTGGTGTTACCCCAAGAGGTTAAGTTGAGTTTCAGGAGCTTCTCGAGCTTCAACGTGGTGTCAATAAGGTTCGGCATATTGGCTTTAACTAGCTGAAAGTCTTGAATAAGATCAGTCATCGCTATGGACGGGTGGACGTGATCCACAACGGCTCAGCCGCCACAGCGCCTGTTTTTAAGATAATTAGCGGCGAAAATTCAACTTAGAGGCTGGGAACGGAAGATTGACGGAGAGAGGGGAGAAGTGGCGACTAAGTCGGACCCCAATGCCAACGGCAGCCGAAAGATCTGAGCTCGGCGAGGAGACCGCGGCGCCACATAAGATGGCGGGGGCGGGCCGCCTCATTGCAGTGTAACAGAGAGCAGACGGGCAAAAGGACGCTAGCCCAGAGGCACACAGAGGGAAAGTGCTGGATCCCGGGCGGTGCGGAGTCTCCCTCCACGGAGACTGACTCACCAGACTTAAGGGCGTGCAGCGAGGATCAGGGAGTGAGCGGTGAGCGGAGCCAGCAGGCAATGGAGAGCGGCTGTCTTGCCCCAGGGCACCCAAACAGATAAGTGCTGCGTGCCAGTTTGAAGGAGGGGTGCGGCAGCAGGGCAAGGAACGGTGCAGCGGCTGTCGCAGAGGAGATAGCTGCATTGGCCTGAGGGTCTGGGCCGGGCGGGAAAGACCACCAGGATTCACTCGATTGTGCCTGACCCTATAATGACGGCCCCAGGCCACCCGGCCAGATGAGTGCTGCGTGCCGGATCGTAAGAGGGGCACAGCAGCGGCGGCAGGACACAGAACTGTTCAGCGGGGCCCGTGGAAGAGTTATATGCGCTAGCCTGAGGGTCTACGCCAGGCGGAAGCCTAACCCTAAAATAGCGGTCAAGGGAGTTTAGGCATTGCAGGCACCTACGAGGGATGACTCCACCCCTATCCCCACACTGTATTGAGAGGGCCTCTTGGGACAGAACTAGATCTATCCTACATTGAATATTAACGCAGCTGCTGTCTATGCTCTTGTGTCGGTGGTGGCACGTTGCTGCACCTGAACCAGTAATGGGGATCCTGAAGGAAAGTGGAGAACCTTCGACCAGCTGAGGAGAGATGAGTACCGGAAAGCTGGAGGTTGAGGCGGGCGGCGTTTCCCAATAACACCGGGACTGGTGCGGCTGATGGAACTATGACGATGCCCTCCTGCGGAAACCTTATATGTAATACTGACCGTTGTGCCCGAGCAACATGGCCGATGCCCGGTGGAGCTGTTTTGGCAGCTATAGAGGAGATTGACTTTGGTTTCACCCCCTTAGCCGTCACCTACCCAGCCAGACATTGGACATTGTTTTACCTCGTCTCTCCGCTGTGTTTCCTTTCCCTCCCCCGCCTCCTCCCTCCTTGATCCTTGTGGCTGACTCCCCTTCCCAGCCCTACCTGACCTTGTTTTTTTTTTTTTCCTCCTATACCCCTGTCTCGAACCCTCACCCCCCACCCTCCCTCATGCTCCAGGTAACTCGTATATGTTTTTCATTTTATGCTATGGTAACTGATGTAACTTTGTGCAACTTGTTCTTATGTAAAGCGCTCTGATACCTCTGGGTCTAGCCAGCGCTATATAAAACTCTTCAAATGAATAAATAAATAAATAAATAAGATCAGCAAGTTTGGTCTCCAGGGAAGGGGGTAATCAGTGCCTAGGGATGGAAAACGAGTGAGCCCCCTCCGTGGCGGAAGGAGGGGTCCACAGATCAGCAGGATCAGAGGAGGTATGGGGTGTGATAGGGGAAGAGATAGGAGGATGAGGGCTGAGAGAGGGACTGCTAGGGGTGGTGATAGAAAGAGGAGTCAGAAGAAGTCTCCTAAGAGAGCCCGCAATGGGCAGCACGTCGTGTCGGGGTTCATAGCTGACATGTTGTGGTCCGGAATGATCAGGTGGGTCACTCCTTGGGTCGTAGAAGGGGAAGGGGAGGGTGTGTCATTGATCGAGGGAGGCAGCATAGTGTCAATTAGGATCTATGGGCTAAGGCAGTTGACAGATCTAATGCTGTGGGTATTAGTTCTTCTATGAGCTAAGGATGGAGGCAAGTCAGATAAGTGGATTAAAGGGGAAGGGCAAGAGCCCTCTCTTGGAGTGGGTGATCTGGAGCTGTCAGTGACGGTTCCAGTGTTGCAGTGGAGTGAGAGGTCATGAGGAGACATAGGTGACGTTGTAGAAGTGGGTCTGGAAGGTGCCTGAATTTCCATTGAGAAGCAGGAGAGGAGATGAGGACTTTTGAAGGAGAAGTGAACATCGCTCGACATTGTATTTTTGCTCCTCAAGAATATTTAGACAAACAGCTCTAGGCTACAGTCAGATGATTGAATGAGAATGTTTCCATTTTTGTAAAGGGAGACATGAAGATCGGAGAGCGTGTAATGGAGATTTGTAGGTCATGTGGTGTTTTCCTAGATGTGTTAATCCTGAGAGTTGAGGCAATGGCTCTCCTCCATTGTGCTCTTTTGTTGGAGAAGAAGATTAAATCAGTGACCACGGTTCCTTTATTGGCACAGAAGTAGACATCAGAAATGAGCATTTCAGGGTTTTGTTTAAGTAGTTTACGTTTGAAGATTTTGGCTGTGTTTTTAGATAGGTTAGGGGGGTATTTAATCTTGAGCGCATTGAGTCCTACCTGTGACAGCAGGCTATCACTCATACTTAAGATGTTTAAATCCATAGTGGCAACTGGAAAAACAATTTAAGGGATAGAAATGATCTACTGTGCAACGCAACAGACCATAAACAAGTGTCCAGTGCACATATTTATCCAAAAACTGCCTCTTGGATGTTCCATAATGCACTCCCAATTGAGTAATAGAAGTCACATTCCTTTGTAGTCTGGAAGTTTTGTGGGCAGAGAGGCTAAGCAGTCCACGTTTTGCTGTGGTAGACGTTGAGGAATCATTCTCCACAGCCTCTGGTAAAATACAACTGCACTCTCTTATTAAACTTTAGTTAAATCTTGCCCAGTTTTGATCAATTTTACTTGAGCATTTTGACCAAAAATGTTAAATTAACCATGACCTTCCCATAAGAAACTCAAACTCCTTGAAGGAGACCTCTACAACCCTCCAACAACATTGAGTTTAAGTTCTCCCTAGCCATGAAACATTTAAGTGGCTTAGTATGAAACGTCACTATTTGCTACAATGCTTTATGGAAAAGCCTAGGAAGATACTGAGAGGGGCTGATTTTATTCTTTTGCAAGATTACTTAATTTGCTCAAGTGGTGCAGCCAGGTTTAGAATCAATGTGTCAGAATATTTTCACTTCGGTTTCCACGCTGGGATTATATTTCCTGTTATCGTTCCCTTCAGCCCGGCTAACGAGTGATGCTGCCGCATTATCTGACCCCTTCCTCCTGTTTCTCATCCCCTCTCCCTCACCTCATCTTGCTGCCAATCACAGTCGCACTTGTTTTCGGTTTGCGGAGAGGAGCTCCCTCCGGGGCTTGGCGGCTCTTCCTTCTTCCTCTTACCACTGCAGCGTGTAAACAAACCGTGGAGAGCTGGGGGGTGCGGGGGAAGCCTTGTTCCCGTATCCTGTCTGCAAGGGACCCCCTGTATCAGCATCCCCCCGGACACGCAGACCAGCCCAGCACCTGCCCTGCTGCCCAGCCCCCACCCACCCAGGCAGAGCCAGTGGAGACGGGGGAGGGGGCATGGCTCCCACGGGAGTCCTGTACTGCCTGCACCAGAGGCACCAGCCTTCCCATCCTGCTGCTTGCTGCTGCTGTTACCGCTCCTGACTGTCAGCGCGAGGCAATGATGCACGAGACTTTATAAATTGCCTCTGTTAGCAGCCGCGCGCCGCACAGCTGAGGGGAACGACACCTCTACATCCTCGCGAGACATCTGCTTGATTTTTTTCTCTGTTTTGCAAAAATGTGTTTTTACAGAAAGAAGTGACTTCCAGCGGAAATGTGCATCGCTTGCAGATAATCCATGTGCCATTGTTTGCTTTTAAATGAATGGAAGTGCAGTCCGGCAGAACATGCAGCTGGCTCTGGACTGCCCAACACATTGGTGTTTTTGACTGAATTATAAAGGGGACGTTTCCTCGTGCTGACGGGACACTGCCACATTTGGGACGCGTTCCTATGAGTGCTTCCAAGGTCTGGGCATTCAGCATCCTTCCGGGCTACTGGACTGCAGGACTATCGGCTTGGGTGAACTGAGAGGGGTGGACGCGGCTCCGAAGAAGGGCGACCTTCAGTACCTCAGCACCTGCATTTCAATTTTGCCTGCGCCAGGATCACCGCTGGAAGGGATTGCGGCTGATTTGACATTGCGCTTTGTAGGGGGACTGCCTGAGGTGCTGCTGATTACCCCTGTGCGTCGGTGCTGCTGCGTCTCTCCTCGGCTGCTGCTCTGACATTGCCCTCAGAGCGTCTTGCTGCTCTGCGCACCTTCTGTGTGTCGTGGCTTTGCTTTCACTTTGCAGTGAGCCCTCCTCTGTCTCGTGGATGGTTTGGAGCTGGCTGCAAACTGGTGTCCTTGTACCTCCTGGATTGCAGTTGGCGGTCAGTCAATACCATTGCTAAGTGCACCTCTTTCGCGCCAGCTTTTGGATTGCGTTCCCTTTGGGGTCTGGTTCCAGTGAATTTGTCTGTGAGATTCGGAAGTGGTTCCAGTTTGGAAGGAGCTGCAATGGTCTTGCCCTCGACACCCTGGAACTGGTCCAAGCAGATCGTCCTATCTACTTTGAATCTGGTTGGAGTGTGGATCTGACTCTAGCGTTTCCAACCCCTCCACAATCACAAACCACCTTTACATTGTAGGACTGGTGGCAGTTTGGAGCCGGTTGCTGCCCCATCCTCTTCTATTTGGAGCAAGTTGAAGTCTAATGGTGTTCTGTTCCTGTCTCTACATTTTGGAGCTAGGTTTCAGGTCAGCCTATAAAATCTGATCTGCTAACAAGTTGGAGTAGGTTTCACTACGTCACCTATGTATTGTGGAGTTTGACAGTTTGGGACAAGCTTGCATTTCCATGTTACTGCTGGTGCACTTCAAGGTGCTTTCAATACCTCATCCTTTCAGTACATTGTGGTTTTGCTTGTTTGGTGGCGGTATCTCCATTATGTCCCCTATACTTTGAAGCTGGTTGCAGTTTGGAGCTGTCATTTTGGAGCTGGTGGCTGTTTGGAGGTGATTCCAGCTCACCAGTGGGAATTTTTCCTCGGTTTGTTCTGCTTCCTACAAGGGTCCCCAATGATGATGATGCCAATGGTAAGCGCCCTTCCCGGGGGGCGCTCTTCACTCAGCCCAGCAACCATCTCCCGCAGCTTGTCCCGTCTCCGTGAATACCGCACCCGCTCTCGGATCATGCTCTCCCTCGGGGTATCACAGATGGTGCTTGGATGTCTCATTGTTGCTGTCAGCTTTGCCGCCTTGGCGCTCACCACCTCGGCGCGGGTGCGCCACTCCTGCCCCTTCTGGGCTGGCTTCTCGGTGAGTACCATCAGCACTTTCTTGAGGGCTACCAGTCCATTTTCCTTTTCCTCAAGAAGTCCCATTTCTACTTTTGTGACACTGGGATTTACACACATCAGTGAGATCAAATGATCACACAGTTAATGGTGCATGCCTATGAGGCAGAAAGGGTTTCTGCAAGGTTCAGATCAAGACACCATGTCTCAGTAAAATGCATTTTAGTAACCAGGAGGTGATGTCACCTCTAATAGGAAGCAATAGTGAGGAATGAGATAGATTAGGGAATCCACAATGTCACTAAAGACATTTCTAGTGTTTTTAGGAGGAATTTTTGAAGTTTTGTATATCATAGCACTGCAAACTGAATTGGCATTAAGTGTTCTAACAGAGCTTCGGAAAAAGGCAAAAACATTACCCAATCTTTACCAGAGTAGGTGTTACATCCAGAAGTAATATGTACACTCTGTTTCACTCTTATGCGAACAGACAGATTTTTCTGTTGCTATCATCTGAGAGAAAAACTTCCTCATTGCACCATTTCTGAATTTTAATTCCACTTAGTGCAACCAACACCATTCATGCACATAACATCTTTTTTGAAAATGTAACTAGTTTTCTTTTTCTTTCAAAGTTTGATTAGTGCTGATAGTGTGTTTCACAGCAGATCTCTTACTTCTATGAACCAGTGGTCTCCCCTGCAAGGGAAGTAAATGTTTGTTGTGTTGTATGTTATGGTGTAGCCCAGAATCCTAGAACCTGTGCCACTAAAAGCATCTTCAGAGCACTCAGTTTTAGTAGTGGTGATATGGACATGCAGCAAGTTGTTGGGCAGGGCTTTGAAGCACCTTCGTGTCTGGATGCTGTTATTGCCAATGGTGCCTAGAATAAGTCGTTCGAAGTCGACAAACCTTATAATTTGCCATGCTCCATCAATCCATCAGCAGGACAATGATGCTGTGAATGGATATGCTTCCTTCTTAGTTAACACAGTGTAATATTGTTACTTGCCCTGTCCTTACCAGAAGTACGACAGTGGACAGTGGCACTGTGAATGGGTATCTGTCCTTGTTATTGAACAGAGCCTAGGAGTTAGCCTTGCTACATCCTTGCATTTGGACAGCGGACCACGGTACCATGACTAATATCTCATTCTTTGTCATGCTGGATCCTTACAAGGCAATGGACGGTGGTACTGTGACTGGATAGCAATCCTTAATATTTAACACCTGTGATATTTGCCTACCTCCATCCATACACTTGAACAATTGACTGTGATAACGTGAGTGGATATCTTTCCTTGTTAATACAGCCTCACAGCTTGCTATGGTCCACCCTTACAAGACAATTGACTCTGATAATGTGGCTGGATGTCTTTCCTTGCTTGTTAATACAACCTCAGTGTGCATCACTCCATCCTTACTAGACAATGGACAATGATACTGTCACTGGATTTCTGACCTTGTCAGTTAACAGTCTGGTAGTGTACCTTGCTACATCCTTCCATCTGACCAATAGCCTGATTACAGTGACAGTATAGATTTGTTTGCTGCTTTATACAGAGTACTAGTTAGCCATGCCCTGTGCTCATAGTAGGGCATCAACATATGATACTGGATATATTTATTGGGACCTTTATGCAGGGTACTATTAGCCATGCCCTGTGCTTATAGTTGTGATCCTGGGACTGGATGAATACGTGCCTTGGTTTATGTAATGTAATAGCTATGCTGTGCACTTACAGCAGGACAATAGCCTGCGCTATGGTGAGCGAGTATATTTCTTTGGACCTTTATGTAGGGAATGGTATTATTAGCCATTCCCTGTGCTTATAGTTGGACAATCGCCTGTGATACTGTGACTGGATATATGCCTTTGTTTATGCAATGTAATAGTTAGCTTTGCTGTGCACTTACAGTAGGACAATACCAGATATATTTCTTTGTTACATTATGCACAGTACTAGTTAGCCATGCCCTGTGCTCATAGTAGCAAAATAGCCTGTGATCCTGGGACTGGATATATGCTGTTGTTTATGCAATGAAATAGCTATGCTGTGCTCTTACAGCAGGACAATAGCCTGCGCTATGGTGACCAGATATATTTCTTTGTTACATTATGCAGGGTGCTATTAGCCATGCCCTGTGCTTATAGTTGGATCTACCTGTGATCCTGGGACTGGATACATGCCTTGGTTTATGCAATGTAATAGCTATGCTATGCTCTTACAGCAGGACAATAGCCTGCGCTATGGTGACCAGATATATTTCTTTGTTACATTATGCAGGGTGCTATTAGCCATGCCCTGTGCTTATAGTTGGATCTGCCTGTGATCCCGGGACTGGATCTTTCCCTGATTAGTTTATATAGTCTGGTAGTTTGCCATGCTCTGTCTATACCATAGTACAATGGTACCATGCCTCAGTGTGTACCCCTTGTAGTTAACATGCTCTGACAGTGTACCCCCCTCTGTGCCCACAGCAGGACAATGGCCTGTGGTACACACATTTCCTTTCTAGGAACAGTCTGCCATGCTGTTATGCTCCATCCTTGCAGTGACCTGTTTCAAGAATACAACCCTATTGAGGAGGTACACTCAGGTGTGATTCGCACCCACCCTCTGCTACATGTGAATAAACCCCACCACCATGTAGATGGCGTGTTAGGCAGAGTTTAGGATCACCCTCCCAGCACCCTGAGGCAAGTGCTCAGTTCTGCAAGGCTGCTATCATCTGCACAACAGATGCACCCCAGAGAGAGGCGGCTTCCATTCACAAGAACCGCGCAGGAAGACGCCGTTGCTCTCAGTGTATTTTTGTGAGGCATGTGTGCGTCGGAGAGGGAGGGGCCTCCCTCCATTTCATCTTGTTTTGTATGATGCCTGTCAATTACTGACATACATTGGTTGTTCTGTCTGAATGTAGCCCTGGCCCCCCGAGACCTGCTGAAGGGAGAGATGTTTCTTAGCCATCCTTTGTCATCCTGTGGGTGATGTTGTGGCCACGTGCAGTTTAATTGGCTGTAATCTCATTTGTGTGGCTAGACTCTCTCCAGGGTTTGAAGCCAGGACCTGCTGGATGCTCGGTGTCGGGTCTTTGAATTTTTTTGACTGAAGGTTCCGGTAGCAATATCTGTAGCAAAAATTTAATGTATGTGCAATGCAAAATGCTATTGATATGTGTTGTGGCTTAAACCATATCACAGCTGTTCTCTCCACTGGCTCTTTACAATTATAAGCATTGTGTTCAAGTGCACACGTGAATCCCAACGCCTGTCTCGCAAGCTCTTTTGCATTTATGCTCAAAACGTGCATGTGATTGTTAGACAAAAGCAGTCTGCACAAACACTGCACATACACATTTATGCTATTTGGCTAATTTGAAATTGATTTACGGTTAACACTAGAACTTGATTCTAATGACAATCATGGATGAGAGGTGCTGGCTGGACAGTGGCAGCTAACAGCGATGCTTTGTGATTGAGGCACATACTTCTTTTGTTCTCCCACCTCCATAAAGATGTGCACTTTTCACGAATAAAAAATAAATAAGGGCATGGTCCTAAAGTTTTCATAGAAGCCGGCTACCATTGCTGCCAAACGCCTTGGTTGCCTGGTACAGAGGCTGCCTACTCTTCATTTCACTTCGTGCCTCTTTCTTCCACCACTCTGCCCTTCCAGACCTTTTACCTAATTTTTGTGGGTTCTTCCACAGTCACACTTTCTTCATCTATCACTGTTTTCATGTTTCTCATCCCCATTCCTTTCTTTGTTTGTCACTGTTTTTCCGTCTTTCTCTTTCTCCATCTTTTCCCCTTTTTCTTTTCTTTCAGTCTTGCTCTAGGTCAGAGAATGAGTACGAAAAATAAATGCTGGTCCTCAAAAAGAGTGCCTGTGGGCCTCACCTGCTACCAGCGACACAAATTAAGCAGTGCGGCCAGCTCTCTTTTGTGCATGTCCATACTTTAGCATCAGTTTTCTTTACTACTGCCCACTAGGATGACTGAGATTGTTTTTCCCGAAAAAAACAGAGCCCCAGCATACAATCTACAGAGTACAGACTCTGTTGTGTCCTAGGGAGGCTTTCAAACTCTGAAACATCCACGCAGCCTTACCAATCAGATTCTATCATGGATCCCCCTCTCTAGGCTCTGTAGCTGCTACTACAAAATTATTAGTTGTATTTTTTTATTTAATTTGAGTTGTTTTGTAAAGCACTGGTTTATGACAAATTGCCCATCATTGCGTTGATGGTAGTGTAGGCGGCAGTTTTTGATGATTATTCGCCAACTGTCTTAGGTGATGAGGCGACTGAAGTTGTAGAGTATCGAGTCTTGAAGGCAGGAAGTTCAGATCTGGTGTCTGCTAGTGGTCACACTGTGCACAGAGGGATCCTGATCCTTCTCTGAGAAGGAAGAGGAGTAGCCCTGAAAATCTCAGGGATGGGTGGGAAGGCTTGATTGAATAGTCTAGATTCCAGTTTTTTTGAGCTGCCAAATGTGTTTGATCATTCACTTTTGGACCCAGAGTGTCCCAGAACTGAGTGCCCACCGTAAAGATTAACTTCTCATTTTGGGTTTTGTAGTAGAACATTCCCTCAGATTTCATTTTGGTGCACTGTTGAGGAATAATGACTGATAATATTTTGGGTAAGTCTAGCTTGAGCTTTGAAGATAATGCAGACGATTTTGAACCTTATTCTTTCAATTATTAAAGGACTGGTATGACATGACATTTTTTTTAAAGTGAACCTCAGTCTAGCTGCCTGGTTTTGCAATATTCTACGTTTAATTATCATTCTTGTTTGGTGCTCAATCATGTAAAACTTTCCATTAGCCTAGCCCAAGAAGTACCAATGCTCTAGTAAACTGAATATAGTGAGAAACCTAAAGCAATCGTAGGCTGCTTCGCCCCAACATGGGATGGAAATTGTTGTTTTCGAGTATTACTGTTGTACGATGACCAAAAGAAAGATCCAAATTGAACTTGGTTAACAGAAGACAGCAATCCATCTAGTTACGATGGCCATTTGAAGGAAAGGCTATTACCAGAGACATCTCCGACTTCGAGAATTTCAGTGTGTGACCCATTTAGGTAGATACAGTTAGTGGTGATCTCCCAAATCCCCTTTTAGCTGGTCACTCGGACATGCAGGTGGATATCCTCACTATACATCTGGAAATTAATTTATTGCAAGATCAACGGGGTCAGCCATCTCATGTATAGGATGAATTATAGGTCAGATAGAGGGGATCCCTGTGGGGCCTTGGGTGTGATAGGTGTTACTGTGGATGAAGAGAAACAAACTTTGTTTTTTTGGGCTGTAGTTTGACAATAAAGAGTGACAGCTTTGGACAGCTGCGTTTGTGATCCTGGTCCATTTTTTTAAAGTGATGCAGTAATGCTGCATGGGCCATGGGGTCAAAGGCTGCCGACAGTTCAAAAAGAATTGGGATCTAGGAATGAACCACATTAGATAGAGTTAGATATGAGTTAATGCAGGTGTCAAGTAACCTCTTCTATGATCTTACTAATTAGTAGTAGTATATTAATAGTTCTACTACTATGACTGCTGCCTCAACTAGCATTACTATCACTATGGCTACTCCTACTACTACCACTACAATAGCAATATTAGTAATAATAATAATGTATTGTCAATGGACACATCACACCGACTGCATGCCGTTAATATTAATAAAATATGATAGTTTGGATAGCAAAAAAGAAAAAAAAAGTAAAAATATGTTATTGGGTCCCGCTTTGTAAGTTCGTAAAAGTTGTAGTTAAAATACTTTTTTGAAACAGCCCTGCTCACATTGCATCATTGTTTGCCTTGTCCCTTTGACTTCTGCTCAGGATAAACTTACATAATATGAAGAAATAATTCAGAAACAACATGAGATGGAGCTCTTGGAGCTCAGCTTTCAGAGTGCCTTGGTCAGATACTTCCAGGGTTCATTCCAGCTGAACTTGATCCAGGCAACTTCCTTATTAATCATCTATGAGGTAACAACTGGCAGTGTAGCCACAGTCAGGAGTGGCCCGTGCAGGTAAGAGCGGTGGGGCAGTGGGGCCGGGTTGGGGGGGGATTCGACAGACGACCACGAGGGAAAATTAAATAAATAATTAAAATTCCCTCGTCATCATCATCTGTTGAAATCCCCCCCACTCTGCTTCACCGCTCTTCCCTGCACAGGCCGCTCCTGGCCACAGTGTGGGGGTTTCATTATGGAGGACTACTTTTTCTTTGAGATGCTTCGACTTTACTTGTTTATGGCCCTTTCCTCACGCGAACCTTGGATTTAGAGTTGCCAAATTTCCTTGATTCAAGGCCACATTGTTGAGGACAACGAATGGGGCAGTGATGAAAGTTCATATGAGACTGATTGAACTAAACCATGAAAAGCCATTGATGTCAATGTGACAAGTGCTTTCCAGATTTCTGGTCCCGGCAACAGTGTGTGCCAAGTTCTCCGCATGTCTGTATATGTAATCCAAGGGTACAAAGGTAGACCTCAGATGAAAACTGTCTTTCAAATGCTTTCTGCGATTTGTGTGATGTAGATGGGATCTCAACAGAATGCAAGCAGCTCTTCACAAATGAGCCAAGGTATTCCAGTTTTAGTGTGAACATAATGTTTTACCTGCATGCTATGTCTTGGCTAAGTATTTGGTGCAGCAGATTCACTATATTAAATGTCTGGAATATTCTCCAATGGCGGTGGCCCATTCTTTGTGAAGGAGATGACATAGACAACTGGCCATGTTTTTGGAGCAACTTTAGAATTGTTTAAGGGCTCAGCAAGCAGGTTGACCTCTACCCCTAACTTTTTCTTTCTGTTGTTGCTGAAATGTTTGCCATTTATCATCAGTAACAAGATCAGCTGGTCACCACAATTCATGTCATCAGCGCTCTCTTGTTTTAAGTATAATATGTTCAGGGAGCTGGCCCCAGCTGCAGACAGGGGGAAAGTTGATGATCATTGTGTCTTCTTGGTTTTGGGATGCAACAGATGTCAGGAATGACTAAAGCCTTCTGGAAACCAAGCTTTTCCAATTGTAAAGAATAGTAATATACAGGATTTTGAGGCCTGGTCGGCAGCAAAATGAGTGATCACTTATCCAGTTTTCTCAAATTAATTTGCATGTCCTGGCAGCAGAGAGGTGGTAGCTAAAGGAATGTTTAGGAGAGTCGCACTTTTCAAGTCTTGATCATCGTTGTACACCCAGTATCAATTGGCAAATATTAATTGAGGTCACTACACTACACCTTCCATTCATCTTTTATTGTAGGCCAGTATCTGTATCAAATTGCAAGCAGCTTCAAAGGTGGAAGCAGTGGGCCATGTCATCCGATTAGAAAGGTAAACATCGCCTCTTTGGAAATTCAACTTAAAAATTCTCTTATTCAGAGATGATCATTCTGGATGGTGGCTTTAAATCCAAACACAGAATATTCTGTTGAAGATCTTTACCTGACAGGCTATTTGGTGATTTTCTTATAAGGTGAGGCTGTCCAACATAAAAGTCACTCCCCACTGTCTAATGTTATTTCAGATAAGAATTTTTTTTTAGAAAAAGTGCTTGACCCAGCACCACTTAGAAGATTTTTCTTGTGAACAGGAGCTGCCACAAAGGAGGAATAGACTGTCATGGGGGAAGAAAAGGTTCAAAAGATTAGAAGACGAGAGTATAATTGTTAGGACACATATTTAAACCTCTTTGATCTATTCACTGACTGTGCTGCCTTGAAAGATGGCTCCAGAGGGAGCTTGGGAATGCCTGTGGTCTGCAGGTGTACATTGGGTATCTCTAGGTATCATTCATTGCTTCTTGACTGCTGATTTCATATGGGTTCTTTAAGGAATTTACTAATATTTAATGAGGATCTCCCCCCCCCAACAGAAAGGTTATTGCATTGGATACCATTGCTTGGAAATGGCACGGATATTGATATATATTTTGTCAGTTATTTAGGTATTTGATTTGTAACGGCTATCATGCCCTAAAAAAAGCAGATAGCCCCAAAGGGGTTGGTTAGCTGGGTAGGGTTTGGCCTGTAGAGTCTAAAGTATTCCAGAGAACGGTACCATGAACACTCACTGATTTTCCCTCTTTCTTTTTCCTGTATTTATAAATGTCTATTAGATTGTGCCATGTTGTGTAGTAGAATACATTTGAGCATGGTTGACAGTATTTTTAAAGTCATTAGTTGCTCTACTGAGAACCAGTGCAAATATTTCAGGGGAGGGTAACATGTTTATCCCTCTTTAGATAATAAAAAAGACGTGCCATTTGGTAAGGCGTCCTCCTAAGTTTCCTATTGTGGACTACATTAAAACAGTCTAGTGAAACTGCTATTAACGCTCTTGTGAGTTCATTCTTGTGATTCAGATGTAGTGATGTGGTTTACTTCCCCCTAGCAAGTTTCTTTTCCTAAAATAGAAAAGTCCTGTTTTAGTTTTCCTTTTTCCTAAAATAGAACAGTAAAAAGAAGTAAATATTTAGAACAGTGCATTGACGTTTACCAACACAATAAAGTGCCCTAAGCTCAATTCAGGAATCATAATACATGAAATAAACAAAAATTTGATTTCCATCTAATTGGTAAAGCTTTAGAAGGTTTAGGACTTTCATTTGTTATTGGGCTACTGCTTGTCGGACAGGCAGCCTGTGTTGTTCCACAATATTCAATGAATAGGTAACAAAACTAAAACTTACCTAGTGACTGGCATGGTTAAGTTATTTCTGGCTTGTTGGTTTGACCATAGTCTACAGGCTTGGAATGTCTAAGTAGTTGTCAGTTTCACATCCCCTTCAACGAGTTGTGAAGATGCACCACTGACCACTATAGTAGTGTCAGTGCTGCGGCCAGGACCAGTGCTTTAATAGGAGGGGTTCATACTAACCAATAGCCTTGAGTAGCTTGAGGTAACCACTGAGCTGTAGATTTGGTTTTTTGGGGTGACTGATGCTGGTGGTCCATGATAAGTGAAGAAACTAATGGTAAGAGGGAGAATTGAACAACATTACTTTCACAGCTATATTTAGAAACCGTCCAAGTTTGAATTTTTGAGCTTTCAGCTTGCACTTGGGAGCTGATGCCACCCAAAGCGCCCCATGGCATCCTCAAAGGTGTGAAGTGCCATATAAATGTTACAGTACAATACTATACAATACAATACAAGGCAGGGCAGCACAATGTCTCATCCAGGCGTCAACCCATAATGCTACCTATTGTTGATACAAAAAACTGGTTGCCTTAGCTGTACTGCAATGAAATCTGCTAGAATTATGTTAGTTTTTTAAATAATTCCTTTACCACATAATAAGGTTAACTTATTATATTGTGTAATCCTGGAGATCTGGGACCTTTTGTTGTTGTAGAGCAGCTAAATATGTCCTTGCTTGTCCCATGTCTGTATATTCGAGAACTCAAATTTCAAAGAAAAGTGTATTGTTATGCGATTCCTTGCTTTGCTTGTATGCCGATAACACCACACGTGGTGGTATTACTTTTACAAAGCATTAGGATAAAATGCACTTCTGGTCTGTTATGTTCCTGTTTTTAAAACGTTATTGCTTTATTTGAAAGGCTTGTGAGATCGAAGTTTTGTCTGACATGTCAATATCAACGGAAGTACACATGCTACAAACGACTTTAGTGATATGCTTCCTCAAACAAAGCGACAATTCCTGCTAATCTGCATACAGGTGAATTTTGACTAATCGGATTATTCTGCAGAAATGTATGTGTGCTTGCGGTTTTGTGATTACCTCTTTCTGCACACTGAGTGCTATCTCTATTTGTCAGGCAAAGGGTGCTTGAGGTGTTTGTTTCAACCAGTATTGAAATCATCAGTTTAATGATATGATTTATTAGGACACTGTTAAAAAATTGAGCGGATTTAAGTGTTTACTAAATGTTGGTGTTTAATTGTGCGACAATAATTCAACATTCTGTTGTTTTTTTTAACTTGTATTTGTTGTTGTTGGTTTATGATAGGAAGCTCTGTTTTAGACCTATGTCTGTTACGGGACTTTCCCCTCCAGTGGCAGCCATTGAAGCTTTCTAAGAGTGTGGCGATGGGGTGTTATCCTCCTTTTCGTGTGACTAGATGAGCACAGCGGAGACAATGGCTTCTAAATGGTGAAGTGTGGGGCAGGGTAGAGAGGGAGCTGAGAGACCAGACAATACTGCTGGGCATAAATATAAGAAAAACGAAAACAAGCATTGGGAAACTTAAACAATGTCTTTTGTTGTATTCCTATGTGTTTTGGTTTGGGGTGTAGTAGATATGGTATGGAGTGGAATTATGTGTGTTACATTGGAATTGTTAGTTGTGGTATGATGTGTAAATCTGCAGTGTGTATTGGAGCTATGTGTTGTGTTCTGGAATTATGTTGTGTATTTGAAATATGTGGTTTGGTGTGGAATTATGTGGTGTGTATTGGAAATGTGTGGAGTAGAATTGTGTGGCGTGGAATGGTATGGCGCTGAGAAAAATTATGCTTATGGGAATTATGTGGTATGGTGTGGAGTGCATTTATGTGGATTGCTGGCATGTGGCATAGAGTGCATTTATGTGGGGTGTATTTACGTTGTATTGAGTGGAGTTGAGTGTAATTATGTGTAGTGTAATTATGTGGCG
Source organism: Calotriton arnoldi (assembly GCA_963921515.1). NCBI lineage: Eukaryota > Metazoa > Chordata > Amphibia > Caudata > Salamandridae > Calotriton > Calotriton arnoldi. Next base: position 1,635,027 of record CAWUFW010003916.1, on the reverse strand, counting down.
CTGAGTGATATTATGTGGAATGTAATTATATTGTGTGGTGCATAATTATGTGATATAGAATTGTGTGGTGTGTGGAATCATGTGGCATGGTTTGTAGTGGAATTATGTGGCATGGTGTCAAGTCATATTATATGCTGTGGAATTATATTGCATGCTTCTAAATTGAATTGAAGTGAAACTATGGGGGATATTCTATAGAACGTGTGATAATTATCGCAAAATTAGCTTAACGCAACTTTGCACATCGCAGTCTATCGCAGGAAAATAACGCTGTGTTAACGTTGTATTCCCAACACGGCGGTACCATGCGATAGTCTCATGCTAACGCGCCAAATGACCGCGATAAAATTACCGTGATGGCAAAAAAAAGTGAAACACGAACGCGAAAAAAGTTGCGATGTGGCCAACCGCGATAAAAAAATCAGCGATAACCAGTGACAGGCCTGCAATTCCTACGTGTCATGCGGGAAAATGCACTACAAAAGCACCGAAAAACACAAACATAATAATTTAAACTGAGTAGCACCATGGAGGAAGCCGGAGCAAGTACAGAGGACGACCAGAACCCCACAAGCCCCCAGGAGGACCAGCCTGGGACCTCGGGGTCACGGAAGGGCAAGGAGAAGAAGACGAGGAAGACGAGGTTCAGTCTGCAGGAAAACAGGATCATTTTCACGGAGGTGATAGAACACCACCAACAACTGTACGTCACCTCCGTGTCATTGGCAAATAAAAATGCAATATGGTATTCCATCCTGGACAAGGTGAATGCAGTCAGAGTGAGGAGGAGGACAATTGGAGAGGTCAAGAGGCGCTGGAATGATGCGAAGCGCAAAACCAAGAAGAAACTCGCTGACACCATCAGGCAGCAATGCAGACTGGAGGTGGCAGTCCAGCGGAACACCAGGAGCTGGATGAGATGGAGGAAATGGTATCCACAGTCATCAGTGGGGAGACGGTGGCAGGAGTTGGGGGTCCGGACACTGCTCGACATGACCTGACACAACAGCACCAGGGTGAGTACCGAACAGGGACTGGGGGGACAGAGGGAGATGGGCACAATGGCACACATGCACAATTAAGTAGAGCACACTGCACACCCACAATGACTCTGGATCATGTCTCTGATCCCCTTGGCACACTGCAGCACACATACAAACAGCAAGTAGGCCCCCGTCCACTATGGGCACTAAGGGGTCCCTCCCCACACAGCACCAATCTCACAACCAACCCATGCACAAGTGTTAAAACCAGCAAAGCTGCGTGTCTGTGAGCCACACTGACAATGCAAGTGACACTGCATGACGAACAGCATAGCTGCAGTCCAATTATCATGACATGGTGCACGCCACGATACTGAGGTGGCTGAGTGTGGAACACATCCGTAAAGGAGCAGGTCACACTCTGACACATCCACCTGCACAAAGAACCCCTGACGTCAACAACACATCTGCGGATAAACCATGCCCAAGAGTCCAAAATCTGAACTAGAGCCAAAATTAGCCAAGTCTGCAACATCTCAGCACTGTAGAAGCACAGAAGTCAAAGGCACACCGCCGCAAAGGGATAAGGGGCAGCAAAATCACAGCTGCAGGGGCGACTCTCCCACAATGCAGCACACACACATAGCAATAACAGCACATCATCATTGACGACAATGTGGTACAAAGTGCAACACTCTCACTACAGAACAGAGGACACAACTGGTTCCGCTTGTGCGTAGAAACTGGCCAATCACATCTGGCATAGCAGGAAACTGTGAGATGATAATGTATGTGTACAACCTCACATCCGTGATGTAGTTCAAATGTCCACTGTCCCGCATCAAATAGTCAGCTCCTCCCAAACAGTCACAATGTACATTGTCATGCAGTCTGTATGTAAACTTGAACAATGCGTCAACATACATGTCAACACAATGTTAAAATGCATCTCCCCTTCACATTGCAGAGGGACAATCAACACCTCCTGCAGAGCAGACCAGACAACTCATCAGTGGTGATGAAGAGGACCTCCACACCTTCGACACCGACGCCCTACAACAGCTCATGGACAGCTACGGCAACCCACCTCCAGGAGCAGGGCAGCCCAGATGCATCGAGGAGACTCCACCCCCTGCACAGACCACACAGCAGGAAGCACCCACCACCACAGCTGGCTCCCATCACCTCACCGAAGAACACATCGCATTCCAAGGCCATGTGTTAGACTGCCAGAAGGAGGTGGCTGAACAGGTGCGGGTGGGGTTCGACCTCATGGCAGCCAAACTAGATGACATACGTGGGTGTCTAAGTCCCATCAGGGACCACTTACACTCCCTAACGGACACCCACAGTTCGCTCCATGATGTCCAACAATCCATGCCCGACATCGCTGGAGTCATGACTCTGAGAGCAGAACAACTGTCTAGTCAGAGTGGCCTCAGCAATGTCAGCCGAGAGTTGGCACAGATGCTGAGGATAATGGAGAACATGGAGCGGATGCATGCGGAAAGAATGGCTGCCACGGATGCACACCAGCGAAAAGTTGTTGGGATATTCCATGCCCTGCAGATCCTCATCATCGCATTGCTGCCACTAAGGCAGTTGCTGATGAATGCTGCTGGTACTTCTACACACACATCTCCGGCCCCTGATGTGTCAGTGGCACACAGTGCTGCAGACCAAACATCAGCACCCACATGTCAGACAGATGACATAGGGGATGAAGATGCGGGTGATTCCACCTTTGCCGTGAGAAGGAGCCAGTAGCATTCTTCTCCGCCATATGCCCTGTTTCAGCTTGGTTCTGCCCTCTGCATCATGCCCTGTAACAACACCTCCCACTGTCCCCCGAAACACTCTGCGACACTCACCTTGGACCTCGACATGGACTGCCATATTTTGTTTGCTTACCAATGACACAGCAATCAGACTGCGGACTGTACTCTTCCTCTTCCGATGTACTTGTCAATCCCTAAATGACTCTGGCTGGCCCTCCACTGGGCTACAATGTAATGTGGGGTTTGCATGGCCATGTACTGCTCCAGCTCCGACACTCCACTGAATGTGAATAAATCATTCAAATTCACACAGATGTGTCATGTCCATAATCGATCAAGTATGAACGTATGGATGAATGTAAAGACATTGATTGCCCAAAAAGGTACACCCTGGGAAATGAAAGCAATGCGCATGTTTGACCGTGACACACATGGGAAGCAAGATGATCTGGGAATGTGTGCACTAGCTGTGGCCTCATTGCTCTGAAACAACAATCGCGCAATTTCTCAACTTTGCCCCATGCAATGTTAGAAATAGGGCTGGGTATGAAATGTCAAAGTCGTTGGCAGGCCTAAAGTAGTGTCCACCATCACATTTGACAACAGAACATCTCTTCGCATACCTACTCACACTCAACTGGGTGGACACAGCCTGTAGTGATGGATCACATTGATCCACATGGCAAGAATATGGACACCATACTCACATTGCTGAAGACACGTAAGAGCACAGGTCTATCAGCAACTATCCCAACCACTATGTCTGGCTCAAAGAGGTGGAGCTGGCAAAAGGGACTCACCCCTAAGTGAAATGCGTCAGTCAGTCCCTCCCTGTGTACGGACAATGCTCATTGAGGCACACGATTTGTCATTCTAATCAACACTCATCACAGTTGAACACTAGTGAAGTTGCGTAGACTTTAGTAGCATGTGCGTGTCAGTACGGGCAAGACAAGGGCCACAACATGCAGACCAATGCATCAGACACTAACAGGCAGCATTCGGTCATGGTACAGTTCCACGTGACAGGCGTTGTGCATGTGCCCGGGATGTTCTGCCATTGCGTTGGTGGCTCTCGTAGAACCGGCACTCTTCTGACCTGTGGCAGTTATGTGGATGATATGCCACAGCTTGGAGCAATGAGTCGTATGTGTGTGCAACATTTGGACGTATGGGTTGTTGTGTACGTAAGTGTCAAGGGCATTCCATGCAAGAGTACCTCGAGCAAGAACTTCTGTGTGTGGGGTGTGGATACGTTGGTCTTTCATTAGCGCTGTGCGTAGTGTGGGAGTCATCATCATCTTCTATGGTATCTCTCTCAGGGGGTGCCTGCCGCATGCAAGACTAAGGTCCGAGGTGCAGATGTCCTTCCGCCTTATGTATTGAGACAAAGGAGCTTTCATCCCTAATGTTAGTCTGACTACTGCTTGCATTCTGGAAATGTGATGTGGCTTTCACGCTGCAATTGAGGCTAGAACTTAGGCTTATGGTGCACCAATAGCGATACACACACAACAGTTGGCATGCATGAGCCAAGAGCCCGAGCGGCCTTGCGCTCCTTGTACAATCCCTTCGTGCGCGGCCGCCCTCTGGGTGCATGCAACATTGCAACATTGTCGATTGCGGGCCGTGTGGCGCAGACACTGCAACAGAGACACACGCATCGGTTGGTTTCGTGTCCAGCCCAGAAATGAACCACACCCAGAGCCCAGGGATAATTATTCACACCCCTACGCTGGCCTGGCGTATGCCGACCTAGCCCACTCGGCTTACGTATAAAGGGGGGACGACGACGCTACGTGTCCCAGTTCTTCCCCACTGCCGAGGTGACATGGCTGCGTCCGCCTGGCATATCACGAGACTCAATCATAAAGGGTCCATGACTTGCCTTGCACAGAGTTGGTGGCACCGGATACACTGCGGCCGGCATGGGCCTACCGCCATGGGACGGTGACTTTCGGTGCACTGAGGTAGGGGCACCTTAGGTGCTGAGCGGGTGTGCAGCCTGCGATGATGCGGTCTGGACTGGTAAGGATTTTTGTGAGCCCTGCTGGACCGCAGTGTAGGCCTGAGCCAGCGGGCAGCGTGGGCCTACCGCCATGTGGCGTTGCCTCGCGATTCACAGAGTTAATGCCACCTTTAGAGCTGAGCGGGTGTGCAGCCTGCGATGATGCCGTGTGCACTGATATGATCTCTGCCATTGTGAAATCAAGACCCAGAATCACGTGTGTGACCTGGTGGCCCGCGGGGTGGGGCTGCATGATGTGGAGGCTGCCAAGGTCGCGGGCCCCGGGCTTGGAGCTTGCACCGGCACGTGGTGGGCCCTCTTGGAGACACGCTGGTGGCGGAAGGTGAGCAGTGAGGCCTGGGTGTGCAGGGGCAGGCAAACACCGCTGGGCGGCGGGAGGGGCTGGGGTGCAGCAGTCTGTGTGCGCAGGGGTGGCCAAGCGATGATGGCGTGTGCAATGATATGAACTCTGCCATTCATAAATCTGGACTCTGTTTCAGATAAGGGACCTGGTGGACTGCAGTGTATACCGGCACGTGGTTGGAGACACACCGGTGGCAGCAGGTGAGCAGTGAGGCCTGGGTCCACAGTGTCGGCACTCTCTCTCTCTCTCCCTCTCCCTCTCTTCCTTTCACGCTCTCTCTCTCTTCCTCTGTTACTCTCTCTCTCTCTCTCTCTCCTTCTCCCTCTCTTCCTTTCACTGTCTCTCTCTCTCTTCCTCTGTTTCTCTCTCTCTCCTTCTCCCTCTCTCCCCCTTTCTCTCTCTTTCTCTCTCTCCCTCTCTTTCACTCTCTCTCTCTCTCCCTTTCTCTCTCTCTTTCTCTCTCTCTCTGTCCTTTGATGAGCGCATGACACACCTTCTTATCTTGAATTTTGTCTTGCAGGCTGTGTCTTACAGATTGTCCAGTGAAGACCCGCCATGACTCTTCCGAATAGTTGTTTTGAGTTAAATTTGAATAAAATAATTTGTTTGGAAATTCAAAGATGAATGTATGATTCTCCTTTTTCTGACCACACATGAATGTTAATTGTTGTACTTGTGCGACATCAGGCGAATTGTTTTGTTCATGATTTCGTAAAGTTGATGTAAAATATCTTTGTCCGGGGTAGGGCCCCAGGGTGGGATCCTGGGGGGGGGTGGCGGTGGGTGTTGTGGCCCTCTTGGGTGTCCGGCTGCATGATCAGTAGCTCCATGGCATCTGTTGTTCTTCTGGTGTGGCTGTGGGCTGAGCTCCCATTTCTGGTGCAGGTTATCGTCCGACTTAATACCAGGAAAGAGCAGGTGTTAATTCCCTCCTGCTAACGCGCCTTATCGCATGTTTTGTGATCCTATCGCCGATCTGGCTGGTCATTGAGAATGTTGCGAAGTGGTGTTGTCGATGGTTTTCGCCTACTCTGCATCTCATTAGCGTTAGTTGCCGGTGTCATCCGTGGCGATGTTTTTTGCGGCTGCTATCGCAGGAAAACTAGCGATATCGGCTGTTAGCACCAGCTTGTGAATAGGGAGATAAATCTATCGCCACTTTGGCTGCGATAAAGTGCCGCTAACTCGGCGATAAGTCCTTGAGAATATGCCCCTATGTGTTTTGGAATTGAGTGGATATATGTGCTGTGCAAATATATCAGATAGGTGCTGAAAAAAATACCACTGAATCACCACAAAAGACAAGTGACGCATGCAGTAGTTTAAGGACCACTAGTTAGCTACCACTTTGACTACGGCAGCCTCATTTGCAGTCTTGCCACATACCAGGTCCAAAAACAGCAGAAGGCTCAAAATGCAGACACCCGTCTCACTCATCTTTTGGCTAAAAACACATCAACATGTGACATCCCAACTAAAGGCCTGCACTGGCCCCAATAAAAAATATGAACAGAGTCCAATGGAATATGCTTTATCTGCAAATACCTAAAAGGATCCACTGTCATATACCTAAAAATAATGAACACCATCCACGTTGTCCTTCTGCTCTGAGTCAGAAGAAAAGCAGAGGAGACAGCTGAATGCATGCTGTAGTAAGAGTTAAATTCACATTGTAATAAATGGAGGCGGATGTTTTTAAATAAAGGAAATAGTAACGAAGTATACAAACATGAGCGCTGCTGTATTCCCAATTTTTTTGGCTAACCCACGTAGGAAAAATGAAAATAGCAATGTATTTGTAAGCCTAGGCGGACATATCTTTTCAAATGTGCTTGTTAGAGTTTAGTTCATCTTGATTTTTTTTACAAAGTGCCACCCCTTTTTGCAGATTTGCGGTATAAATCAAATGATCTTTATTTAAACAAAAAACATATCAAACTAAAAAACTCAGATTTGACATAAGCACGGACTCGCATAAAAAATGTAGTCTTTTAGAAAGTTCATGTTAACTCTGCGTTTTTCCCGGCTCAAAACAATCAAAGACATTTTTAGAAATAGCTGTATGGTTAGTGTTTCTTTTAAGAATGAAAGAAATGCATTATTTAAAATAATTATTGCATATAGACAGTGTAGCATAAATTTGCATCTAAATGAAAACAACAACTGTTAAGCGTTCACAATCCCACCCTGGAACCAAAGCCAACAAGAAAAATTAGCATTAGGAGTCCTGGCTAAAAAATTTAGTGAAACATGAGCTGCATTGAAAAAAAAATGAAAAAAAGATTGCTTTCACTTTTCAACTAATCCAACAGAGAAATAAATTAAAGAGAGATGATTCTTTGTGTTTTTGAGATCAACAAAAGATCCCTCATACACCACAATGTAAGCACTGCATAGTACCTGCCATGATACACGACACAGCCAACTGAAAGAGGTGAGCTATATTTTAAAGAATTATTGAATGGCCTCATTACTTATTTGAACTGGGTATTCTTTCCTAATTGATGTTTAGGGATGCCTTAATGCATGATTTAACCTGCAGGAGAACTGGATGAGGTAAAAGTTTGGAGTACAGTTTTGCTCCCATATGGTGTAACACAAGACGCACCACTGATTCTAGTTGGTACTCCTGTGTGTGTAAGTGTACCCAACTCCTCAATGTTCTTCGATACAGATGGCTCTAAACACACCTCACTGTGAGAGGGTGCCTAGGTTGATGGTACATGGAACTCATCATACTCAAAGGTACATCTGCACAGGACCATGGGCAGCTCTGCTCGAGTCCCTGAAGAAGCATGTGTGACGTGGGCACATACTTCTGGGTAAAAGACTAGTTAAATATTGCTCATCAGCTACATGGTGGTTTTATCTTCAAGGTAGTCACTGGCCTTCAGTCTGCACTTCGCTGTCCCCTTCCCGATAGTGTGCCTCGACTGCAACCTGTAGCTCAATCACTAACCAAAGACAGAGCTCAGGGACCGATCAACTGCCGGGTCTCTCGCAACCATACCCGTCATCTTCACAGCAGCATCAGCAGAACCCCAACTTCCGGTCCGATTGTGAAAAATCACCCCTTAAATCAACTGGCGATACCTGCAACATGTGCAACCAACAGATCTTCCACTTCCGCACACGCAATGTTCCAAGTCGCGGCTGCCCAACTGTTGCCATGGAGAGAGTTTCAACCTTTAAAGTCTCGGAAAGCGACATTTGCTAAATTGAAGTGAACTAAGGTTACAACATCCAAACTCCGATAGTATGTTAAGTGAGACTTAGTAACCTTAGCTATAAAATTATGCGTGTGGAATACCCTGGTTGTAGCATAGGCTTGTATAGAGCTTGCAAAAGGTAGATGGTGTTTTTGACGCCTCAGGTTGATGCCTTGGCTTGTGGTCACCATGACAACGTCATTGGCTGCCAATCAATCTCAGTAGTGGCCATATGCATCAGCAACTGCCTTCTCAATGTGTGGTATACTACCCTTTGTTCTATTCTAGCACAAGTAAAACATTCGGAAAGGGGAAACGTAAAAGCAACCTGGCAGCTGCTCATGCAGGGACTCAGCTGTAAGACGCATGCACATGACAGTCTGCCAGCACCGCTTGCTTATGAATATGCATTTAGAGTATTTGATATGTATCAGCTTTCGCGCGCTTTGTGGTTACGTGGCAGCGACTTGGTGGGTGGGTGAGTGAGATGAAAGCGGGCGCTCGCAGAAAACAAGAAAGGCGCGCAGCCTCCAAAGCCGTCGCCATGCTTAGAAAAGGAGAATGGGAGGGGCTACAATGCCTCATGCCTCCAGGGAAAGAAAATTTAAAAGTAAGCAAACAGCACGACGTGGGGTAGGTGGGAAAAAAGATAAAGAGCGGCAGATGTGAAGGTTCGAGTCCCGGCGTGGGCTCAACATCCTGTGATTCTAGGCAAATCACTCAATCTCCTGTGCCTAAAAATATATAACAAGACCTTGTTTAAAGTAACTGGTGTTCAAGTAATGTACAGCGCTCCAATACCTCGGCCAACATGACAGCTTTATGGAAGGAGGCTTAGTACCGCCCCAGTCTACCTGGCTCAAGTTACAGCAATGGAGCATGAATTTTTGTTTTGTCACTGTGAAAAAATGCTAAAACAAGCTCAATCCCCCTTAAAAGGAAGTCCAAAACCAAACTAATATCTTACCAAAAGAAGCCCAACTGATGGTCGACATCCAAAATTACAAAGAGGCTAAAGAAATACAAGCAACAGAGTGGGAGGCATGTGAAAGGAGGCCCCCGCTGCTTAGTACCACCCTGATCTACCTGACTGCAGTTACGGCGATGGCGCGTGAATTCATGTTTCCTCACTGTTAAAAAAGGCTAAAAACAAACCCAATCCCCCTTAAAAGAAAGCCCAAAACCAAACTAATATCTTACCAAAAGAAGCCAAACTGACGGTCAACATCCAAAATTGCAAAAAGGCTACAAAAATACAATAAACGGAGCGGGAGGCATGACGCGTGATGCAGCACTAACACAACTGTGGGATTAGGAGGAGGTGGGAGGGAGGAATGCTATATTAAAATGTAAGCAGCTTTGGCACCGAAGCTGAACACAGCCAAACAGTTGCAGAGCAGGAAACCAAGAAAAAGTTGTTCTCCAAAGGACAGATAAAGAACCATAGTGTAATGAACCAGTACTTAGTCCCTGCTCTGTGGGAAGAACGTAAGAGAAAAAGGAGGGACAAAGAGGCAGGACTGACAACTAGGAAGCAAGGATTTTTAAAGGACACTTACATAGACAAATGAAAAGCAATGGTAAGCAATGGGCAGAGTTGAACCCTACAAAGCATATACAATAGGTCGCTAAGTGACAGCACAGTCAATGTCTAGGCTCAACCAAAAAAGTCTAATTTTGAGTTGACCTGAATCCTGAACTTATTTCAGAAAGTATAACGGAGGGAAACAAATGCCTCAACAAGACCAGTTTTGGCCCATCCTATGGTGTGGCCCATGCTGGGCAATGGAATGCACTAGCAGAGATCCTCTGATGCTACATTGAAATACTGTTCTTCTCTTATTTGTAAATAAGCTGAATCCTTGGTTGACTTGAGTGCCACATGTTCCTATTACAGATCACCTGCAGGGTTAGTTCGCCTCCTGAATGGAGTACAGAATGTACACCATCCAGTAAGTGGTCTAATATTTATTTATCCCCTGTGGAAGGGGGAATTGGGGGTGAAAATTGTTCCCAGAGGCTGGTACCTTGATTTAGAGTCAGAAAGCACAGCTAGGATCTCACTGCTTAGAAGGGCCGGAATAGGGCACCAAAATTAGCCCTGACAAAAATGCTAAAACCAGCCCAGATCTCTTTGCCCCCTTACACTCTCTTTTTCCATCCTTTCATTCTCTCTCTTTCATTCTCTTCTCTCTCTCTCTTCTCCGTCTCTGATTGTTTTCTCTCTACCTTCCCCTTCCCTCCCTCTCTCTCTTGAAACCTCCCCAGCTGCAATTAACCTCAAGGATCTGGGGAAAGTGACAGAGGCACCAGAAGCGGCCCTGGGATTTCGAAGAACAGCCTACAAGGACTCCATCCAACAGGGTAAATGATCCTGAGAAAATGCCTTGTGGAATAAAAAAAGCAAGAATTGATCTATTGTATCTGAACAAAATAGGACACCACCATACAGTTATTTCACTAATGGATGTGATTTTATTTCATCACAGCACTGGAATGAATCAAGATATAAAGTACAAGAAAAATCGTAACTAAATATTTTTCTACAAACAGGTGCACAAAGAAGGTGAAGTGAAGGTGCATGGAAGGGATAGTGAGAAAGGACAGTAGTGCGCATATATATACATCAATAAATAATTAGATAAAGGACTATCCAGACAGTTTCCTGCCAAATACATTAAATGTCAAATCATAACATAATTGCAGATATACATTCTCTGTCATATATGCCTGACAAAAAATAAAGAAGTGTCGACGTTTCGACCCCTAAACGGAACAGCAAAATTGGCGCATTGGGGGCTGTCTCACCGGCCCTGCCAGCAGCCTAGAGCCACCGGTTACTAATCAACCTGGCCCCTACATATCGAATACTGTGGACATTTAAACAGAAATCTAAGAGCTCACACAGCCCAGCTTATTTATCCGCAGCCTGAAGCAATATAGCTGCCGTCACTGGTGCTTCCTCCTCACTTTCACCTCAGTCCTGATGAAGACCCCGCCCCAATGCGCCAATTTTGCTGTTCCGTTTAGGGGTCGAAACGTCGACACTTCTTTATTTTTTTGTCAGGCATATATGACAGAGAATGTATATCTGCAATTATGTTATGATTTGACATTTAATGTATTTGGCAGGAAACTGTCTGGATAGTCCTTTATCTAATTATTTATTGATGTATATATATATGCGCACTACTGTCCTTTCTCACTATCCCTTCCATGCACCTTCACTTCACCTTTTTTGTGCACCTGTTTGTAGAAAAATATTTAGTTACGATTTTTCTTGTACTTTATATCTTGATTCATTCCAGTGCTGAGATGAAATAAAATCACATCCATTAGTGAAATAACTGTATGGTGGTGTCCTATTTTGTTCAGATACAATATATCAATTCTTGCTTTGTCTATCTGTTTTTAAATTGCTCTCCACTGTGACATTACCTTATTGTACCACTATTTACCCAGGTCCAGTGGTTGCCCGGGTTGCCCCATTGCTTTATAACTTTTTGTGGAATAAAAGGCCTGTTTGTCCCTGCTCCCTAGCCCTTCATTGGGTCTGGTACACTCTCAGAGAGCAGCAGGTGAAACTGACTGCAGGACTGCACTTTAACTGGACAGGTAACTGATTACATAGTATGACCCAGTGTGGGAATGTGCAACAGGATTCTTTCACCTGCTGGTAGGGATAGCCCCACACATGTAGTGCTATGTGCTACAGTAAGTCAGTAAGCAGTATTGACCAATACAGTGATAACATGTTGTGTTACAAAAGAGGTGTGAAGTTGTGAGACTATGAAAGCAAGGTTTGTGATCAGTATTTCTACAGTAACAATGTACAATTCGAATGAAAATAAGGAAATGCATTAATTTCTTTACTCAGTTCATCAAAAATTAATCTGAATTGCTTTCCTCTGTCACAGTTGTAGTGTAATTTTCCTTCAAAACTGATAGTTCACAAAGTTGTAACTAGGTGGGAAAAATTGGGTTATTGGTTGAGTGGAATGAAACCTTACTCAAGCAACAACCACAATTCTTGCCAGAGTAAAACACCAACAGCCACTAAATTAACCCGTTCATAACCCTCTGGTAGCTTGCCACAAATGCAGTCAGGTATGACTTAGACGCAATGTGTAAAGTATTTGTGAAACACTCAAAGAGTAAAAAAGTGAAGACAGAACACAAGAAAAAAGATGCAACAATTCAGAAAAATAGAGTAATATTTAATAAATTATTTGATACCAAAATTATAAAAATCTAATTTGTAGAACCAGTCAGCCAATCGATAGTTGCTGGAGCTTGGTATTGGCAGTCACCGTGGGCTGTGGTTGCTGTGGCGCGAAGTGCAGATCTTGTATGCTGGTCGTCTCTGACAGTTGCTGTAATGCAACAAGTCTGGTTCACCAGAGCTTCTCGTAGATGATTGGCATGGGCAGCAAGATATTGGCGCGAACGGGCCTGTTCATGGTCGTAAAGAGCCCAAAACTTCATAATTTCTCCTTTTCTTCCAGGAGGAGCTTAACTGATACTAAACCAAGGGTCCAGGACCTGAGAGTCACCTCTAGGGGTTTAGGAACTCACTCCAGCGAAGGTCATCAGGGCTCAGGCAGGTCCAGTTCCAGGTACAGACAGGTCGAGAGCCTGGGATGAAGTGAGCAGGTCCAGTTTTCCTTCCCAGCAAGCAGGCCAGGCCTCAGGCAGCAGGTCAGACATTCTTCTATAGTATCCACAGGTCCAGGAATGTACTGAAGAGTTGGACTGAGAGTCCATTATTGATACCTGGATCCAGCTTTGAAATGGGAGAAACCTCTAGACTTCCCCCCACAACTGGTTCTGTAATTTCTTTTCCTCACTGGCCTTGGCCCAAGGATATCTGGAGTCACAAAAGGCTAGTGTGAAGTTCTTTGTATGTGTGCTGAGGCAGTTCCTTTGAACTGCAATGTCCATATAATCAGGATGGCCCATCCTGCCAACCTACAGCCCCCCTTTTGTGACACTGTCTAGGAGGGACATACAAAGGCCAGCCGCCAACTACACCTAGTGATGAGACCCAGAATACAGCCTGCAGGCACCAAATGGTTACGACAAGAATATGCCAACCTTCTAAAAGTAATTACCAAAGGGGATAGGCCCTAATTGGAACAGGGTCAGGTAGGGCCGTTTATAAAGTGCAAACACAAAAAAATACCTGGCCCGGTTTTGCTTTATGCTCTTCAATATAACGAGCTACAAACAGACAACCACTATATCTATTTGAATGGACTGTTTATTTATCCACTTCCATTTGATTTATTTTCTCGAACAAAATTTTATAAAAAATTCAATGTACAGAAAAGAAAATGCTTCAATTTCGAATAACAAACATCAAATTATCCATATTTATGTAAACACAAATAACATTGGTACAAACATTAAAACACCAACCACATTCACTCAATCACAGCATCCACCCTACAACTCAACCTAATCTATCAAACGTCAAACACTCACTTTGACACACACGGGGAAATATTTTTCGACACAACTGGGGGATACAATTCATCACAATCCCTCTCAAAGTACACAAATTGAATCGTGTTTTTAATTCCTCCGTGGACAATAAGCCAACGCGTTTCGAGACCCAGGCTACAGCTGCTGGGACTCTCCTCAGGGCTGCCTCTTAATGGATATCAACTTTTTTACTGTGGGGAAATAATTCAGAAGCACAATATCAGAACCCAATCTCTTATTAGACACTCCAACTCAACTATATTAAAGATTTACAAAACAGAATACCTTGGAAACGGCCTTGTTGTCCGAATATACTGTGCTTAAAAGCAATCAGGACTGACTTCCATACAGGCTGTATCAACGCTGTTCATCAACCACGCTTTGCACCAGAAATGCAGCCGCACCTTTAATGCTGGAAAATAATTCCAATAGATACTCAGGATATCTCCTAAAGTAACATGTGTCACTAAACAAGCCAACTGAAACAACGATTACCTTGGCTGTCAAAAGCTGCCCGTCCGGTCAGCACATTTGCGTCACCGCGGTTGCTTGCAACCTGTAATTTACAAAAGATGCACTAAATGGCGGAATGCTGTTCAAACCTATAGTATCAACTCAAATTTCTTTGGTAAAAAACGGAGGGGAGAAGAAGAGTCTGTCACTTCCACTCACCTAATTTTCTCAACCGCAACGTGTACGATTATCCAAATCGTTCCCTTGTCACACGGCGCCGAAAGCGCTCTTATCAACAACTTCCCGGTGACTCTACAATTGAAACATCAAGATTAAAGCCCAGGCGGTAAGCTTAATCGATTCTAATTCAGCGAAAGGAAGGGAAGGGAGGAGACTCTCACACTCAGTTGGCTTACCTGTTCGCAAGCTCCGATTTTGATCACTGCAAAAACGCCATTGTAGAAACTGTATCTGGCGCGGACCCTTCCAACATCGCAATTCATTGGCACTGTGATCTCACTTGACAGCCAATCAGAACACAAGGAATGCCAACAACTCGTAAAAATCCGCACTACTGGATTATGGGACATGAAGTCTCAAACATACTCCTTTAAGTTCTCGACAATTCAGTCATCCCATTTAAACCCGAAACAGCGCAGTTAAACTTCAAAATGAGGTACGCAGCATCTATATCCAAAGCACGTTTGGATGTATCTAGCACACTCAGCACAGTCCATTTGAAATCACGTTCATTATGTGATTTATCCATAAAGTGTTGCACCATCGGCGCAGTAACCACCTTTTTTTTTATTCTTGACCGGTGCTGCGTTATTCGCTGATTTATCTGTTGGTTAGTCTTCCCTACATACAATTTCAAACACGAGCAGACCACTGCATAAACAACATTCTTAGTTTTACAGTTGGTGAATTCTGTATGGTGCCATTTTATTCCATCATGGACAAATTCCGTCCCTTCAATCGTGGAGTCACAAGCCACACATGTACCACATTTATGGTGACCTTCCACTGGCTTCAATTGCCATTGCGATCTCAAATTGCCTTTAGGTTGTAATGGAAAAATATCGGCTCGCACAATTTGCTGGCCAATACTTTTTCCTTTTTTCATGGCAAAAAGTGGTCTCTGGAACGAGCACTCCAGATTTTCCAATAGATGCCAGTTTTTTAGCATTATTTGGCGAAATTTGTTGGTGTCAGGCCCAAAGGTAGTAACACACACTAATCTTTCTAGTGGTGGTTTTACTCTTTTGCGCAACAGTTCTTCCCTTGGCGTGAACCAAGCCCTCTTTGTGGCACGCTTTAGCAATTTTGTGGGGTAACCTCTTTCAATCATTTGTTTTTGAAACATGGCTGCATGATATTCAAAGTCCGCTTTTAATGAGCAATTGCGTCTTATACGCAATAGCTGACCATATGGCATGTTGTCTTTCAAGCTACGAGGGTGGGCACTTTTGTGGTGCAGAATAGTATTCTTGTCGGTATTTTTCCTATACAATGTAGTTGTCAATTTAGAGTCATTAACTGACACTTCAACATCAAGGAATGTCAACCTAGTTTGACTTGCACTTTGGCTGAACTTAATATCCAGGTGGCATGTGTTAAGCCACCCATGGAAAGTATCTAGCTCCTCCCTCGACCCACTCCAAATGAACCAAATGTCATCTATGTATCGCATCCAATGCGCAATACGTTCTTTAAAAGGATTATTATTGAAGACAAATCGGTCCTCATATTGGGCCATGAAGAGGACCACCATTTCTGGGGCGAAAGGACAACCCATGGCGGTCCCCTTCACCTGCAAATAAAATGCATCCTCAAATTTGAAATAGTTCTTTCTTAATGCAACATCCGCTAGTTGTAAAATAAAGGATGTTGGCACCCTATGTGGACGAGTTCTTGTGTCCAAGTAGAGTTCAATCACCTGGACTGCTTCATCCTGAGGTATTTGGGTATAGAGGGAAATGACATCAAAGGATACCATCCATTGTGATGTTTCGTCAAACAACTGTCCTTCGATTTTATTTATAAAATCCGTGGTATCTTGTAAATATGATGGTACATCAACCAGAAAGGGTTTTAAAAAGAAGTCAACATACTTTGAAATTGGTTCCAACAAGGAATCACTTCCCGAGACTATAGGCCTTCCTGGGGGTCTTTCAGCCGCTTATGTATTTTGGGCAAAAAATAAATAACGGGGATCCTTGGGAATTTCTTGGACAAATAGTCAAATTCCTTAGGTCCCAAGAATCCACCATTTAATCGCATTTGGAGGATACCACAAATGATTTCCTGAATAGATCGAGTGGGATCTTCTTTCACCTTTCGGTACCACTCTTGATTATACACCTGACTTCTACCTTCTGATAGATACATTTCTCGAGGCCAAATGACTAAGGCCCCGCCCTTGTCAGCTTGTTTTATAACCACTGTCGTGTCCTGCTGTAGACTGGTAATAGCTAGTTGTTGTTTAGCAGTGATATTCCTTTGGACAAATGATTTTCTCTTTTCGAGCTGGCTGATACCTGACAGAACAGCTTGCTCAAAGGCTAAAATCTCTTTAGCCACACCCTGGTTTGGAGGAACAAATTTAGACTTGTTGGAAAGGCCAGAAATTTCTTTGGTGTTAACGTATTCTTTACCGGAAAAAAATGCTTTGAGTCGAACTTTCCGACAAAAATCAATAGCCTCCAACTTAAGCCTTGTGAAGTCAGTAGGCCTATTAGGAACAAATTTGAGACCCAATTCAAGGACTGATTCCTCCTCTTTCGTCAATAACCTTTGGGATAAATTTACAATTGATGTGGACTTTACGACTTGTACTGCTGCCGTCTTGTCCTCATCTCCCATGGCTGGGGTTTGAATCTTCCCCTCTGCTTTGGTTCTCCTTTGTCTAAAAAAGACACCTGTTTTCTTGGGGGGCCCTCTCTCTGATCTAAATCACCCGAGGAATCCGAAGTAGATGTCTCAGAAAATGTCATGAACCGATTCCTAGAACGACCTTGAAAATTAGATAAGGCTCTACGGGACTCAACACTAGTAAAAAATTCGTCTTTCAAAAAAGGATACACCTGATCTATATTGAAGGCTTTAGTGTCCCTTTCAAACTTGGCTGTCTTGAAACTGATGGTATTATCTTTAAAAGTGAGTATTTCCCGCTCAATCTTATCCAGTAAAGTCTTGGCTTCAGTCACAGAATGTTTGTCCCTTATTGCCTGTGCTAATTTTTCTAATTCCTCAGCTTCCTTAACACACAATCTTTGAGCTGTCTCGATTGTGTGGACCATAAGGTCACGACTACACTTCGTATTTATATAGCTAAACCCTTTCCTGTACTCGGGATCGTCGGTGAAGACAACCGGTATGTTCGAGAAAATAAATCAAATGGAAGTGGATAAATAAACAGTCCATTCAAATAGATATAGTGGTTGTCTGTTTGTAGCTCGTTATATTGAAGAGCATAAAGCAAAACCGGGCCAGGTATTTTTTTGTGTTTGAACCTTCTAAAAGTGACATTTTCAGAATTGTGGCTTAAAATCTGACTTAACTATTAAAAGAGGGTTTTAAATTACAATTAATTTAAGACCAATCTTAACATTCCTACCTGTTCCCACTAAAACATTATCACTTATTAAATATAATAATGTAGCACGATGTTATCCTGTTAATGAAAAATATATTAAAGTGTTTTTCACTACTGAGGCATGTAAAACTTAAATACATGTTCAACATTTTAAATACACTGCACCATGCCCTAAGGGCTGTTTGGGGCCTACCCTAGAGGTAACTCATATGTATTGAAAAGGAAGGCTTAGGCCTGGCAAAAGGTTTGTTTTGCCAGGTCGAAATGGCAGTTTAAAACTGCACACAGGCTGCAATGGCAGGCCTGAGACCTGTTTTAAAAGGCTACTGGAGTGGGTGGCACAAAAAGTGCTGCAGGCCCACTAGTATCATTTAATCTACAGGCCCTGGGTGCATGTAGTACCACTTTAGTAGGGACTTATAAAGAAATTAAATATGTCAATTGGGTGAAGGCAATTTTAACTTGTTTAAAGGAGAGAGCAAAGCACTGTAGAACTGGTTAGCAGCGGTAAAGGGCACAGAGCCCTAAGGCCAATAAAAACGAGTTCAGCAAAACAGGAGGAGTGAAGGCAAAAAGTTTGGGAGAAACCACAGCAAGGATGTCAGGTCTAACACTAGGTATTTGCTCAGATCCTTGCCATTAGGGTGAGCTTGTTACCAGTCACTGGGAATTTAATTGTAAACATGTGACAATGCAGGGGTAGCACGTAAACCATTGAGGAATCAGGACATGTGATCATCTGTTGATCTTCACCCGGTACAATGAGGCGACACACTTATCAATAAAGTCATGCTGGGTAGGATCATGGACACTATTATCGACACAATACCAGATGCAATAACAGTGTATGACACCATTGGAGGAGGCTGTTTAGAAGAAGCTTCTTGTATGACGCCTGTCAGTGGTTACATTGAAATGTTAAGTTAAACTCAC
Source organism: Calotriton arnoldi (assembly GCA_963921515.1). Lineage (NCBI taxonomy): Eukaryota > Metazoa > Chordata > Amphibia > Caudata > Salamandridae > Calotriton > Calotriton arnoldi. Next base: position 1,616,217 of record CAWUFW010003916.1, on the reverse strand, counting down.
CTTGTCACGGCATTACGGGCATCCTCAAAGCTGAGTAAAAGCATGTGCCTGAAGAAAGATAGGCAACTGCCTGTTTTCTACAACAGACTCGTACAGCAGATACTGTAGTCAAGCCCTTCCTTTTATTTTCCTGCTACTTAGAACAAGCATTGGCAGAGCAAATTGGTCTCACCTATGCAAGAGCTATCAGCTTTGCCAATATGTTTTAGCTATGTTTCACACCAGTGTGGCTGATGTTCTAAAACTAAAAGTTAGTGGGGTAAAGGCGAGAGGCGTGTTGTGGGATGTCGTAAAGTGGAGTAGAGTGGAGTGTTATACAGTGGTGTGAAGTGGCATAGAGTAGTGTAGATTAGAGTTGAGTAGGGTGGAGTGTCATGAAGTGGCTTGGAATGATGTAGAGTGTTGTGCAGTGTCATGGAAGGAGTAGAGTGTCATAGAGTGGAAGGGCATAGAGTGGAATAGAGTTGAGTGGCATAGAGTGGAGTAGAGTGTCAGAGTGGAGTAGAGTGTTGTAGAGGGAGTGGCATAAAATGTTGTGGAATGGTGTAGAGTAGAGTGGAGTGGCATAGAGTGTCATAGAGTGGAGTGTCAAGCTGGACAGCCTAACATTAATACAGCTATCAAATAATAAGCAAGCAAATGTGAGTTACAAACCACAAAGCCAGTGGTAAGCTATGGGCGGGAGGCATTCCCATGGATGCTATCAGAATGTCCCCAGGATGTTGATAGCAAACTAGACAGCTGTGCTGTCTGGTAGGCTTCGACCTAAAGAGGGACATTAACCTGCGAGTAGGTAGACTGCTCTTCATGTGCCATACTGCTTCCACCACAAGAGTTGCATCTGTAATAAGATCTTATTTTTAAAGCCAGGCCAACTCATGAAGGTCCTCTCTAACGTTGTAGAAATTAAATGTCCTCCACTCCTCTTGTGGCAAGGTTCACACTATATAAAGGCTGCTTGAGAAATGACCTGAACATCTAACATCGATTCCGCCTTCATGTGCCCGCATTTGGCTCTTGGCAACCTATCTACTGTCTGCATTTTGAATTTTATTACTTTTACAAGACATTTAAAGCATGTATTTAGCATATGGCAGCATTTATAGCACAGGTTATATAACACAGGTTAAAACGAGACCTATGGCATTTAAGTTCTGTTTTCTTATTTATTTCACGAGGCATGAGTTGTGAACTTCAGTTAATTTTTATTGAAACGTTAATTTCAGATGTAATATACCAATCACTACATTCTAGCCAGAAAAACACAGCACAGAGGCACTATTCAGTGACATAATGCAAAATGATGGGGCCCCCTGGCCGAATATGAAGAGAGGCCACTGCTTCTCCCATATCTCACAGATATTCATTGATCTTGGGCGGAGGGTGAAACCCTTGAATGGATGGAAGGCCCCCGAAGGGTTCCGCTCCTGCTCTGCAGGGGCTGCATGAGCCTGCTTTACACTCCTAGCACTATTGTGAACAATGTAGTTAGTCATCATTGACAAGAGGTCTCGGCCTAGAAGAATTAGACCTGTCGGTTGAAAGCAACTAAAGGAAAAAAAGCAGGCCTAAACATCAGTTTTAATACAAGTGTAGTTCATGTATACAGAAATGCTGATTACAACTCCCCATCTAGCATGTTCTGCTATTTTACTCTTATAAATTGGATAAACTACCCCGTGCCATGCATAATGAAGAGATTGCAAGTCACCGACGGGATTCATGACCATATAAAGGAATGAGGCCAAGGGTTGTGCTCCTTTGGAAGGTCAAAGAACTTAAAACTCTAATGTGACTTGCAATATACTTTTATTGTATGACAGAGGGAATTTCTTATTTCTTATAATACATTGACACATCATCTACCTTCCCGCAAACTGATTTAATCCTTGGTGTCTTACTATTGCATGTTCATAGCAGAAATGAAGAAAAAAAGCATAATCTTTACTTTGAAATTAAAAACACGCCCAAAAGCATTTAGCAATGTTTAGGTTGAGCCTACTAGACTGCTGATGAGCAGGCCTATTGTGGCTTACCAAGTACATAGCGGTGTTTAGAGCCCACCCTTTGCTTAGCATTGGTTGTCCTTCCTTGTGAGTCTCATTTGCCTGCTTCTTATTCGTTTCTCAGCTTGTCAGTCTTGTGTTTGTCCCTCCCATGGAGTATTGCATCTTTACTGTTGCTTTGCTAGGCTGGCATTGCTGCATCTCCTGCTTGCTTTTCAAGCACTACTTTATTTTTTGTGTGAATCACTCAATGAGAGTGCATATGTTTTCGAACTTTCACCCTCATGTTTTTATAGAGCCTCTTGATTTCTCTGTAAGGTGTCCTCATGTGAAAGCCATCAGGAAACATCGATGTACCCTAAGGAGTGCGGCGTGTTTCAGTTTCACTTTTAGTCTCTGTTGATATTGTATTTCTCTGTTGCTTTCTACTTGCTTTGGTCTATATAGATATTGTAAACTATGTGATACGTGCTCGTGTTTCCAGTCTGTAGATATGTTTCTGCACTCTTGCTTCCATGGGATGAGAGACAATGTGAAATCCATAAGAGGAAAACAGCACCTGCATCACTTGTTTAGGTTCTTGTCATGCTTCCATTTACAGATTGACAACTGTCTGTTTTATTTTTGTGCTCAAGCACAACCTTTTCCTATGGGTAGCGATTCCTCGTAAAGTCTGATGTGTGTTTGTTGATTTTGAAGTTATTTAAAAAAAAAATACAACAAATTTAGAGCTGTTGCTGTGGCGGGTGGAATTTTACCGTAGGCACTGCAAAAAATCACCCATAGTCGAAAACTCACCTCTCAACAGTTTATTTGAGAGACTTCCGGTTTAACTTGTTATTTTTCTAAATCATTTTACACCTGTGAGAACATGCCTGTCATCAGCAAATATAAAACACATATTTATGTATCTAGAAATATTTTCACTATATACATTGTATTTAAAAAAAATCAGCAGCGGACAGAGTGAAATATGATCGGGCGGTGTTTGAGAATTAATGTTGGGGGTCTTGGTGCATTGAATAAGATTCCAGATGTACTCTGTTTTTAAAGGACAAAACTCTTTTTACCAGTCGAAGCCGTACGACAGCGTATGCGATTAAAGTTCCTACTCTGTTGTGGAGTATGCGTGTGTGTTAGCTAAAAGCCACCACAGTGTTTTCTGTGTAACGCAGAAGTGTATGTAGCATGAATGATAATTACAACAAGGTCGCTCTTTTAGCTTCATGATATGACAGTCGCATAGCACATAACAACATAAGCAGATGAGCAGCAATTGTGAACTGTGTAACCTTTGCTGCGTCGTGCTAGCCGCGCGTATGCTGGTGCGCGCGCTGCGCAACAAATGGGACACACACACACCAGTGAGCTTGTGGGTGCAGACTGCCCCCGAGCGGGCACGCCCCTTCCTTTTATTATCCGCGCTCCACCCGCCGGTGGGAGCGTGTGGGTGCGACACATCCGGCGGTGGCCGGTAACATCTAGACCTCTCACTTGTTACATCCCATCCCAACTCAGTCTCTTTTTCTTCTGCTGGATCCTGGTCGCTGGTAACATCTAGACCGCTCACTTGTTACATCCCATCCCAACTCAGTCTCTTTTTCTTCTGCGGGATCCTGGTCGCTCCACCACTTGGTAGGCACAGTCTTTCAGGCGGGAGCTTGGTCTGGGGTTCTCTCTTAATCTGTACCGGAGGTGATCACCTCGGGCAGCAATGCAGGGCTCCGGTCTCTCGGGGTTTGTCGTTGTCGTCACACAGGTCTCAGTGGTCGGTGGTTCTTGCTCCTGGTACACCTTGCGGTGTGCCGTTGGGGTTGCTGGTGACCCGGTAATCACAGAGAGTTCTTCTCGCTTGGTTCCGTGCTGCTCCCCGGTGTCTTGGGTGTTGTCAGCTTCCGGAATGGAGCGAGGTTCAGGCACTCGTTTGAACGAGGAGATGTTCCGTGTCACTTTCTCTCCTCCTTTCGCCACTGTTACCATGGTCCCTTTCACATTGACCACCGTCCAGGGGTCCGGTACGTACCTGGTCCGGAACTTTCCCCCTGGCCTCCTGTCCTTCATGATCATGGAATCTCCTCTTCGTAGTTCTCTGGGTGTTGCCCCCCGGGTCCTGCTGGCGGCGAGATTCCGATTCTTTCTCCGCTCTAGGACATCTTCCTCGCAGTATGGAGGCGGGGTCCATCCTGGACAGACAGGGAGTGTGTCTCGGCGGACTCCATTGAACATTAGCGCCCACGGTGTGCATCGGGTGGTGCTGTGGGGGCTGCTCCTGTACTCCCGGAGGAATGATTGTAGATGTTGCTCAGGGTCTGCATTCTCCGCCACGGCGATCCGTAAGGCCTTGTTGAGGGTCCTCATGAACCTCTCAACCTCCGCGTTGGCTTGTGGCCATTGTGGGGTGATGCGGCGATGTCGTATGCCGTGTTGCTGCATGAAGTAATGGAACTCACTCCCTTGGAAAGGAGGCCCGTTGCCGCTCTTGATCTGCTCTGGTCATCCGAACATTGCAAAGGTCTTCTCAAGTACTGGGGCCACCCGGGAGAATGCAGTGGAGCTGACCACCTCTACTATGGGATACTTGGAGTAGCTGTCGATCATCACTACGGTTGTCCGACCGTCGGGGAAGCTCCCGAAATCGATGCTCACCTTCTCCCATGGGGCTTTTCCTTGCTCTTCCGTCTGGACGGGTGCTGGTCTCTCTGAGGCACTGGTCAACTGGCAGGCCGCACATCTCTTCACGGTTTCTTCTACCTGAGTCTAAAGCCCCGGAAACCACACCTTTTCTCGCATCCGGGCCTTCATTCTCTCGACTCCTTGGTGTCCTCCGTGGGCCAGCTGGGTTGCTTGATGTTGTAGAGATGACGGTATGACTATCCGGGACCCTCTTAGCAGAATCCCTCCTTGGGTTATGCTCAGCTCGTTCCTGATTCTCCACATTTTCAGGAGACATTCCCTCTCAGGCCCAGCCCAGTCATTAACCGATTGCAGGAATTGGTGCCAATGTCCCCCTTGGATGGCTGCTTGCACCTTGGACAGTACGGGATCTCCTTCTGCGGCGATATCTTCCAATGTCAGGGCTTTTGGGCACGTGATCGTAGGAAATCATGTTTAAGTGGGCTTCCAGCGTGTCGACGACCGACTCATCTCCTTGTTCGTCCTGGGGTGCTGGGTGTCTCGAGAGGAAGTCGGCTGGGTTTTTGAGGCCGGGGCGGTAGGCCACTTCCATTTCGTACTGCTGGAGTCCGATGGCCCACCGTTCAATCCTCGGGGGTGGGTGTGGTGCAGACCCTCAGAACAGCGGCACTAGGGGTTGGTGGTCGATAATAACCCGGAACGGCTGGCCACAGATGTACAAGTGGAAGTGACGGCACGCCCACCTGATGGCCAGGGCCTCCCTCTCAATTTGTGCATATCGCCTCTCAGTGGGTGAGAGCGCCTTGTTGGCGTATGCTAGGGCCGCCCATCTACCGGGTTCTTGCTCTTGGGCTAGTACTGCCCCTAGGCCCATGGGGCTGGTGTCAACGAGTATTTCCGTCTGCTTGGCAGGGTCAAAGTACACCAGGGTGGTGTGGTCGAGGAGAGCGGTCTTGATCCTCTGGAATGCTGTTTCTTCCAGGGTTCCCCACTTCCACATTGCGTCGCCCCGACTGAGGTTGCGGGGTGGCTCCGCGATGGTGGCCAGGTCGGGGATGAACCAGCCACAGTATGTGGCCATCCGCAGGAAGCTTCGTACTTCGGATACTGTCACTGGGGCTGGGGCGTCCTTGATCGCTTGGGACTTCTGCGGGTCCACTTGGATGCCTTCCTGATTGAACAGGTAGCCGAAGAATTCTATTTGCTTCTGGAAAAAGAGGCACTTTTCCTTGTGTAAGGTGACGCCATGGTCTTGAAGCCACTTCAGTGGCCCTCAGGTGGCGGTAGTGCTCATCATCGGTTTCCAAGTGGATGAGGATATCATCACTCACGTTCAGCACCCCCGGTAAGCCAGTTAGGATCTCCCTCACTGCGTCCTGGAATACCTCTGCTGCGGATGATATCCCGAAGTTGAGGCGTTTGTATCTTCGTAGTCCAAGGTGGGTATTGAACGTGGTTATGTAGCAGCTCTCTTTGGCTAAGACCAGCTGATGATAACCTGCGTTCAGGTCTAGTTTAGAAAACCAACGAGACCCGTTGACGTCAGCCACTATGCCATCCATCGTTGGTGTGATGTGACGTTCGCGCTTTATAGCCTTGTTGGGTAGGCGCATGTCTATGCATAGCATGATCTTCCCTGGCTGTCTGCGCTTCTCGGCTATCACCATGGGGGACACCCACATTGTGGGTCCAGAGACCTTTTTGATGACCCCTTGGTCCTCTTGTTTTTGCAGGTCCTGTTCCACTAGGGGTCTGAGGTGAAAGGGGATCCTCCTGTGTCGTAGTGCCATTGGTGTGACCGACGGGTCAATGTGCAACTTGACTGGTGCTTTCTTGATCCGACCCAGGCCTTGAAACAAACCTGTGAATTGGTCTAGTAGTTCTTTGGTTTGGTTCGCCTGTACACTTCTTGCAAACATTACTAATCCCAGATCCTCCACTGCATGGCTGCTCAGTAGAGTGTCAGCCTCTTGGTTGATGACGTGAATGTCGGTCGTGATCTCAATGTCCTCCGATCGTATTGGTACTGTCATTTTGCCCCGGAGTGGCAGGGGTGAATCGCTCCCATACGCAAATATTTTTGTCTTAGATGGTTTGAGCTCTGGTTTGGGGCTCGGCTGGTTATATTGTTGGATCCCCATGACATTTACTGACGCGCCGGTGTCGATTACCGCGCTTACTTCTGACCCGGCGATTTTCACTGTGCACGTGGGCTGTGGTCTTCTACGTTTTTTTAGTGCCTGCGTGAATGATACGAGGTACGTTTCTCCTTCGTCGTCTTCGGTGGATGAATCTTCGACTTGGTAGGTGGCTCACTCGTTCTTCCTTCCTCCTTGGGATGATGCCAAAGACACGCTCGACAGTTGCCTCACAAGTTTGCGCATGGGCCTGGCTCCCCTGTTCTCCTTTCGTGGGCCCTTTCGCCGGCACACGGACGCGAAATGGTTTGGAATTCCGCAGTTGATGCACTTTTTCCCCTGGGCGGGGCACTTGTGTGGTGGATGTTCCTCATGCCCACAGTACCCGCACTGGCCTCTCGGAGTCTGGGGCGGGTGGTCCCGTGGCCTGCTCCTCTTGTCCCGTGTCGTGACAGTGTCGACCCTCTCCGTTTTGATGGTCGCGCTCTTTTCGGTCGTGCGCGTCAACGCCAGGTCCATTTCATCCGCTCGCGCGGCAGACAAGTCGTGTGACTGGGCCATGACTAGTATGTGGTTTAGGGGTATGTTTGGCTGCCTCAGGATGAGTCCTCGTATGACCTTGCTGCGCACTCCCTGTATAAGCTGGGCTTGAATCTCCTCCGTTGCCCTATCGTCGACTAGGTGCGTGCTCGCTAACTCCCTCAATCTTGTGTGGAAGGCGTCGATAGACTCCCCTTCCCGTTGTCTGGCTTGGCGCAATTTGAATCTCTCATAGTCCGGATTCAGTTGGGAGTCGAAATGCGCGTTGAGCACTGCGACTGCTGCGTCGTAGTCACTTGGGCCCCCAGTGCCCGGGAGGTGCTGGAATAGTAAGTACACCTCTTCCCCTGCATAGTGAAGCAGGAGTGAATGCTTGACAGCCCCGTCCGTCTCCCTGGTGGCTATAAAGTAATTCTCCAGACTGCCCAGCCACGTCTTCCATCATGGGGACGCTGTCGTAGGGTCTTCTGCTTCACTGAACGGGGGTAGTACGCCTGTAGGCGCATGCTGAGTGACGACGCGGACCTGCGCCGGCTGGCCATCTGGATTGTCTCCCATTTCCTCTTGAGTATGTGTGACGTGGTTGGTTGGCCACGCTCACGCCTGGCAGGGGTTTGTGCCTCCTGTGTTCACTCTCCTAGGGGCTCGCTGCCGCTGTGGCGATATGTGGGTGGGCCCCTGGTGGTCTGTGGCGGAGTTGTCCTGGTCCTTCCCCTTTTGGGCTCATGCGGCACTGTGCGTGTGCGTGACCTGCCCACTTTGGGGTCAACCGCGGTGGTTCCTCGTGGGCCGCATGCACAGTGTATCCAGGGCCCACGTAGGCAGGCAGTTAGGTGGAGGCTGCTGCGCGTGGGCTACGCCACTGGGCCAGGGGCTGTGCCTTACCGGCAGCTGGAAGTTGTGAAGTGGATGGTCCAGCTGCTGCCCGGGTATGTGATGGCTTCTCGTCTGGGCCTGGTTCGTGGCAGGCAGCAACCACGTGGCTGCAAGCGGCGTGATATGGGCCGTTGTCGGGGCCGTGTTGTTCCGCCGGCCAATCTTCGACGGTGTGCAGGGGCGGGAGCGTGAGTCCGGCTCCCCTCATCGCCAGTGTAACCTTTGCGGCATCGTGCTAGCCGCGCTTATGATGTTGCGTGCACTGCGCAACAAATGGGACACACACACACCAGTGAGCTTGTGGGTGCGGACTGCCCCCAAGCGGGCACGCCCCTTCCTTTTATTCTCCGCGCTCCACCCGCCGGCGGGAGCCCGTGGGTGCGACACATCCGGCGGCGACCAGTAACATCTAGACCGCTCACTTGTTACAAACTGTAGTATTGGTACAGTATTTCTTTATGTGGGAGTTCACATTCCATACATGTCATCAGTTTTTCCGGAGCCGGTTACTCGCACTTCCCGGGTTCTATTTATTACCAAATTAATATTGTACAGGTGTACTGTTTCTCTCCATTTTGTGTAGTGGTCAGTGCTGTTTTGAGGCTAGTCAGTGTTCGTATTTTTGTTCTACACAGAAAAAATATGAACGCCAATCTTTACTAATTCACAACCCTGACCCCTGAAAAAACAAGCATTTGCAATGCAATAGGTCTCGCATTTACGTGAGTTTTAGCTATTGGCATTGTAAATGACAATGCTTTTATTTATGTTTTGGTTTTTTAAACATAAATAAAAGTCATTGTCATTTACAATGCCAATAGCTTAAACTCAGCGTAAATGCAAGACCTAATGCATTGCAAATGCTTGTTTAGTCATAGGGCTTGCTAAATGACTCAGTAAGTTAAATATCCGCTGTTAACATCTGTATATGTCCTGCACATTATGAGTTCACATCCCCAGAAGACCATCTCCACATTTCTTTCAACTTCCAAAGTTTCATTGTTGTTGTACCGTGAAACTTTCTAATACACATTGACAGCGCTTGCAAACAGCAACAAGCCCCTCCACTCCAAACACACACACACATTTCCCCCCATCAATGAATCCCGTTATACAACACCCAGGTGCGTGACCCTCCCTTCAGCTCCAGCAAGGAAGATTTTAATGTGTTCATGTGTCGCAACATGCGGAAAATTGTTTTTCATGATAGTGAGCCTGCACGGGCTGAGAAAAAAAAACTGAGTAAAACAGGAGCTATTTAAAATTTACTGATAGAGGCTATGAAAGCAGAAGGAAGATTTTAATTTGTTCAAGTGACGCATTATGGAAAAATTCATTTTCACAATAGCGAGCATGGACGGGCTAAGTAAAAAACGAGTAAAACAGGAGCCCTCGCTTAAAATGTAAAATAAATAGTGTGGAAACAATGGCTTAAAACGGACACAGCGTGTGTTATGGTGTAGTTGGGCAGTACGCTAGGGAGGGCTAAAGCATGGAAAAGGCATGACGTATGCATGCCATGGACGAATGAGGAGAACGAATAACGGAGCGATGCTAATGTCAGCAAATGGCAAGCCTGTGGGTGGTCTGAATCCCACAAAGCAGATACACCAGGTCTCGGTTCGAGACAGCGCATGCGCACAGTCTAGACCTGAGACCTAAAAACAAGACATAAAACCCTCTCCCCTTGAATACTTCCTGTTTTTTTGTGTCAGGCTCTCTGACACCATGTTCTATAACGGAAAGATATCTTCATACCTGTCAGCCATGAGCAGGCCTCTGGCTGCAGCACACAAGAACTGAGTTGCAGAGTCTGGCGGTACCTATGGGCCCTCTGAGCTTATTTGCTCTGCTGGAGGTGATGGGGAATGGTGAGGTTAGGCAGGGCCACCTGATCCTCCCACAGCCTTGCTTGGAGGGGGACAAGTGGTTTACTCGGAGGCTGCAAGACTGGCAGTCTCACAGACTAAAGAGGCTTTATTTGAGGTTATTTGAAGTAGAATTTGGCATCCGCCTTGATGAAGGAGGATGCCAAATTCTGCCTGGGGGGGGAGGGGAGGTCGCTTCTGTTGCTGGCAGCGGGTGAGTACTCTTGATAAATTTATAAGAGGAAAACTGTTTAAAAAGAGGATTGGTCTGTATATAAAAAAAATCTCTTTCAGAATTGGCCCTTCTCTAGTCCACACTTTTTCTATATTTAAAACCTGTTGTGGTGAAAGGGCTCTCATTGTGTGTAACATGGAGGGCAAGAAGCATTCCAAGAGAACGCATGTCTCTTCTCATTCCTGTAGTGATGGTGATGATGGCCATTATGCTTCATCTTCCGGGCATTCTACCTTGGCTGCTACTGATGAGCCACGGATTATGATCTCTTCAGAGACTCTGAAAATGAATGAGGAGGTATTGGGCCATGCCTATGCATCAGGGAAACATGATCACAGTAACAAGCAACGCAACTCCAAGATCCAACACTTTAATATTCCTGGATTCCTTCAAAGAAAAAGTGTGCTACATAACATGGAGAATAGTCTTCTGCATTCCATTAGAATTTCCTCCATTTTGACTACCTTAATTGGCAGAACTTCAGTTAATCCTGAAGACTTCTACCTTATGACACGGTAGATAAAGTAGAAGTGCCTTAAGCAAATCCTTTAACATCAATAATTTAGCACTCAGGGCTGGTACGTACTCTGCTTATTCAGAACAATCTTTGGTCAAGGACTTTGAAAGTCTGGCTGCAGCAATGCAGGAAGGGAAATATAGTGCTATCTTATTGGTTCAGATAGAACAGGCTAGGTTCCTGTCTTACATCTCCTGTGGCATCATCTGGTCAGCTGCGTTGGCTTCAGGTACTTCTATCCGGGCTAGAAGAAACCTCTGGATGAGAAACTGGGATTCAGACAATGAAGAGAAATCCTCGCTCTTGAAAATCCCTTTTGAAGGAAGGAAACTAATCGGTGAACAGCTCCATGTCATGGTAACCACAGCATTCAAAGACCGTAAACATGTATGCCATTTAAAGGGAAGACTTCAAATTCTTGGGATCGACCTGGTTGGAATTCCTATAAGGGAGACAAGAAATCCTTCATCTACTTTCACCATAAGAAAGTCCAGCCAAAGAAATCTGTAAAGAAGTCTGAGACCGCAGTCGAGGAGACACATCCAAGCGGAGATCCTATGGCTCAGAGGAGGTCTATGTAGAGGGAGGAAGAATTTAGAAATTCCTGCCCAGTTGGGAAAGAGATGTATCGGCGAGATGGGTATTGAACATTATCAGGAATGGATGTCAAACAGACTTCAACTCCTTTACTCTAGATTCGGGAGTCATCCCTGCTCCCTCCACTCAGAATGTCTCCAAAAAAACTGCTGTTCTCTGGTAAGGAGTTTTCCCATTACTAAAGAAAGGAGCCATCATACCCATCCATCTGGAAGAGAAAAGAGGAGCATATTTGATCTTGTTCCTAGTTGAGAAATGTTCTGGGAGTTTTCAACAGTTGTAGATCTAAATAGATGGGTGTGTATGATTCATTTCAAAAGTTAGACCTTACAGAAAATAATCTCAATACTCAAACATCAGGCCTTTTGGGCTACACAAGAGTTGCAGGATGACTATCTCCATATTCCCTTCAATTCAGAACATTAAAATGTCCTGAGATTTGTAGAGGATCGTATACACTTCCAGTTTAGGGTGCATATTTTATATTTATGACTCTTTAATCCTTTTTGCCACGTGGGCTACTCCTTCCACATGCATTAGCCACTACACAATAGCACAAAGGAACATAACTGAATGTAATTTTCGGTTTGAAGGTACTCTCTTCTAGGAAGTAATAGAGGGAGAAGACTTTAATTCAAATTTAATATTTTTTTGACTGCATAAATTACTTAAGTGGTCTTGTTTTTTTAGCTTAGTAATAAACATAGCAATAAATCAAGTGAGTGAGGGAGAGGGGGCAATGTCTTCAATTACTTACTGGTTATTGAATCAAGTGAGGAAGCAGGACTAATAATGCAATTACCAGCAAGTAACTGAAGACAATATTTGACTGTAGTCAAATAATGATATTGCTAAGGTCGGTTTTGCCCTAAAGTCAGCTAACATGTCTCAACAGGATCACTAACTAAAAGTAAACGAAACATTGCGCACCATCCTTAATTCTTATTGGTTAACCATTTCAAAGCATGTGTTTAGTACTACCTAACAGTAACTTCAGCGGCAGAGTATATCTTGAGTTGTCAGCGAGTTTGCCTGGGCCTGGGGGTGGAGAACAGTAAACAATGAGCCATAAAACATGCCAGGATTTCTGTTAAACCACACTTGTTACTCTCCATTGGAGCACATAATACTACCTCGTGCACATGAATGCCAACAAAACCCTCTACACAGGATCTCACAAAAAACACCCGGAACTTGCACCTGCAAGCAAACTTACTTCATTTTACCACTGAACTTTTAGGTCTAACATTTTACTCTTCACAATAAAAATCGCTTATCCGAGAAAGACTTGGCGAGACTCTCCCTCTCAAGGTGAGGAACACATTCTACAAGTAAATAGTCTTCACTCAATTGCTAGTGCACCTGCGCCGCCTTACAGGTAGAAACGATTCCCTTTCTTTAAGCAGCGACATTTTGCAACCATTTTCCCCCATCCCACATGCACCGTTGGTTTAACCCAAAGCCATCCCTCACCAGATTCACCTCCATCCTGAGCGCTCCTAATCACTGTTGCCATGAAAACCCGCGAGTGACATACTCTGAAATTCCATGAGCGTGAGATAAAAGATGTGCACGCACCCACACATCAGCTAAACACAATTTAGCTTCACAGTTACAAGGGCGAGCAGATGGCATGATAGCGATGGCAGCTAAACACTCACAGCAGCGTTTACCTTTCCAAATGAAAGCAGGACATACGATTCCAGGGAAGGGGGGGGTGAATAATGGGCATGCATGGTCTTACCTTGCCCGGCTGTCCCGGTGCCACGTAGCAGCAGCAAGAGCAGATAAAAAGAGAGCGGGGTGTTCTCACGCCCTTCCACCCCCGCTGCTGTCTGTCCCTCTCCTTTCCACGCTTTGCTCCTAATCCGAATTCCGTGCTTTTTAACACTTTCCACTGTACCAGCTCTGAAATAAAGATGCAGAACCCTTCAGCACCGGCGCGGTGACTCCAGAGGACAGAGGGCCGCCCAATAAACAAGCTTTTGCAATGCAATAGGACTCGCATTTACGCGAGACCTATTGCATTGCATCACGGACAACAGGGGGGGGGAGGCACGGACAAGGGGAGTGCGGGCGGGGGGAGGGCAGAGAAGGCACGGACAACTGGAGTGCCGGCGGGGGAGGGGATGAGAAGCACGGAAAAAGATAGTGCTCACAGTCTAAATAACACGGACGGTAAGGTGTAACACTCGAAGTAAAGGGGCCAGTAGCCATGGGAGGGTACAGATGAAGACATGGCCATAATAAGGAGGGACTAACAAGCCTAATAATCAATCAGAAGACAGCTTTTATAAGGACAAACACACAAGACAATGAAAAATATGGGCGGGGTAGTGGGCGGGGCTTCTCTCCCGTACTGAACTACCCCAGATCAACCCCAGAGCAGCGCTTGCGCGCTGGCTCAGGGCTCGACCTAAAAATAGAAGAAAATGAAACATTTCACAAATGTGCTGTGTGGTGCTAAATAACGCTGCCTTCCAAATAATGGCAGTCCGGTGTTACATGCTCAGTCCCCTTGTATGTACAAACAGCACTGCCAGGCTGAGAGATGAAGCAGCACAGGAACGTCCTTCTATGCCAACCCCGTACTGTACCAAGCTAGCAAATGTATCCTGGTAGACTATCTCTTTGTTTATGGTCTAGAAGTTCTGGAAATATGACAGGAGAATTATTTCTACTTGCTGCTGAGATGTGCCATCGCTCTCACATTAAAAGTATTAACCAGTGCTGAGAAGGGCACTTACCCTCCCTTTTTTGAAATTAAAGAAGTTCAGGTTCTCAGTACCGGACAATACCTGCCCATTCAAAGCACTGTGCTGAAGATCGCTCATGCTATCCAGCCTCAAATGCAGCTCAGTGACCTCCAGCCTGCATGCTTTTTTTGTGTCCATTTTAGGTCCTGTCTAAGTGTATGCGCCGTCTCTTGGAGCCATATGGTTTTCTAAAAGTTGTCTTAGAGGCATTGCTTACCATTGGTTGGCTTCATTGTCACTCTCATTTGTTTGCTTCTTATTGGTCAGCTGCCGTTGCCTTCTCCCTTGTTTTGAGTTTCTCTTTACCCTGGAGCATGGACGCAATGCTTGTGTCCTTCTACTGCACATTTGTTAGGCACTACTTTTTTCCTTTGTTTTTAAGCACTTTACCAGACTGTGCCTTTTTCATCTGGCTCACTTGTGTACTCCTCCCACCTCTGTGTTCCTAACACCCTCCCACCCTAGCTCTTTTGTGTACTTCTCCCACCTCTGAGTTCCTAACACCCTCCCACCCTTCCTCGCCCATGTTGCTTGGTGGCCCCACTCAACCTCACTCCACCCATGTTGCTTACCCCCACCAGCCCGCCTTCCCTCCATTGTCTGTGTTGTTGCTTGCCTCCACCCGCCCTCCTTCCTTTCCTTGTCTGTCTTTTTGCTTACCCCCACACACCCACGCTCTCTTCTTCCATTGTCCGTCTTGTTATTTGCCCCTAAACTTCCATTGCGTTGTTGCTTGACCCAGTACCTGCACTCCAGCGTTCCATTGCAGTGTTGTTGATTGCCTCCTCCCGCCTTCCTCTTTCTCTTGCATGTGTTGATGCTTGACCCTAGCTGCCCTCCCTCCTTCCCTTGTTCATGTTCTTGCTTGCCCCCACACTCCCACCCTCCCTCCTTCCATTGTCCATCTTGTTGTTTGCCCCTGACCTTCCACTGTCTGTGTTGTTGCTTGACCCCATACCTGCACTCCAGCCTTCCATTGTCAGTATTGTTGCCAGCCCCACCCACCCCTTGTTGCCTGCCCCACCCACCCCTTGTTGCCTGCCCCTTCTGTTGTCTGTGTTGCCCCCACCTGCCATAACAATAAAAGTTCTACAACGTGGATAGTCCTGGCTGCATAGTAGCACTTTTTTCCCCGCACACTCCATTGTCAGTGTTGCCCCCCACTGGTCCTTTGTGTTGCCTACCCCCATACATTTGTGATGCCTCCCATCCTGCAATAATAAAAAGGCTGTTATGCTGTCAGCAGTGGCAGCATCATAGCACTTTTTTCCCACACTCTCTGTTGTTCATGTTGCCCGCCCACCGCCCTCCGTGTTGCCTTATGCCCCGTCCTCCAAGCAGTAAAAGAAAATGCTATGATGCGCCAATGCTGACCATGTCAGAACACTTTGTCTTAATTTTCAACCATGCTGCACAGCAGCCGCGCTGCTGTACAACATGACTAAAACATTGACAAGGCCAAAACCTTACGTAGACGAGACCAATTCGCTTTGCCAATGCTTGTTGGAAACAGATATTCGGCCAGGTTAATGTACATTATATTAAAAATGCTGTGGCTCGGATAGTGTTGAAACATGCAGAGATTGTACCTTTTCTGTAATTACCTACATATATTTCCATAAATATGCTGATTGTCTCTTTTCATTTTAGAAAAAATATTTCAGAAGAAGGAAAAGGCAGTTCCCTTTTTCCTTGTTCAAACTGCAGCTGTAATTATACTTCACGACCTGACTTTTAGCCTGACTGTTGCCTGTGGCACCAGACATTGTGATGTCATAAGTCAACTGTAATAACTTATTTCAGTTGAGCCGCCACTTCATTTCTTTATTACAAGCAACTATATGTCACAAGTAACCTGTAATAAGGAAATTGGAGACAGGTATTTATACTGGGTTTGCAAGTTCCCATGTATTATAACAACACTTAGTTCTAATGTTTTCTACAGTATTGCAGTGATTATTGCCTGTGCATATTGAGAGGGATTGGGTTTTTGTTGAAGCCTATGCCATAATTGTATTACACATACACATGCTAAAGGTCGATTTTACCATCAATTGGTTAATTACGTCACATTCTGAATGCAGTACATATAATACTGCCCTATGAAAACATTCACCTAGTCTTAAAAATACTGTTGAGTCTTTGATCCAGTATATTATCTCAATCATTGGCTTTTTGATACATTGAAATATAAGCCCATGCCAGTTTCCATGGCAACATTCTCAATTGACAAAAAGGGGATTTGTCAATTTAGGCTGTCTCTAGCCTTTTGATATAGAAAACTGAATTTCACCTGCATGCTGTGGACAGGGAATCTGCAGACCTCCAATTAGACAGCACTGATTATATGCTAATAGGAATTGTTATGTGCAACATATTATTTTTCAGATGATGCTACTGATATAAGCAGTGGATATCTGAATAATAGTCAATTTCCCCATCAGAAGTTCTTCCAATTCAAGTACTTACTGAATACATTCTCAAATGTCAGCCATAAAACATCCATTTATGGGTTTTCATTATTTCATACTTAGTAGCGAGCCAGGCACATCAGAACAAATTCAGCACTTGTCGGAAGTAGAAGGCCCACTTTGACATGTTAATGGGATTCCATTATGCTCTCTTAAGATGAAAATCACAGACTTTGAGCCAGTGATGCAGAACCTGATCTCTGTGGAAAAAAATCTGAATCACATGACTTATCTCTGTGTAAAGTATTTTGATGGCAAATTTCTTGCTCATTCCTTATCCTTGAAATGTGTACTCTACAAAAATCAATATCTTTATCATCATAAGATTATTATGTTGTGCCAAACTAACTGTTTGTGGGCATCAAATGTAAGTCTCTATGTGAGTCACAGCAATCAAACCAGACAGAAAATAAAGGCAATTCTCAATAAATCTCTTTGCTCCCTTAAAACTCTTGAAGCCCTGGAGGAAAAGCTACTGCGTTAAATCGTGAAAGACAAGTGAGGGATATTTCTGAGGTTGATGGCCCTCTTTATGGCAACATTTACTGCCTGCTTAAAAGGTGAACATATCTGCCAAGCCGTAATTCCTGGTAGAGAGAAATCACAGAAGGTAATCCCTTTCTTCCCAAGCAGATGGGAAAAAGGGCGGATCAGACCCTATTCCTGCCCCTGCTCCTGCTGTTTGAGCAATTTTTGATAGGTACTTCAATGAACCCTCAGACAGATATGTCTGTGCTGGAGGTGGAGAGGTATGTGGCATACAGTGGCTTCTCACTCTGGAAGGGACCCAGCAACCCCTCATTCACTATATCTCAGGCAGACCCACTGGTATCCTCACATTCACAGACATGTAAGTAACAATTGGCCATCAGTAGCTTGAGGTCTCAGGGTGGACATTACGTGCACAGGGATGTCATCTTGCAAATTAAGCATTTTCAGCACTGCTGGGCTTTACATAATACACAGACTGTGCTGCGTAGTTTAATGAGTGCTGATATGTTTTCTTAGAAAAATCAATTCGACTAATTCATTAAGTTCTTAAGAAGGATCTGTAACTTACTCAAAGCATCACTAACATCCATCCATATGTTAACCTTGCTGATTCCCATACATTTCTGTTCCACTCAGGGATAATGCATGCATTCCATACATTATGTGTTTAGGAGTGTTTAAAATGGGATTTCTGATTGGCTTAGGTATTGCACCCAGGACAGGCAGTAGTCAGGGAGAGCTAGACAAACACTAAAAGATAACCTGTGCTCTCCCTCTGGTAGCATGGCACAGAGCAGTCAGGCTTATCTACGTAGGCAATTAGTAAAGTATTTGTGCAACACACACACACAGAGTAACACAATGAATACACCACAAAAAGACTCCACAGAGTGTTAGAAAAATAGCTTATTTTATTCTGATCAAAACAAACCAAAACAACAAAAATCCAATGCATAAAAGTTGAGATATCGAATTTTAAAGGAATAAATTCAGTAAAGTGCTTAGAAGCTAGTAGCGCTAACAATGTTACTTTAGGCCACACTGGACCGGGGCAAAGTCAAAGTTTGGGTCGACCGCGATGGAGAGCCGGCCGGCTACAGGACCCACACAGGCCCTAGTGAACAAAGTGCCTTTCCTGGTCGCAAACAGCAAGATAGTTTGATGTTGAGGCCTGCAGGTGCTGGATGCATCGATCTTCTCCACGCAGTGAAGGCGATGTGGCGGTTCCGAAGACGGATGCTGAAGTCGAGAGGCATAGAGCGAAGCACCGGATTTTGCCAAGCAGTCGAGGGGATGCGTCGATCTCACCAAGATTCAGCTGCAGCGATAAGCTGTCCGATATGTCGATCTCTGGAGGCAAAATGCTGGTTCTGATGCGATGCGCCGATTTTACTTACACAACCGGCTCGATGCACCAGTTCTGCTACACGCAGGCAGGAGATGCGTTGAAATCTGTGTTGCAAGTATCTGGTCCACTTCCGGAGCAGGAGTAGAGACTTTGATTTCCCCTAAGTCTCAAGCAACAGGAGGCAAGCCAACAAGTCCTTGAAGATCACTTGGAGTGAAGGTAAAGTCCAGCTCTCCTTCAGCAGAGTCAGAGAGCAGCAGGCAGCTGGGCAACAAACAGAAAAGCAGGCATTCCAGATTAGCAGTCCAGTTGAGTCCTTTAAGCAGCACAGCAGTTCTTCTGTCAGATCCTCAGTTTCAAGTTGTGAGAAGTTGGCCTGGTATATGCTGTCCACTAATTAAAGTGGGCACCTTGCACCAGTCCAAACAACCCTTATGTGATTTAAGAGGTCAAAGATAACCTTTGGAAAGCTATCCAAGTGGTAGCTGTGGAGAGAAACCTTCAGGCTTAGTCTTGAAGGAATGTTAAGCAACTTGTTTTACCAGAATGCAATCTTATTGTTTTGGTTAAATGAAAGGAGAACCACACAGTAGTTATAAGAATATATGTTTATTATTATAACACACCTTAAATACCTCACAGTATCTGTAACACGCAGATAAACACAAAGCACACAATACTGTAGCACAGAAACAATCGTAAGTAGCACTAATACACAGTGGGCTCCCGGTGGAGACCAAACCATATACTAAAATAGTGGTATAAGAACCACAACTAGAGTCACGACAGAGTCTAGAGGATGTAGAATCGCTGGGATCCCAAGGAACCACCCAAGGTGAGTAAGTAGGGACCCCACGGAGGACGGGTGCAGTGTGAGAACACGACCGCTTGCTACGTACAATTCAATGGGAGAGTCACGGTTGCAATTTTAAAGTTTAAGGACCCTTCCCAGTGGATTGCGAGGAAACCCTTTGGAACATAGAAGGTTGGAGAGCCACCCCACCCGTGGATACTGAAGTACCAGAGTTACCTATCCCAGGGAAGCGGGGTGCATAGGGCTGAAGTGGCGCCGGAAACCGCTGTCGTTCTCAATGGGAGTCTTCAAAAAAATGCCACTGCTGGAAAGAAGAGACGTGTCCGGTGGAACACACAGGTGGATTCTTGATGGAAGGAACCTGAAAGCAGAGGGGACAAAGTCTGGGTCACTCAGGAGTGACCAGGTGCTCGGTAGACGAATGCCCACCAATGTCGGGTGCTTCAGGTGTGAAGACCGAGACCTTGACTCTACAGCTGCAGGGACCAGGAGACGTCGAGGACAACCAAGAACCGGATACAATCTGTCCCACGAAGGATGTCGAGTGCTGAGGGGTCGGTGTCCGGCGGGACCACCAACAAGCCTTGGCAGCGGCAACCCACGAAGAAGGTCAAAAAAGGTTACGGTCTGGCCCAGCAAGAACCAGAGGACTCACCACAGCAAGGGGAGTCAGGGCAGACCTGGGGCAACCAGGGGAGCCCAAGAAAAGCAGTGTTGTCCCTCAAGTGGACCCACAGGCCGAAGGCACAGGAGTCGACCGTCCCTCGCATCCGAAGAACAACCACCGGCGGGAGATCCTTCTCCCACCTCGCCGCCAAGACCTGGAACACCCTCCCACTGAGCCTACGACAGACCCAAGACCTGCTGACCTTCAGGAGGCTACTCAAGACCTGGCTGTTTGACCAGTAGTGGCCCCTCCCAGCGCCTTGAGACCCTCGCGGGTATGTAGTGCGCTCTACAAATGTCTGATTGATTGATTGATTGACCTCTAGCAGTTTCACAAAGACGCAGCTTGCAGGGCACAGAGTGTGAGGAGGCCAGAGTCCTTTGTACGAAATGTGCACAGAGGTTGGGGCTATTGACAGCCCAATGCACAAAGTTGGGGAACACCAACAAGCATATGCATTTGCAAAAGTATGCGGTGCACAGTGGTTTGGGTTATGCGGTCCCCACGAGGGATACTGGCCTCAAACTCGGTGAGAGGGCAGCTAAACCTCAAGGAACATAGGAACCCACCTCCTGTGTTGCTGGAGCCATCGAAGTCTGCAGGAGCTTGGGATCAGTGGACCGGTCAGTTGTGTTACGGTGCCTGCAAATGCAGGGGAGTGACTCCTTCACCCCAAGGGAGATACTTCGGTTGTCCTTGATGCTCCACAGGTCCTACATGGAGCCTGTATGGTGCACGGGCACAGGCGATGCTTTGGATGGAGAGGGAGACGAAGTCGGGCCCATTCGAAGTCCAGCTAAGTCCAGAGTGTCCAGACGGTCGAAGGTCAGTGGTTTCTTGATCAGAATCTTGTCCACTTCGAATCTAGGGTCCTACAGCCAGGTAAGCCCTTTTTTACCCACCGGAGAGGGTTGGACAGATTCAGAGAACCCTCCCAGGGGAGGGGAGGGATAGTGGGAAGGTTACTCCCATGTCCTTTGTCCAGTTTCGTGCCAGAGCAGGAGCCAACAGCTCCCAGAACTGGTTTGAGCTGGACTATGCACAGGGACACCAAATGTGCCCCTCGTGCAGACTTTCAGGCATTTTGGAAGTTCACCCACCCAGTTCCAATACACTAAATCCTGTCTGGGAGGTGGTCACACCTCCCTGTGACAGGATGCCTATTGTGCTGCCTTCCTCTGCTCGAGCTTGGCTCAGCAGCAGGAGGGCAGAAATGTGTCTCTAGTCGGCAGCAACCATTTTGTGCTGCCCGGGTTGAGAAGGCTGGTACCGGGAAGACCAGGGACCCCACAAAGCTTGCTTCTGAAGGATGGAATCATACCTCCACACCGGTTACCGGTGTGGAGGTATGATTCCAAGGTGTTTGATACCAAACACAACATGGTTTGTTGCAGCCGTTTTCGAGATAGCATTTTACGTGAGCATATAATACACCTCTACCTATATGTCTGGCTGCGTCACCGACAACCCGAGAGAATGGTCTCCGAAGGCTGCAGGGGTGCCCTGCTCATGCATGGGCACCCTCTCACGTAAAACCCAGCACCCTGCTTTCAGGATTGTCAAGGCCTGCTATAGGGGTGACTGATAGGTTTTAAGTGTAGTGACCTATAGATATAGTAAACCTATATCTAAAGTAAGTGGTGCATGCACCATCTTATACAGGCTGCAATGACAGGCCTGTAGTTCCATTTTGCATGGCCTCTCAAGGGGTGGCATAATACATGCTTCAGCCCATGGGAGGCCTCTGGGGTACCTATGCCCTGGGTACATGTGTACCACATACTAGGGACTGATAAGGGTAACCCAGTATCCAATCTTGAGTGTACCTAAGTACATGACATAACATTTTAGGGAGAAAGCAGATAGACTGGGGTCCTGATTAGCAGGTTCCCAGTCAGACTAGTCAAAAACAGTGTAACATCAAGCAAAAAGTGGGGGTAACCATAAGAAGCAGATCCTACTTTCCTACACAAGTCCAGTAGTGTTGTATTTGATTGGGTCAGAGACCCAGTACTTATACCCAAAAGTGTCTTTGATATGAGGGTATCATCAAAGCAGCTCTCTAAAGTGCACAAGTATCCCTTTCAACCCAGTCCTGTCTGCCAGTCTAACTGATGGGGGTAATCGGTCCTTTGTGTGGGGACAGGAAACTGCTTATTCAAGTCAAGTGTTAGCCCCTCCCTTCCTTCCTGCCGAGGCAAGGCCATCAGAATGTAGATGTATGTAGATGGGCACTCAGGCACACCTATCCTTCCTGGGTTGTGGCTGTCTAGAGAGAATACACAAAGTGTAGCTGTCACCCACCCCAGATGTGAATTGGGGGCAGGCTGTCAGTCACACAGAGCACTAAGTGCAGAGAAATGTCCATTTTATAAAAGGTGCCTTTCTAAACCAGTAATGTTAAATTCAACTTCACCATTGAGGAGTATTTACAATTACCATTCCAAAGGTATGAAGCATGAAAAGGCTACTTCCTTGTGTTAAGGAATTACAGCTTAAAAGTATGTTAAGAAATTCCCAATGCTAGCCTGTGAGAGAGGTAGGCCTCACAGCAGTAAGAAAACGAATTTAGAGGGTTTTCACTACCAGGATATGTAAAGATCAAACACACATGTCCTATCTTTTATTTACATGGCACGCTGCCCTTAGGGTTACTTAGGGCCTACGTTAGGGGTGACTTATATGTAATGAAAGGGAAGTTTGAGACTTGACAAGAATTTTTAAATGCCAAGTCGAACTGGCAGTAAACTGCACACACAGGCACCGCAATGGCAGACCTGAGACAGGTTTGAAAGGCTACTTATGTGGGTGGCACAATCAGTGCTGCTGTCCCACTAGTAGCATGTGACTTACAGGCCCTGAGTATATGTTATACCACTTTACAAGGGACTTACTAGTAAATCAAATATGCCAGTCAGGTATGCACCAATGTCACTATGTTTAGAGGAGAAGCACATGCACTTTAGCACTGGTTAGCAGTGGTAAAGTGCTCAGAGTCTTAAGGCCAACAAAAATAATCCGCAAAAACAGGAGGTAAAAGGCAGAAAGTCAGGGGAAAGACCACCATAAGGATGAAAGGTCTAACAGGCTTATGGTTTTCCTGTACTTTGGCAATTGCATGTGAGTCACATACTAGGGAGCAGCAAAGTTTTGGTTAAGAGTGATGGTTCATGTGCAGATTGAACTGACCATGAACAGTTTGACTTCCCGCAGCCAGAAATTG
Source organism: Calotriton arnoldi (assembly GCA_963921515.1). Taxonomy (NCBI): domain Eukaryota; kingdom Metazoa; phylum Chordata; class Amphibia; order Caudata; family Salamandridae; genus Calotriton; species Calotriton arnoldi. The sequence continues at coordinate 1,593,035 of CAWUFW010003916.1, read as the reverse complement.
GACCTCAAGAACACACTGCACCATGTCAGGAAGACTGAGTTAGGGCTGGGAGTGGGAAGGTTCTCAGACTAGAAACCTTGCTTGGTGGGGGTATGTGTAGCGAGGGTGCATGATGAGATCTATTTGTAGGGGATAGAGCAAGGGGTTTCTAAAATGATGAGTTTGCTATAACCATAATCTACAGTTGTGAATAACGTGTTTAACGTATGCACTATGCATAGCCATAGGCTCATACATTTTACACGTCCATTTAGTACAGTGTTTTACAGGCATAAGCATGACGTGAGAGTTCGAGGAGCTATTACTATCGGACCTATTGATTACCTGATGGGCATCACAGCAAAACATCAGGATTATTCGCCCAATACAGTTGTCCATTTGAAGGATACTGGCTGGCCCTGACCTCGCTATAGAGGGTAATAGACGACTGTTCACAAGCTCCTCTCATGCAGTTCCCCATGTACTCTTGCAATGTGTTGCTAAGAATGCATTCAGTTTGTGTTCTATGCTATCATTGCTCCATTATATAACTTCAAACATCTATCTATGAAATTAGGCCTCTCCTCTGCAAGGTCGTCCATGTTCTCGATCCCTAGTTTAGGGCAGAGAGCTCGTATTATTTTCTTTATCAATCCACGGACTCGTACATTTGTCAATATTTAACTAATCTGTTTTTTCTTCAGATTTAGAGTTTGTCTGTGAACAGGAAGTTGTGTAGTGGCTGTTTTTGATTTTACTTTAATAGGCTGTGAAAATGTAATTCTCCGTCAATTATTGGTTAACTGTTTGTTAATTAAAAGTTTTTAACAACAATAACTTGTTTTCTACATAACGCTATCTGCGGCAATTTCTGCCTTTTGAATGCGCTGTAAATAAGGATTGCTGCTTTTGGAAATTCTTTTGTCGTTTCCCAGTAGATAGGCTTCTGATTTTTAAAACTATTGAGTCCGATGCGTCTCTCATTTATTTTGTAATTTGTCAATAGTTTGTGATTTGTGTTACAAATGATCTATAGTCATAGTCCCTCCAATATAGACAACGCCAGAGCGACTGATACGAAAACATTGATTTCACGCAAGCAAAGAACTACTTTGTTTGTGTTAACTAAATGCAAAAGTAAAGCAACGTCTTATTCCTATTTTCTTAGGGAAATAAAGGTATGATTTAATTAAGACCGTATGTAATTGGGCGAGAATGTAGAAAAACAAATTGAAGAGTAATATACTTTAACGATTTCCACAGTCTGGGTCATTACTTGATTGACAGACATACACATTCCGGGTCAAAGAGAATGCATGCTTAGGTGTGAATGACTCAGAGGGTTAGAGAGGGGCTCCAGGACGCGTGTGGTCTCAGCAGTCCCAAACCCTGCTGGGATGGCTCCAAAAATACTCAACTCGTTGCATTCATTTATGACCAGCTCCCACCATTTTGTAAAATTATGCGATTCACCAAATGAATGTACACTTATTAAAAGGCCTGTGAAAACAATCTTGAGGTAATTAGTTGAATCTAGTATTGATTCAGCACTAGAAATGTGCCAGTAATAAATGTAATCCCAGTTTAAGCTGATGGCAGGCTTGTTTAATCAAGAATCATATAATATATTTTTGTTTCAAGGACGGCTTCCAGCAAAAACACGAGTTTTGCCACGCCGTTTGAATTTAGACCTTGCACTTGGCGTAATTTTCTGTGCAAAATAACCCTTTAGGGGTCTGTTGCAAGTAAAATGCTGTTGAGCGAGAACAATAAAGAAGCGCTGCTTATTCCAGTGTTACTGTGAGGGCCGCGTGAATGCTCTGAAGGCCACTGTTAATGCTCACCATCTCCTCTAGCAGATTCAGAGCTGCTGAAGTTGCCTCTTATAACATCTGTGAGTTGCAGTTTGCAGGATGGCTTTCACCTCAACCTGCTCAATGTGTGCACATCTGGATTGGAACATGGAATGGGCACATCCTAAATAGAGAATACCCCCTATCAGCATCGCAGAGAATGGTTCAAAGTCTCCTTCTGCCACTCCCAATTGTGTCATGTTTTATCAAAACTGCCCTCGTTTTCTTGTAGTGAGTAAGGTGACCTTCTGGCACACTCTTGCACAGAATAACTGTTAAAACCTACCTCTGAAGCTTTGTTAAATGAGTAGTTGGTACATTTCCACTTGCTTGCACTTGTGCACCCTTTTTTCACACAGATGCTCTTCTGCATCCCTCTGGTTCCTCTATAAACCGAGTTGAAAGATGTGGTGTCAACAAGACCCTCCACTGTAAAAGTCTTTGTCCTCTCGGGAATGATATGTGACTAGAAAGTTAGTGAGTCTCTTCCCTGTATAAGTAGAGGCTATAGAGATGATGTCTGCCTCTTCACCTTCTTGTTTATTGAAATCCTGCTGGGGGGGTCTGTCGTCATCCAAACGTCTCACCGCTTCACCCCCACATATAGCCCTGAGCACTCCTAAAGGGAGGAGGTGATGTTAGTTATGATGTAGTCTCACAAAAGACCCAAAGGCAAGGTCTCACTACAATTAATAAAACTTATTGGGGTGGCGGACAAAGTGAAACTCAGTCTTCCGTATTTCTGGGGTTGTTAGATTTTGTTGCTTTTTTTTTACTATGTAGAGTGGGGCACTGCTGTCCCACTCTACTGCTGTCTGTAGATTGGGAGACTGCTGTACTTATAAGTCCCTGGTATATGGTACACTGTGTACCCAGTGCATATGAGTTAACTAGTGGACTGCAGCACTCATTGTGCCACCAGTAAAGTGACAATGCAAAATATGACTGCAGGCCTACCGCCAGTAACTTGGCTGTGCAGGTTCAAAAATGCAAATTTGACCTGACAATATAACCACTTTTGACAGGCCTCATCCCTCCTTTTAAATGTTAATAAATCCCCTCTAAGTAGGCCTTAAATAACCATAAGGCTGGGGGGCTTACTTATGACATGTAAAAGTTTCACGTTAAACATGTCCTTGCAGTAAGAATGCCCTATCAATCAACCAATCAAACAGGATTTATAAATCACGACTAATCACCCGAGCAGGTATTCAGGCGCTGAGAACCTTGCTGCTGAGGGAGTGTTAGTTGAACATCCAGGTCTTGAATCCTTTTCTGAATTCCAGCAGCGTGGATGAAGTCCGGAGGTGAAAGGGGAAGTGGAGCGCAGGTCTTTGGAGGGTTGATGGAGATTCAGGCGGTAGTTGATGGACGCTGGTTCTTGGTTGTGTTGCTCAAATCGAGGCGTTTGACAAAACGAGAACAGTTTGTTTAATTAAACAGTTCAGCCAGGAGAACAGTTACAGGAACAGTCTGGGGACTGTCTCAGTTTACATTGAGTTTGAGGTCTCTTTATATACAATATTACAACAAGCAGTAATGGTTTCCGGCATACCATATATGGTGAGGAATGTTGGTTGCTGCCTTTAGGATCATAAATTAATTGTCATTGGTTTCTACAGGTGGGTCTTGATCTGCGTGGACAAAGTGTGGCCAGTGGTGAATGTGTGCAGATGTCCGGCATGGGTAGGACGTGATCACATGTGCGACTCCTTGATTGTCTATGTGTTCCTAACTCAAGTGGCATCTGACTTTATGGCATTTTTAGGAGCGCGTACCCCCATCAGCCATGTGTGCTTTATTGTGGCAATCTCCCAGGGCCATTGTAATGTTGCTCTGCCTATCTGTGGAATTGATCAAGAGTTTCCTGCCTCAGGGTTTGCCTTCCAGCTATGCACCCTCCCACCTGTGACCCATCAATCAGTAATCCTAAGCCTATGTCGCAGGGCCTGCCTGACAACATACTTGGGTGTTGAGGTAGATGTGGGCTTCAGAACGGGTGATTCTATTAATAAGGACGATAGTTCATTTTTATCAATAAACGGATCAATATCCATATTAAAAGTTGTGTAGGGCTTTGTAGGTGTGGATTAGCATCTTGAATCGACATCTCTTCTGAATGGGGAGCCAGTGGAGCTTCTTGAGTTGGAGGGTGAAGTGGGTCCACTTCAGCAGGTCGAGGATGAGTCTGGCCACTGAGCTCGGTATGGTCTGCAGTCTCTTCAGGAGGTGTGAGGCGATTACCTAAATGCTACTTTCACTGTTGCAGAATTAGCTGTTCCATAGGAAAGCACTGTGGTACTTTATTAAAGTTAATAAAGTTACCTCTGCCTGGGAACTGGATCAAAAGTTAATTCTTGGACTTTTTAAAATAGTTATTACAAAACTAATTTATTGGTAAGGTTGGATTTGTAACACATATCTCACAAAAGGTACTTTTAAAAAGTTACTTTTAGCCTGCCTAAAGCCTCTAGAAGCCCATTTACCTGAGCTTCAAGCAGTCACTGGAGCTGAAAAGCTCCTTGATTAGCTGTGGATTGGCTCCCAGAGCTGAGACAAAGGGTTTGGGTGTGAGGAGGAGTCCCGTTCCTCTGACAGTGCCCAGTGACTTAATTATCTTCAAAGGGCCTGCCCTGTCTCAGGCAGATGTAACTCACACCTGGGCCGGCCCCCTCTATGTCCTTTTAGCTGGCCAGGCACCAATCCCGGTGGGACAGGAGCTGCCCCCAGAATCAGTTTTGAGTGCCCACAGTGGAGGGTTTGCTCATTTCCATGGCCACACCGTTAGTGTGGGCACTGGAGCTCTGCACAAGCGTGGCACACTTCTGCCAAGTTGGATTTAGGTGGAGAGGAGCACTGTAGGATGTTTTGCAGTAGGAAGCACACTGCTGCAAAAGTGGGTGGGGTTACTCCTCAGAACTTTTTCTCTATTGGTCGGGGGAGCAGGAGTCACCCCCACCTACAGGCTAGTGCCAGGTATAAATGTAGTACTCCTGGGCACCTCTTCAAAATACCTCAGGACCTGTGGAAGACAGAAGAAGGACTGCACCTGCTGTTCTGACCTGTGACAAGAATCCTAAGGGGTGGAAATGCTCCCACCTGTACCAAGGACTAAAGTGGACTCCAAACGTTAGTTGGCTTTTAAGCTTCAGGGACACAAAAGCTGCAAGAAGCCCATATTCCTGGAAGAGGCCAGCTGACCAGTTTCTACTAGACCTGCCCTGGACCCTGCTGGTGGCTTCTGTGGAGTGAGTCCTGACCTCCAGGTGCTGTTCCTGAGGCCTGGCATTTGATGGCATCTAAACCTCTCTAACTACAGCCTGCATCCTTGCCTGGCTGAAGGAATCAAACTTCCAGAAAAGAAACTTAGCCACAAGATAGAAATCTTCACTGTAACCAATGCCAAGAAGACTCCGATTGGCATTGATGACTTCCTGGGCACAAACTCCAGACTTCTCCCGCTCATAGTTTTTCCAGCCTTCATCGACAGTTTCACCACTATGTCGTCCTTTGACACCGTGTCTTCCATGACCCCATCTTTGGATCCAGCTTTCTGTTTTGCCCCGCAAAGGACTCTACCTTCTCCAAAAATCTTCGAAGCCAGAAAGTAACTCTTTTACCAGGATCAACCTGACCCTTTTATCTGACCCACGCTCCATTGCGGTAGGCCTTAACACTTAACCTTGTGCCAGTCTAGCATGACCAGTTGCCTGCAGTTTGTGTTTTGCACTTTTTGGTGCTATTTTTATTTGAAATTTTAAAAATGCATATATCAGGTTCCTCTTATTGGATTTCTGTGATTATGGTTTAATTTTGTTAATTGAAAGATTATCTATCGTTATAAATTGGAGTGGGAATTTTAGTGTGATGTGTTTTAAACTTTTTAACTGTTTTGTTACTTCTAAATGCTTTACACACTTTCTTAGATTAAGCCTGTCTGCTCTGTGATTTAGCTACCACGGGTTGAACTCAGGTTTAAGGTACTGAAACATTTTCTGGAGTTAACAAGAATAGTGGCATTATTACGTGTGGTGAAAACCCGAGCTCTGGTAATGGCAGCAACAAAAAACTGTCTGGACTATTGCTGTATGAATGCTCCAAACTGTTGCTGCTATTGCAGTACTTGCCTACAAGCTCGTTACATTTTTAAAGTGTAAATGTTTGAAAATGCAGCAGTGAGAATGATCATTAGTTTGGTGAAACAGGAGCATGTAATTAATTCCAAATCAGCACTGCACTTGCTTCCAGTTCAAAAATGAATCTTTTCCAAACTACAGGAACCTGTTGAGTCAGATACTATTCTGGGTAGTCAACTAATGGGCTTCCATTCCCACAAAGGAATGGAGATACTGAGGATTGGTTTTCAAACCACTAATTTGAATATTGTTGATTTAGGAGCTCTGGTTACCATGACCATCTCTGAGGTGGATGAATTTCATTTTAGCTGGTAGAAACATCAATGTGATAATGGGTGAAAGTTCTGCAAAGACTGTTGAAATGAGGAGTACTACAGGACTTGTGCCTTTCCCCTCCTTTTAAATGTTTACCTCGAGCCTCTTCACTCCCTTTTAGTCAATCATAATCTCAATTATTACAATAACCCTGATGATACTGAAGTGGTGATTTTGTTATATCATAAGAGTGGTTGACTCAAGTTAGGACAGGTATTGACTACCATCCTAGACTAGATGAATAGAAATTAGCTGAGTCTGAATGCTTATTAGATCAAAGAATCCACTCAAAAATAAAAGCAAGAGCTACCAAAGCTTTCAGAGAACTACATCTTCAGTTTAAAAATAAAGTCAAGACATTGGAAGCTTTTCAGATGAGAGGCTTCAGATTGGAACTCAAATGAATCACACTGTTCATCCTTCCTTTTGTTTCTCTTATGCAAGTCTGAAGGATCAAAAAACATTAAGGGTGGAATACTTTAAAGAGTAATAACCTGGGGCGCATTCCAGTTCATCATTTTTTTTACCACTATACAATTCTTGACAGAGGCCTTCCATATGCAAATAAGTATTGGTCCTGTTCCAATTGAAATAGTCCAGACTGAACTGCCAGATGGGAGCAAAGGCAACACTAGGTGGTTACAGAAGTCTCACCACTTACATTTTCAGGAAGATAGAGCAACCATCGCCAGGGTGGTGGTTGGAGCCAATATTTAATATAGAAATGATGTGTTGATGAAGACTTCAAAGTCTAATCTCAGGAAGTTTCAGGTGTTACAGAATTCTGCAACAATCGGAGTCTAAAATGTGCAAAAGAATGCACATTTTCCCAATGCCTAGAGAAACTCCTTTAGCTAAAAAACTGTCAAGCAAATTCGATTCAACTCTGACACATGAAGCTTTACTTGGTAACGCTCCTGACTATTTTAAGCATCACTTCACCTGGTATCATCCTCTAAGAAGCTTGCAGTCAACTAGAAAACATCTTCTGCTTGGGTTACGCGATTGCATGTTCATTAGTGAATTATCTCCTAGAATAACTGAGCAATTCAGCCGCTTACCTCATTTAGGAAGGAGCTAAAGACCCAGCATTCGAATAATTCTTCAGTACAGTGCCTATATACCCTGTTTGCTCTCTTCGTTGCTATAAAAAACGTTGGCTTGATTTAAAACTTAGTTAATGTGTGTGCTTCCCCCATAGAGACCACATTAACCCCTCAGTGGAACATCAAGTGAACAGCTTATGATCTCACCCTCTTTTAAGCTATGCAACAAAGAGGGAAAGCATCTAATAATCTTTCCTGGTATTTAAGATAAGGAATATACCAATATCATGTCAAAAATCCCTTAAAAACACACCTTTTTAAATACTGTTTGGTTCTGATATGAGCAATGGACCACTGACCATCACATTGAGACAATTGGGCATATATAGCTATATATATAAGCAAAACACCAGTTCTGTAGCGCGCACTAAGACATAACGGTGGTACATGAACAAACAGGGATTTAGTAAATCATAAACCCCACGTGATGCGCTTCGACCGTATTACGGTCTTGTTCACACACAGAGTGGCAGGAAGGAGCTGTGTTGGACTTGGCCCTTTTTGCAGGGTCATCCCTGAACTTTTTGCCTTCCTCCTATATTTTCTCTGACCTGTTTTTGTTGGTTTTATGACTCTGGGCACTTTACCACTGCTGATCAGTGCTAAAGTGCATATGCTCTCCCCATGATAAATTGTGTTATGGATTAGTGACTCCATGATTGGATGATTGGTTTACTTGTCAGTCCCTAGTACAGTGCACTGCGTGTGCCCAGGGCTTGTAAATCCAATGCTGCTGGTGGGCTTGCAGCACTGGTTGTGCCACCCACAGAAGCAGCTTGTAAAATGTGTCTCAGGCCTGCCATTGCAGAGCCTGTGTGCAGTCTGTGACTGCCATGTCGACTTGGCAAGTGCACCCACTTGCCAGTCCCTAAACCTTCCCTTATCTTCATATCAGACACCCCTAAGGTAGGCCCAAGGGCAGGGTGCATTGTAAGTATAAGGTAGGACATGCCCTGGTGTGTGTGGCATGTCCTAATAGTGAATTACAGCCATTTTCGTTTTTCACTATTGCAAGGCTACCTGTTCTCCATAGGCCAGAATGGGCAGTTTTGATTATTACACCTTATAATCCTAACTGACCCAGAGAACATGGTAGAAAAACGAATTTAGTATGCCTGAACTCAGAATGATAAAATACATCTTTTAGTGAAGTTGGTTTTAACATTCTTTGTTTGAAAATACCACTTTTAGAAAGTAGGTATTTTCTTGCCTAAACCATCCAGCTGCCTCTGCTCAGGTTGTGTATTGTGTGTCTGGATTTGTGAGTGACAGGGGCTGGGGGATTCCAGGAGGCAGGGTGAGTCAGCACTAGGCTGAATAGGTCTGCCTGAAGGAGGATGGGTGGGAGGAGTTGCACCTGGGTCTGAATAGGGCTGTGCCTGCCTTCCACAATGCTGGCTCCACCTCCTGCCGGGCGTCTGATGGCTCTGCCCCTCACTCACAAAGGAAAGAAGGAGTCAGAAAAACAAAGTGCTCCAGGACTGACCAGAACTGGTTTTGGACTAGGCAGAGGCCTCTCTGCCTTCAGAGAACAAAGGGAAAAGGTGTATAAAAGGGGACCCAGACCCCTAGGAAATTAGATCACTTCTGGGAAATCAAGAAACCTGTTGCCAAGGAGAAGAACCGGAGAAGCTGAAGGAGGAGTACTGCCCCTGTGCTGTTTTGCTGATTGGGGTTGGCCTGCAGTGGTTGCTTTCTGCCAAGGACAGGAGAAAAGACTTTGCTGTGCTTTGTCATCTTGAAGAAGGGAATCTCCAAGGGCTTGAACTGAGCTTGCCTCCTGCCTGAAGTCACAGGGACACAAAGACTTCACCCCTTCTGTTTGCCTGCATCTGGAACTGCTGTTTTAGCTGCTAACAGAGGGAAATTGCAACACCGACGCCGGCGAGCGACGCCGTAACCTGCACCGAAGCCGTGGGCACCGCTCGTGAAGAGCACGACGCACCGCCCCGACTTGCACCGTAGGCCCGACGCCTGCCGACGCCGTGCGACATCGACTCCGAAGCCGCCATCGAGGCCGCTGCCTGCACCGGAGCCGAGGACACCGCTCGTGACGCTCACGACGCACCGTCCCGACTCGCACCGCAGCCCCGACTTCACCGACGCCAGGGCTTCATCATCGCGGAGCCGATCCTCGACGTGGGTGACCCCGAATCCATCGACGCCGCACCATCGTAAGGAACCGACGCCTCGCCGCCATCCGTGACGTCACCTCCCCGACACAGTAAGGAACCGACGCCTCACCTCCCCTGCGCTGCAGTAAGGAACCGAGACATCACCTCCCTGGGGTCGTAAGGAACCGACGCCGCCGGCGCCAACGAAGCATCACCTCCCCGACGCCGTGCACCGTCTTTGTTTTCATCGAATTCCAGGTACTGTTCTTTGTGGGTCTGCTCGACTCCGGGCCCGACGCCGCGCACCTCGCGGTCGGCGCCGTACTTTGGGATTTCCACCGGTCACGACGTCGTGATAACTCCAAGTGGAGTTATTTGTTGCTACAAGCTTTATTTGAGTGACTATCCTATTTTTGAAGATAACGTGAACTGTCTCTATCATTTTAAGTCTATTTTTGATTACAGTATTGTGGATTTTTGCTATTGGGTCTTGTGATAAGTCTATATAAAGATTACTTATTTTTACATAAACAACCTGTGTGGTGTCCATCTGTAGTGTTTTCACTGTATTACTGTATGTGGTCACAAATGCTTTACACACTGCCTCTGAGATAAGCCTGTCTGCTCGTGCCAAGCTACCAGGGGGTGAGCAGGGGTTATTTTAGGAGTGTTTCCCCTTATCCTGACTAGAAGCAAGGGTCCCTATTTGGACAAAGGTGCAAACCATTGCCAACTAGAGACCCCCAGTTCTAACATTGGTGGTCAGCGGTGAGGATTTGGACTTGCATTTGTGATTCATATACAGTAGTTGGTGTACACTACTAGTGAGTGCAGACCAATACGCAACCACATACTTTTTGATAGGACTTTTTTTTCTTTGGAACCTTTATTTTTGTTGAGAACTGCCAATTTTCACCATGAGCAAAAAGGATCCATTGCACCTGCAGATATTGAATTTGAAGAAGATAGGGTTGATACCTACACTGTGCCAGAACTCAAAGCTGTTTGCAAAAAGTTTAAAATCTCTATGAGAGGCCTCACCAGGAAGGAGGAGTTTCACAAGGCGCTAAGGGCCTGGTTGGAAGCACGGAATGCCAGTGGGCAGTCCGAGGAGCCTGTGGAGGAGGCAGAGAATTTAGATGGGCAGCTTGAGGGGCCATTGGGCTTACCTGGGAGGGGAGTGCCTTCCAGGGAGGGCAGCAGTGTTTCTCAAAGGGCCTGTCTCCAGAGGAGCTGGAGGACAGGGACAAAAGCAGGATGCATGAAATGGAAATGGCCAAACTAAAACAGGGAAGCCATGATAGCCTTGAGCATAAGAAATTGGAGTTGGAAAGTAAGAGGTTGGCCATGGAAGAAAGGAAGATGCTTTTAGAGCATGAGAGAATGATGAGGGTGTTGGAGTTCAAAGCCAGGGGCTTAGGGATTCCTCCCTCTGGTGGCAGCAAAATTGTATTACCTAGTGCTGAGGGAGTAGTACACACACCCAGAGATGTGGTGCCTGACTTGGAGGGGGTTACTATACACCAGGAGGTTCAAGGACATGAGGTAGCTCCAGTAGTGCGCAGTGTCCCTGAGAGGAATAGGGAAACTGACGCAGGGATTCATGGTCCTAGTAGCAGGAGGGACACTCTACTGACTCTAGATGGGAGGTGCAGGGAGAGTGGTTCCCCCAGGTTTGAATTCCTGGGGTGTGAGTGTGAAGACCGCCCAGAAGAGTGTGGGTTGAGTGACAGAGACAGTCAGATACTGTCTTGCCAATCTCAGCAGAGTGGTGTGGGGTACATGTGTGAGGCACTGGATGGTGAGGTGAAGGATAACTTGGTTAACACCTGTGAGGGGTTGTGTGATCCAATTGTGGGAGAGCATATTGTAAGTCCCTGTTTTCCAGAGCTATGCCAACACCTGTTGGAGAGTGAGTTCTCTGACCCCAGGGAGCTCACGAGGGAGGAAGACCTTTTGGTGGTTTCCAGAGGGTCTGAAAAGGCATTGGGGAGTGACCCTAAGAGGAGTGGCTCAGGTATCTTCCAGCCCAGAGTGGTGGAAGTGGTTCAGAGTAGCCCAGCTAGGTCCCGGTGTAGTGGGAGGGGTGTAGGGGCTCACGTCCTGTCTCAGTGGAGAAGGAGTGAGTGTGGGGCTGCGTGTCCCAAGGTGCCCGAAACCCAGTCTCAGAGCCTGGATGGTTCTTTAAGGGAACACCAGGTAGGGAGCCTAGGCTGTCCTGATGGGCCGCCTGTTGAGGAGGATCTCCTAGTGTCTAGAGAACCTGGAGCGTCTGTAAATGGAGCTCCAGTGTTTCTGGTGTCTGGCAGTGCCGCTCCAGTTGGGAGGGTGCAGAAGTCCAGAGTGAGGGGTGAGAGGGGGAGAGAGTCCCCAGTGGAAGAACCAGTGGGTCAGGGACCAGCCAGAAGGGCTGAGTCACCGGTGGATGACCATGGTGACACCACTTCTGTCCTGGGGGATCTTCACGCACTGTCAGATGGACAGGGGTTGGGAGATCTGTGCCAGGCGGACTGTCACACAACACATGAGAGATGTGTTACCCTCTGGGGGCATGCGTGCTCCCCAGGAAGTCCTGGTGCGCCAGGCAGATTATTACACAACTCTAAAGGAGTGTGTTTCCCTTGGGGGGTTGGTGTACCCTCCCGGAAGTCCTGGGTTGCCAGGCACAGGTCCAGCCTAAGGGTACAGACCCTGGGTTGGAGGACCAGGTTCAGGGTGTCCCCCTGACCTGGAGGAAGGGCAGCTGCTAACAGTGCCCCTACCAGTTTGTCTTCTGGGGGCACCACTCCAGGTGGGAGGGTGCAGGACCCCAGTAAGGGGGCGGGGAGAGGACAGCCTCACCCCTGGCCTCTACCCAGTCTAAGGGTACAGACCCTATGCTGGGATCCCAGTTGCAGGATAGAACCCCTGAACTGGTGGGCGGAGTGTGCAGGACCCCTGCCACAGGTGCCCTGACAATTCTGGAAGGGGGTACAGCTCCAGGTGGGAGGGTGCAGAGCCCCAAGGAGGAGGACCAGGTGTGGGAGAGCCCACCCCAGTCTCCTGTCCAGCCGCCGGTTACAGGCCCGGGGCTGGTGGGTCAGTGTCAGGATGTCATACCTGACCTGACGGTTGGGAGAGTGGACAAAGGGTGCCAGGCACCTGGGGCTACTGCCCCCGCTCTCTGACACCACAGAGGTTGGAGAGCCATGAAAGGCCTGGGGCCTGGCTCTCATCACTGACGGCTGTCAGTGGCCACTGTGGCTTGCTGTCCTGGTGGACAGAGTTGCCCCTGGGAGGGGGACAGAAGTCACACCCCGGGGTGGACTAGGCCACACATCTGTGTTGGCCATGTGGGTACTGTCTGTCGGTTGGGACACACCTGTGAGCAAGCTAAGGTTAGGTGCTGCACAGGTGGTGTCCACAGTTGAGGAGAAGGGTTCCCCATGGGTTAGCTGGGTGGGCCCTGAGAGTATGGACAGAGGGATCCAAATAGGTTCAGATTGGCGTAGAACTGGAGTATGCCCCTGCTGTTGTGGGCCAGGGTCCAGGTTCTATCGCCCAAAGCAGAGAAGCCCATCAGGGTAGTGATTGGTCTCCCCTGCGTTTTGGCTGGAAGGGGGTTGTGTTGGACTTGGCCCTTTTTGCAGGGTCATCCCTGAACTTTTGCCTTCCTCCTATATTTTCTCTGACCTGTTTTTGTTGGTTTTATGATCTCTGGGCACTTTACCACTGCTGATCAGTGCTAAAGTGCATATGCTCTCCCCATGATAAATTGTGTTATGGATTAGTGACTCCATGATTGGATGATTGGTTTACTTGTCAGTCCCTAGTACAGTGCACTGCGTGTGCCCAGGGCTTGTAAATCCAATGCTGCTGGTGGGCTTGCAGCACTGGTTGTGCCACCCACAGAAGCAGCTTGTAAATGTGTCTCAGGCCTGCCATTGCAGAGCCTGTGTGCAGTCTGTGACTGCCATGTCGACTTGGCAAGTGCACCCACTTGCCAGTCCCTAAACCTTCCCTTATCTTCATATCAGACACCCCTAAGGTAGGCCCAAGGGCAGGGTGCATTGTAAGTATAAGGTAGGACATGCCCTGGTGTGTGTGGCATGTCCTAATAGTGAATTACAGCCATTTTCGTTTTTCACTATTGCAAGGCTACCTGTTCTCCATAGGCCAGAATGGGCAGTTTTGATTATTACACCTTATAATCCTAACTGACCCAGAGAACATGGTAGAAAAACGAATTTAGTATGCCTGAACTCAGAATGATAAAATACATCTTTTAGTGAAGTTGGTTTTAACATTCTTTGTTTGAAAATACCACTTTTAGAAAGTAGGTATTTTCTTGCCTAAACCATCCAGCTGCCTCTGCTCAGGTTGTGTATTGTGTGTCTGGATTTGTGAGTGACAGGGGCTGGGGGATTCCAGGAGGCAGGGTGAGTCAGCACTAGGCTGAATAGGTCTGCCTGAAGGAGGATGGGTGGGAGGAGTTGCACCTGGGTCTGAATAGGGCTGTGCCTGCCTTCCACAATGCTGGCTCCACCTCCTGCCGGGCGTCTGATGGCTCTGCCCCTCACTCACAAAGGAAAGAAGGAGTCAGAAAAACAAAGTGCTCCAGGACTGACCAGAACTGGTTTTGGACTAGGCAGAGGCCTCTCTGCCTTCAGAGAACAAAGGGAAAAGGTGTATAAAAAGGGGACCCAGACCCCTAGGAAATTAGATCACTTCTGGGAAATCAAGAAACCTGTTGCCAAGGAGAAGAACCGGAGAAGCTGAAGGAGGAGTACTGCCCCTGTGCTGTTTTGCTGATTGGGGTTGGCCTGCAGTGGTTGCTTTCTGCCAAGGACAGGAGAAAAGACTTTGCTGTGCTTTGTCATCTTGAAGAAGGGAATCTCCAAGGGCTTGAACTGAGCTTGCCTCCTGCCTGAAGTCACAGGGACACAAAGACTTCACCCCTTCTGTTTGCCTGCATCTGGAACTGCTGTTTTAGCTGCTAACAGAGGGAAATTGCAACACCGACGCCGGCGAGCGACGCCGTAACCTGCACCGAAGCCGTGGGCACCGCTCGTGAAGAGCACGACGCACCGCCCCGACTTGCACCGTAGGCCCGACGCCTGCCGACGCCGTGCGACATCGACTCCGAAGCCGTCATCGAGGCCGCTGCCTGCACCGGAGCCGAGGACACCGCTCGTGACGCTCACGACGCACCGTCCCGACTCGCACCGCAGCCCCGACTTCACCGACGCCAGGGCTTCATCATCGCGGAGCCGATCCTCGACGTGGGTGACCCCCGAATCCATCGACGCCGCACCATCGTAAGGAACCGACGCTCGCCGCCATCCGTGACGTCACCTCCCCGACACAGTAAGGAACCGACGCCTCACCTCCCCTGCGCTGCAGTAAGGAACCGAGACATCACCTCCCCTGGGGTCGTAAGGAACCGACGCCGCCGGCGCCAACGAAGCATCACCTCCCGACGCCGTGCACCGTCTTTGTTTTCATCGAATTCCAGGTACTGTTCTTTGTGGGTCTGCTCGACTCCGGGCCCGACGCCGCGCACCTCGCGGTCGGCGCCGTACTTTGGGATTTCCACCGGTCACGACGTCGTGATAACTCCAAGTGGAGTTATTTGTTGCTACAAGCTTTATTTGAGTGACTATCCTATTTTTGAAGATAACGTGAACTGTCTCTATCATTTTAAGTCTATTTTTGATTACAGTATTGTGGATTTTTGCTATTGGGTCTTGTGATAAGTCTATATAAAGATTACTTATTTTTACATAAACAACCTGTGTGGTGTCCATCTGTAGTGTTTTCACTGTATTACTGTATGTGGTCACAAATGCTTTACACACTGCCTCTGAGATAAGCCTGTCTGCTCGTGCCAAGCTACCAGGGGGTGAGCAGGGGTTATTTTAGGAGTGTTTCCCCCTTATCCTGACTAGAAGCAAGGGTCCCTATTTGGACAAAGGTGCAAACCATTGCCAACTAGAGACCCCCAGTTCTAACAAGCATCAATACATGGGTAAAGTAAAAACCAACAAAGGACAACACACAATACCTGGTCATTATTTACACAGCGAAAGCGGTGGCCATCTTGTAACATATTACTGGTTTGATCATGCTCAATGGTACTCAATATGAAACTAAAAGATAATAGCAAAATGCAGCAAAAATTAACAAAATGCCACAAGTCCTGTGGTGCATACATGTAAAGTTGGTCACATATTTCAGTACAGTAAAACATGCCTACAGCCTGAGTCGGATACTGGACATATATAGCAATCAGGGTATAGTGTCACCAGCGAGAACGTAAATGACAATTCGACTGGGCCACATGTGATGCAAGTCCTCACACATGATGCTGGGTGTAGTACCCGTGTGTAGATGAACTAGTAAAGAGTGCAAAGAGAGCCCAGGGAGACACTGTAGTTCCAGTTTGGCTGAAAGGGTGCTTGGGGTGGAAAGCTCTGTAACGGCGTAGTGCCTGGCAGTTCATCCAAGTAGAAAAGGGGAATGGAACTTGTGTTGCGAGGGCGGATGCTGCTCCAAGGTGACATCAAAACTCTAGGTGGAAAAATACTAGTGATGGCATAGTGTCTAAAAGTACCACCAGAGTCATGTGGCCGCAGGTGACTGGATGTATGTTTGGGTTGGCTTCTAGAGTGTCCAGTGTGCCTACTTGGAGGGAGGAGGCAGGAAGGCTGATGTACTAACAGGAAGGTAATGGCAGTCAGCAAGTAAATGCCGATGGGCATATTGACGCTCCTGGAACAGTGGACAGTGAAAACAAATCCCAAAGAAACAAAACAAAATACAATATCATGAAAAAATGAACCAAATGTGAAGTTCCTTATCTGGAGAGTGTAGAACACCTGATGGATGTTTCTGAAGAAAAGGGCAGGGAGCCCGTGATAGTTCATCAGACCAATTTGAAGGGTCCCTTCCTTTCCTCCTGTAAAATAGACAAAAATTACACGTAAGAACAGTGACATAGACCCAAGGTATGCAAAGAAATATTCTACGGAGGTCTGCAAAACAGTCAAATATCAACAAATACCATACGAAAATTATTTAGATAGAGAGATCACTGAATATACTAGTGAGGGGCTGTGCAGAATAGAAATGAGTGCAGGCACCATGTAAACCGGGGGGAAGAGAGCAAGAGAAGGTTACACATTACTCCTCCTGTAGATTGATTGCTATCTCATCATCAATGTTGTGACCCGCAGGATAGCGGGTCCCAAGGCTGATGATATGCCTAGATTCTCTTTTCCTGAGTTGGAGTACCCTATTGCCTCCTCTGATATTGGCCACAACTTGTTCGATGGCATAATAGCTGAGTTTAGAGCAGTCTGAAAAATGGTGTGTTTCGAAGTGCCTTGCTATCGGGTAATGTTGGTCCTGATTCATGATGGCCCTCATATGTTCGAGTACTCTCTTTTTAGCCATGAGAGTGGTGCTGCCTACGTATCTGAGATTGCATGTGCACTCCAAAACGTACACCACAAACGTGGAGCTACATGTGAGAAACTGATTGATGGGAATGCTGGTACCGGTGATCTGATTAGGGTACTCTTTTTTCATGCAGCTGCTGCGGCATGCTTTGCAGTGGCCACATGGAAAAAAGCCCTGTAAGTTAATGCCCCTACTTTGGTCAGCGGCAGTGATGTCACTGTGGACTGGTATGTCCCTCAGGCTGCGTCCTTTTCTATAGGTGATTCTCGGCCTATCAGGGAGGGATGTGCCCATGATGGGATCTTTGGTAAGCATATCCTAGTTTCTTGTTAGAATTTTCTGGACCTCTTTTGAATTCTCATTGTAGGTAAGTACAACCCTGAAGGGGTTACCCTCCTCACTAGATCTTGTGTCGATAGTGCTGTTTTCTAAGGTCATGGTTCTATTGATCCCTTTGACTTTGTCCATGGCCCAGTGGAGTACCCATTTGGGATAAACCCTTTCCCTGAATCTAAATATTTGGTTTTCTGTTCGTCTTCAAGGCTAAGTCGGAGCTGCAGTTACGCTTAGCCCTCAAAAGTTCCCCATAGGGAATACTCCATTTCAAATTTTACGGATGGCTGCTCATAGCATGCAGTAAGGTGTTGCCGGCATTGTTTTTTTTGAATAACCTCGTGTAAATCTTGTTGTTGATGATTTCGACCCTGGTATCTAGGTACTCCACTTCCTTCCTACTCATGTTGCTGGTAAGCTTAAGATTGTAGTTATTGGAATTAAGTCGCCGAATGAAGTCGCTAGCTTCATTCTTAGTACCCTTCCAGATCACAAACAGGTCATCAATATACCTGAGCCATAGAACCACCTTTTTGAGGTCATTGTCAAGATTGGTATCTCTTCTGATCTCTTCTTCCCATGCCCCCAGGAACAGATTCGCAAAGCTGGGAGCGAAGCATGTTCCCATCGCAGTCCCTAAGATCTGTTTGTAGATACTCCCATTAAACATTAAGAAGTTGTTTTTTAAGCAATATCTGATCATGTCGATGAGCATACAGGTGTGTTTCATGTGCCATATAGATATTCTGGACAAGTATTTGGCACATGCATATATCCCCAGTTTATGTTCAATGATAGTATACAGAGAGTTTACATCCATGGTGATCAGTAGGAATTAATTCTGCCACTGAACATCACAGATTTTGTTGAGAAAGTCTTTTGTGTCTCTAACATAGGATGGCACGGTGATGACCTGGTCCCTGAGAAAGTGATCTACATATCTGGGCACATTCTCCAGTGAGCTGCCTCTGGAAGACACAATGGGTCTGCCTGGGGGATTGGATTTGTCTTTGTGTACTTTCGGAAGAAGGTACAGTACCGGTAGTTTGGGATAGTTCCTTTTAAGGAAGCAATACCCCTCCCACTTCAAAAGACCTTTGTCCTTCCAATCCACTAGTCTGCTCCAAATGCCATTGACACTGCCACTGTAGTCAGTTTTACTGGTTCTCACATTCGCCACTGGATCATTAAGTTGACACATGGCTTCGTCAATATACATACCCCTACTCAAGATGTCAATATTTCCTCCCTTGTCAGCAGGATGTATGAATATGCTGTTGTTGCTAGCCAAATCTTTTATGGCCTTTCTTTGAGCAAGAGTAAGGTTGTGTAAGAAACGAGTTGATTTCGAGAACCAATTCTTCTGTCTAAACTTGAGTAGTTGATCTGCTACTATATCTTGGAAGGTATCAATGTTGTTGTGTTGCATATTCAGTAGAAATGTGGACTTAGGCTTGAATCTATTGGTAGCTGCTTTGTCATATGATATGTCAAGGTCATTAAGCACTTGATATACATTGTTGACCTCATTGGCACCCCCCCTCCAACTCATGCAATGTTACCAGAGCATCAATGTCACCAGTGTTGAGTTCACTACAAACACTGATCCCCCGGGTGTCAGTGGTGTCAATGTTCAAGATTGGTTTCAGTTTGTGCCACTTTTTCAATTTCAGTTTTTGAAAAAAATTTAATGGGTAATGCGTGTGTCAACATAATTTATAGTTTCTGTGGGGCAGAAGGACTAACCCAAGCATAAAGTTCTCTTTCCAGATCACTCAGCGGTCTCTCTCGGTGAGAATAATGATCGTACGATTTACCATGTTGTCATCCACATGTATATAGATATATCTAGATATAGATGCAGAAGCTGGAGATGTGGAAAGGAGGTACTACTGGTACTGCTACTAATACCCAATATATATATATATATATATATATATATATATATATATATATATATATATATATATATATATATATATATATATATATATATACACAGGTACTGCTGCTATTTCAAAATATATATATGTGTGTATATATATGTGTGTGTGTGTGTATATATATATATATATACATATATATATATATATATACATATATATATATATATACACACACACACACACATACACACACACATATATATATATATATATATATATATATACACACACACACATATAAATGTATACATATTTATATTTTGTAATAGTAGCAGGACCAGTATATATATATATATCACAACGTTTGCCGGTTTTTCTGAATAAAGAATGCTGCTGGAAATTGCGGGATTCAGCTGTTTCTGAGTGCGTCCTTGCAGGGGGACACCTTTGTTGAAAAGATGTATATCCGGCCAGTCCCGGCCGGGAGGACTGCACCGCCACGGATGGAAAGTGTGGGCTGCTTCGTACAGACCGGCTGTACTGAGTTGGCAGAGAAACAGTTGTTGCATGAAATTGAACCGGAGTTCCTTGCCCGAGGCTCACTGGAGAGCATTAAACTTGCATAAATTGAATGTGATATCTGCAGAATCCACTGAAGAAATTAATTGGTGAGTGGGAGTACTACGAGTCCCAGAAAGCTGTTGTGACTAGTATTAAACTTATCTGATAGGCCCACCAGAAGGCGCTAAAAGTAATGATTTTAGTGACTTGTACTCTCACTCTTTTCCTGCCTAATCACATGAGAAAAAGCCCGTGAACCAGGAGCATGGGCTCCGAAACACGTAGGGCAATTATTATAATTGGACAAGGTTTGCCGGTTTCTCGGAATAAAGAATGCTGCTGGAAATTACGGGATTCGGCTGTTTCTGAGTGCATCCTTGCAGGGGGACACCTTTGTTGAAACAATGTAAATCCGGCCAGTCCCGGCCGGGAGGACTGCACCTCCATGGATGGAAAGTGTGGGCTGCTTCGTACAGACCGGCTGTACTGAGTTGGCAGAGAAACTGTTGTTGCATGAAATTGAACCGGAGTTCCTTGCCCGAGGCTCACTGGAGAGCATTAAACTTGCATAAATTGAATGTGATATCTGCAGAACCCACTGAAGAAACTAATTGGTGAGTGGGAGTACTACGAGTCCCAGAATGCTGTTGTGACTATTAAACTTATCTGATAGGCCCACCACAGGGCGATAAAAGTAATGATTTTAGTGACTTGTACTCTCACTCTTTTCCTGCCTATTCACATGCGAAAAAGCCCGTGAACAAGGAGCATGGGCTCCGAAACGCATAGGGCAATTATTATAATTGGACACGGTTTGCCGTTTTTTCTGAATAAAGAATGCTGCTGGAAATTGCGGGATTCGGCTGTTTCTGAGTGCGTCTTTGCAGGGGGACACCTTTGTTGAAACGATGTAAATCCGGCCAGTCCCGGCCGGGAGGACTGCACCGACATGGATGAAAAGTGTGGGCTGCTTCGTACAGACCGGCTGCACTGAGTTGGCAGAGAAACAGTTGTTGCATGAAATTGAACCGGTATTCCTTGCCCGAGGCTCACTGGAGAGCATTAAACCTGCATAAATTGAATGTGATATCGGCAGAATCCAAAGAAGAAATTAATTGGTGAGTGGGAGTACTACGAGTCCCAGAAAGCTGTTGTGACTATTAAACTTATCTGATAGGCCCACCAGAGGGCGATAAAAGTAATGATTTTAGTGACTTGTACTCTCACTCTTTTCCTGCCTAATCACATGCGAAAAAGCCTGTGCATGGGCTCCGAAACGCGTAGGGCAATTATTATAATTGGACAAGGTTTGCCGGTTTTTCTGAATAAAGAATGCTGCTGGAAATTGCGGCATTCGGCTGTTTCTGAGTGCGTCTTTGCAGGGGGACACCTTTGTTGAAACGATGTAAATCCGGCCAGTCCCGGCCGGGAGGACTGCACTGCCATGGATGAAAAGTGTGGGCTGCTTCGTACAGACCGGCTGTACTGAGTTGGCAGAGAAACAGTTGTTGCATGAAATTGAACCAGAGTTCCTTGCCCGAGGCTCACTGGAGAGCATTAAACTTGCATAAATTGAATGTGATATCGGCAGAACCCACTGAAGAAATTAATTGTTGAGTGGGAGTACTACGAGTCCCAGAATGCTGTTGTGACTATTAAACTTATCTGATAGGCCCACCAGAGGGCGATAAAAGTAATGATTTTAGTGACTTGTACTCTCACTTTTTCCTGCCTATTCACATGCGAAAAAACCCGTGAACAAGGAGCATTGGCTCCGAAACACGTGGGGCAATTATTATAATTGGACAAGGTTTGCCGGTTTTTCTGAATAAAGAATGCTGCTGGAAATTGCGGGATTCGGCTGTTTCTGAGTGCGTCTTTGCAGGGGGACACCTTTGTTGAAACGATGTAAATCCGGCCAGTCCCGGCCGAGAGGACAGCACCGCCACGGATGAAATGTGTGGGCTGCTTCGTACAGACCGGCTGTACTGAGTTGGCAGAGAAACAGTTGTTGCATGAAATTGAACAGGAGTTCCTTGCCCGAGGCTCACTGGAGAGCATTAAACTTGCATAAATTGTATGTGATATCGGCAGAACCCACTGAAGAAATTAATTGGTGAGTGGGAGTACTACGAGTCCCAGAATGCTGTTGTGACTATTAAACTTATCTGATAGGCCCACCAGAGGGCGATAAAAGTAATGATTTAGTGACTTGTACTCTCACTCTTTTCATGCCTATTCACATGCGAAAAAGCCCGTGAACAAGGAGCATGGGCTCCGAAACGCGTGGGGCAATTATTATAATATGACAAGGTTTGCCAGTTTTTCTGAATAAAGAATGCTGCTGGAAATTGCGGGATTCTGCTGTTTCTGAGTGCGTCTTTGCAGGGGGACACCTTTGTTGAAACGATGTAAATCCGGGCAGTCCCGGCCGGCAGGACTGCACCAACACGGATGAAAAGTGTGGGCTGCTTCGTACAGACCGGCTGTACTGAGTTAGCAGAGAAACAGTTGTTGCATGAAATTGAACCGGAGTTCCTTGCCCGAGGCTCACTGGAGAGCATTAAACTTGCATAAATTGAATGTGATATCGGCAGAACCCACTGAATAAATTAATTGGTGATTGGGAGTACTACGAGTCCCAGAATGCTGTTGTCACTATTTAACTTATCTGATAGGCCCACCAAAGGCGATAAAAGTAATGATTTTAGTGACTTGTACTCTCACTCTTTTCCTGCTTATACACATGCGAAAAAGCAGTGAACAAGGAGCATGGGCTCCGAAACGCGTGGGGCAATTATTATAATTGGACAAGGCTTGCCGGTCTTTCTGAATGAAGAATGCTGCTGGAAATTGCGGGATTCGGCTGTTTCTGAGTGCGTCTTTGCAGGGGGACACCTTTGTTGAAACGATGTAAATCCGGCCAGTCCCGGCCGGGAGGACTGCACCGCCAGGGATGAAAAGTGTGGGCTGCTTCGTACAGACCGGCTGTACTGAGTTGGCAGAGAAACAGTTGTTGCATGAAATTGAACCGGTATTCCTTGCCCGAGGCTCACTGGAGAGCATTAAACCTGCATAAATTCAATGTCATATCGGCAGAATCCACTGAAGAAATTAATTGGTGATTGGGAGTACTACAAGTCCCAGAAAGCTGTTGTGACTAGTATTAAACTTATCTGATAGGCCCACCAGAAGGCGATAAAAGTAATGATTTTAGTGACTTGTACTCTCACTCTTTTCCTGCCTAATCACATGCGAAAAAGCCCGTGAACCAGGAGCATGGGCTCCGAAACGCGTAGGGCAATTATTATAATTGGACAAGGTTTGCCGGTTTTTCTGAATAAAGAATGCTGCTGCAAATTGCGGGATTCGCCTGTTTCTGAGTGCATCCTTGCAGGGGGACACCTTTGTTGAAACAATGTAAATCCGGCCAGTCCCGGCCGGGAGGACTGCACCGCCATGGATGGAAAGTGTGGGCTGCTTCGTACAGACCGGCTGTACTGAGTTGGCAGAGAAACAGTTGTTGCATGAAATTGAACCGGAGTTCCTTGCCTGAGGCTCACAGGAGAGCATTGAACTTGCATAAATTGAATGTGATATCTGCAGAACCCACTGAAGAAATTAATTGGTGAGTGGGAGTACTACGAGTCCCAGAAAGCTGTTGTGACTAGTATTAAACTTATCTGATAGGCCCACCAGAAGGCGATAAAAGTAATGATTTTAGTGACTTGTACTCTCACTCTTTTCCTGCCTAATCACATGAGAAAAAGCCCGTGAACCAGGAGCATGGGCTCCGAAACACGTAGGGCAATTATTATAATTGGACAAGGTTTGCCGGTTTTTCTGAATAAAGAATGCTGCTGGAAATTGTGGGATTCAGCTGTTTCTGAGTGCGTCCTTGCAGGGGGACACCTTTGTTGAAACGATGTAAATCCGGCCAGTCCCGGCCGGGAGGACTGCACCTCCATGGATGGAAAGTGTGGGCTGCTTCGTACAGACCGGCTGTACTGAGTTGGCAGAGAAACTGTTGTTGCATGAAATTGAACCGGAGTTCCTTGCCCGAGGCTCACTGGAGAGCATTAAACTTGCATAAATTGAATGTGATATCTGCAGAACCCACTGAAGAAACTAATTGGTGAGTGGGAGTACTACGAGTCCCAGAATGCTGTTGTGACTATTAAATTTATCTGATAGGCCCACCACAGGGCGATAAAAGTAATGATTTTAGTGACTTGTACTCTCACTCTTTTCCTGCCTATTCACATGCGAAAAAGCCCGTGAACAAGGAGCATGGGCTCCGAAACGCGTAGGGCAATTATTATAATTGGACACGGTTTGCCGTTTTTTCTGAATAAAGAATGCTGCTGGAAATTGCGGGATTCGGCTGTTTCTGAGTGCGTCTTTGCAGGGGGACACCTTTGTTGAAACGATGTAAATCCGGCCAGTCCCGGCCGGGAGGACTGCACCGCCACGGATGAAAAGTGTGGGCTGCTTCGTACAGACCGGCTGCACTGAGTTGGCAGAGAAACAGTTGTTGCATGAAATTGAACCGGTATTCCTTGCCCGAGGCTCACTGGAGAGCATTAAACTTGCATAAATTGAATGTGATATCGGCAGAACCCACTGAAGAAATTAATTGGTGAGTGGGAGTACTACGAGTCCCAGAATGCTGTTGTCACTATTTAACTTATCTGATAGGCCCACCAGAGGGCGATAAAAGTAATGATTTTAGTGACTTGTACTCTCACTCTTTTCCTGCTTATACACATGCGAAAAAGCAGTGAACAAGGAGCATGGGCTCCGAAACGCGTGGGGCAATTATTATAATTGGACAAGGCTTGCCGGTTTTTCTGAATGAAGAATGCTGCTGGAAATTGCGGGATTCGGCTGTTTCTGAGTGCGTCTTTGCAGGGGGACACCTTTGTTGAAACGATGTAAATCCCGCCGGGCCCGGCCGGGAGGACTGCACCGCCAGGGATGAAAAGTGTGGGCTGCTTCGTACAGACCCGCTGTACTGAGTTGGCAGAGAAACAGTTGTTGCATGAAGTTGAACCGGAGTTCCTTGCCCGAGGCTCACAGGAGAGCATTGAACTTGCATAAATTGAATGTGATATCTGCAGAACCCACTGAAGAAATTAATTGGTGAGTTGGAGTACTACGAGTCCCAGAAAGCTGTTGTGACTAGTATTAAACTTATCTGATAGGCCCACCAGAAGGCGATAAAAGTAATGATTTTAGTGACTTGTACTCTCACTCTTTTCCTGCCTAATCACATGAGAAAAAGCCCGTGAACCAGGAGCATGGGCTCCGAAACACGTAGGGCAATTATTATAATTGGACAAGGTTTGCCGGTTTTTCTGAATAAAGAATGCTGCTGGAAATTGTGGGATTCGGCTGTTTCTGAGTGCGTCCTTGCAGGGGGACAACTTTGTTGAAACGATGTAAATCCGGCCAGTCCCGGCCGGGAGGACTGCACCTCCATGGATGGAAAGTGTGGGCTGCTTCGTACAGACCGGCTGTACTGAGTTGGCAGAGAAACTGTTGTTGCATGAAATTGAACCGGAGTTCCTTGCCCGAGGCTCACTGGAGAGCATTAAACTTGCATAAATTGAATGTGATATCTGCAGAACCCACTGAAGAAACTAATTGGTGAGTGGGAGTACTACGAGTCCCAGAATGCTGTTGTGACTATTAAACTTATCTGATAGGCCCACCACAGGGCGATAAAAGTAATGATTTTAGTGACTTGTACTCTCACTCTTTTCCTGCCTATTCACATGCGAAAAAGCCCGTGAACAAGGAGCATGGGCTCCGAAACGCGTAGGGCAATTATTATAATTGGACACGGTTTGCCGTTTTTTCTGAATAAAGAATGCTGCTGGAAATTGCGAGATTCGGCTGTTTCTGAGTGCGTCTTTGCAGGGGGACACCTTTGTTGAAACGATGTAAATCCGGCCAGTCCCGGCCGGGAGGACTGCACCACCACGGATGAAAAGTGTGGGCTGCTTCGTACAGACCGGCTGTACTGAGTTGGCAGAGAAACAGTTGTTGCATGAAATTGAACCGGTATTCCTTGCCCGAGGCTCACTGGAGAGCATTAAACCTGCATAAATTGAATGTCATATCGGCAGAATCCACTGAAGAAATTAATTGGTGATTGGGAGTACTACAAGTCCCAGAAAGCTGTTGTGACTAGTATTAAACTTATCTGATAGGCCCACCAGAAGGCGATAAAAGTAATGATTTTAGTGACTTGTACTCTCACTCTTTTCCTGCCTAATCACATGCGAAAAAGCCTGTGAACCAGGAGCATGGGCTCCGAAACGCGTAGGGCAATTATTATAATTGGACAAGGTTTGCCGGTTTTTCTGAATAAAGAATGCTGCTGGAAATTGCGGGATTCGCCTGTTTCTGAGTGCATCCTTGCAGGGGGACACCTTTGTTGAAACAATGTAAATCCAGCCAGTCCCGGCCGGGAGGACTGCACCGCCATGGATGGAAAGTGTGGGCTGCTTCGTACAGACCGGCTGTACTGAGTTGGCAGAGAAACAGTTGTTGCATGAAATTGAACCGGAGTTCCTTGCCCGAGGCTCACAGGAGAGCATTGAACTTGCATAAATTGAATGTGATATCTGCAGAACCCACTGAAGAAATTAATTGGTGAGTGGGAGTACTACGAGTCCCAGAAAGCTGTTGTGACTAGTATTAAACTTATCTGATAGGCCCACCAGAAGGCGATAAAAGTAATGATTTTAGTGACTTGTACTCTCACTCTTTTCCTGCCTAATCACATGAGAAAAAGCCAGTGAACCAGGAGCATGGGCTCCGAAACACATAGGGCAATTATTATAATTGGACAAGGTTTGCCGGTTTTTCTGAATAAAGAATGCTGCTGGAAATTGTGGGATTCGGCTGTTTCTGAGTGCGTCCTTGCAGGGGGACACCTTTGTTGAAACGATGTAAATCCGGCCAGTCCCGGCCGGGAGGACTGCACCTCCATGGATGGAAAGTGTGGGCTGCTTCGTACAGACCGGCTGTACTGAGTTGGCAGAGAAACTGTTGTTGCATGAAATTGAACCGGAGTTCCTTGCCCGAGGCTCACTGGAGAGCATTAAACTTGCATAAATTGAATGTGATATCTGCAGAACCCACTGAAGAAACTAATTGGTGAGTGGGAGTACTACGAGTCCCAGAATGCTGTTGTGACTATTAAATTTATCTGATAGGCCCACCACAGGGCGATAAAAGTAATGATTTTAGTGACTTGTACTCTCACTCTTTTCCTGCCTATTCACATGCGAAAAAGCCAGTGAACAAGGAGCATGGGCTCCGAAACGCGTAGGGCAATTATTATAATTGGACACGGTTTGCCGTTTTTTCTGAATAAAGAATGCTGCTGGAAATTGCGGGATTCGGCTGTTTCTGAGTGCATCCTTGCAGGGGGACACCTTTGTTGATACAATGTAAATCCGGCCAGTCCCGGCCGGGAGGACTGCACCGCCACGGATGAAAAGTGTGGGCTGCTTCGTACAGACCAGCTGCACTGAGTTGGCAGAGAAACAGTTGTTGCATGAAATTGAACCGGTATTCCTTGCCCGAGGCTCACTGGAGAGCATTAAACTTGCATAAATTGAATGTGATATCGGCAGAACCCACTGAAGAAATTAATTGGTGAGTGGGAGTACTACGAGTCCCAGAATGCTGTTGTCACTATTTAACTTATCTGATAGGCCCACCAGAGGGCGATAAAAGTAATGATTTTAGTGACTTGTACTCTCACTCTTTTCCTGCTTATACACATGCGAAAAAGCAGTGAACAAGGAGCATGGGCTCCGAAACGCGTGGGGCAATTATTATAATTGGACAAGGCTTGCCGGTTTTTCTGAATGAAGAATGCTGCTGGAAATTGCGGGATTCGGCTGTTTCTGAGTGCGTCTTTGCAGGGGGACACCTTTGTTGAAACGATGTAAATCCGGCCTGTCCCGGCCGGGAGGACTGCACCGCCAGGGATGAAAAGTGTGGGCTGCTTCGTACAGACCGGCTGTACTGAGTTGGCAGAGAAACAGTTGTTGCATGAAATTGAACCGGTATTCCTTGCCCGAGGCTCACTGGAGAGCATTAAACCTGCATAAATTGAATGTCATATCGGCAGAATCCACTGAAGAAATTAATTGGTGATTGGGAGTACTACAAGTCCCAGAAAGCTGTTGTGACTAGTATTAAACTTATCTGATAGGCCCACCAGAAGGCGATAAAAGTAATGATTTTAGTGACTTGTACTCTCACTCTTTTCCTGCCTAATCACATGTGAAAAAGCCCGTGAACCAGGAGCATGGGCTCCGAAACGCGTAGGGCAATTATTATAATTGGACAAGGTTTGCCGGTTTTTCTGAATAAAGAATGCTGCTGGAAATTGCGGGATTCGCCTGTTTCTGAGTGCATCCTTGCAGGGGGACACCTTTGTTGAAACAATGTAAATCCGGCCAGTCCCGGCCGGGAGGACTGCACCGCCATGGATGGAAAGTGTGAGCTGCTTTGTACAGACCGGCTGTACTGAGTTGGCAGAGAAACAGTTGTTGCATGAAATTGAACCGGAGTTCCTTGCCCGAGGCTCACAGGAGAGCATTGAACTTGCATAAATTGAATGTGATATCTGCAGAACCCACTGAAGAAATTAATTGGTGAGTGGGAGTACTACGAGTCCCAGAAAGCTGTTGTGACTAGTATTAAACTTATCTGATAGGCCCACCAGAAGGCGATAAAAGTAATGATTTTAGTGACTTGTACTCTCACTCTTTTCCTGCCTAATCACATGAGAAAAAGCCCGTGAACCAGGAGCATGGGCTCCGAAACACGTAGGGCAATTATTATAATTGGACAAGGCTTGCCGGTTTTTCTGAATAAAGAATGCTGCTGGAAATTGTGGGATTCGGCTGTTTCTGAGTGCGTCCTTGCAGGGGGACACCTTTGTTGAAACGATGTAAATCCAGCCAGTCCCGGCCGGGAGGACTGCACCTCCATGGATGGAAAGTGTGGGCTGCTTCGTACAGACCGGCTGTACTGAGTTGGCAGAGAAACTGTTGTTGCATGAAATTGAACCGGAGTTCCTTGCCCGAGGCTCACTGGAGAGCATTAAACTTGCATAAATTGAATGTGATATCTGCAGAACCCACTGAAGAAACTAATTGGTGAGTGGGAGTACTACGAGTCCCAGAATGCTGTTGTGACTATTAAACTTATCTGATAGGCCCACCACAGGGCGATAAAAGTAATGATTTTAGTGACTTGTACTCTCACTCTTTTCCTGCCTATTCACATGCGAAAAAGCCCGTGAACAAGGAGCATGGGCTCCGAAACGCGTAGGGCAATTATTATGATTGGACACGGTTTGCCGTTTTTCTGAATAAAGAATGCTGCTGGAAATTGCGGGATTCGGCTGTTTCTGAGTGCATCTTTGCAGGGGGACACCTTTGTTGAAACGATGTAAATCCGGCCAGTCCCGGCCGGGAGGACTGCACCGCCACGGATGAAAAGTGTGGGCTGCTTCGTACAGACCGGCTGCACTGAGTTGGCAGAGAAACAGTTGTTGCATGAAATTGAACCGGTATTCCTTGCCCGAGGCTCACTGGAGAGCATTAAACCTGCATAAATTGAATGTGATATCGGCAGAATCCAAAGAAGAAATTAATTGGTGAGTGGGAGTACTACGAGTCCCAGAAAGCTGTTGTGACTATTAAACTTATCTGATAGGCCCACCAGAGGGCGATAAAAGTAATGATTTTAGTGACTTGTACTCTCACTCTTTTACTGCCTAATCACATGCGAAAAAGCCCGTGCATGGGCTCCGAAACGCGTAGGGCAATTATTATAATTGGACAAGGTTTGCCGGTTTTTCTGAATAAAGAATGCTGCTGGAAATTGCGGCATTCGGCTGTTTCTGAGTGCGTCCTTGCAGGGGGACACCTTTGTTGAAATGATGTAAATCCTGCCAGTCCTGGCCGGGAGGACTGCACCGCCACGGATGGAAAGTGTGGGCTGCTTCGTACAGACCGGCTGTACTGAGTTGGCAGAGAAACAGTTGTTGCATGAAATTGAACCGGTACTCCTTGCCCGAGGCTCACTGGAGAGCATTAAACTTGCATAAATTGAATGTGATATCGGCAGAATCCACTGAAGAAATTAATTGGTGAGTGGGAGTACTATGAGTCCCAGAAAGCTGTTGTGACTATTAAACTTATCTGATAGGCCCACCAGAGGACGATAAAAGTAATGATTTTAGTGACTTGTACTCTCACTCTTTTCCTGCCTAATCACATGCGAAAAGCCTGTGCATGGGCTCCGAAACGCGTAGGGCAATTATTATAATTGGACAAGGTTTGCCGGTTTTTCTGAATAAAGAATGCTGCTGGAAATTGCGGGATTCGGCTGTTTCTGAGTGCGTCTTTGCAGGGGGACACCTTTGTTGAAACGATGTAAATCCGGCCAGTCCCGGCCGGGAGGACTGCACTGCCATGGATGAAAAGTGTGGGCTGCTTCGTACAGACCGCTGTACTGAGTTGGCAGAGAAACAGTTGTTGCATGAAATTGAACCAGAGTTCCTTGCCCGAGGCTCACTGGAGAGCATTAAACTTGCATAAATTGAATGTGATATCGGCAGAACCCACTGAAGAAATTAATTGGTGAGTGGGAGTACTACGAGTCCCAGAATGCTGTTGTGACTATTAAACTTATCTGATAGGCCCACCAGAGGGCGATAAAAGTAATGATTTTAGTGACTTGTACTCTCACTTTTTTCCTGCCTATTCACATGCGAAAAAACCCGTGAACAAGGAGCATTGGCTCCGAAACACGTGGGGCAATTATTATAATTGGACAAGGTTTGCCGGTTTTTCTGAATAAAGAATGCTGCTGGAAATTGCGGGATTCGGCTGTTTCTGAGTGCGTCTTTGCAGCGGGACACCTTTGTTGAAACGATGTAAATCCGGCCAGTCCCGGCCGAGAGGACAGCACCGCCACGGATGAAATGTGTGGGCTGCTTCGTACAGACCGGCTGTACTGAGTTGGCAGAGAAACAGTTGTTGCATGAAATTGAACCGGAGTTCCTTGCCCGAGGCTCACTGGAGAGCATTAAACTTGCATAAATTGAATGTGATATCGGCAGAACCCACTGAAGAAATTAATTGGTGAGTGGGAGTACTACGAGTCCCAGAATGCTGTTGTGACTATTAAACTTATCTGATAGGCCCACCAGAGGGCGATAAAAGTAATGATTTTAGTGACTTGTACTCTCACTTTTTTCCTGCCTATTCACATGCGAAAAAACCCGTGAACAAGGAGCATTGGCTCCGAAACACGTGGGGCAATTATTATAATTGGACAAGGTTTGCCGGTTTTTCTGAATAAAGAATGCTGCTGGAAATTGCGGGATTCGGCTGTTTCTGAGTGCGTCTTTGCAGCGGGACACCTTTGTTGAAACGATGTAAATCCGGCCAGTCCCGGCCGAGAGGACAGCACCGCCACGGATGAAATGTGTGGGCTGCTTCGTACAGACCGGCTGTACTGAGTTGGCAGAGAAACAGTTGTTGCATGAAATTGAACCGGAGTTCCTTGCCCGAGGCTCACTGGAGAGCATTAAACTTGCATAAATTGAATGTGATATCGGCAGAACCCACTGAAGAAATTAATTGGTGAGTGGGAGTACTACGAGTCCCAGAATGCTGTTGTCACTATTTAACTTATCTGATAGGCCCACCAGAGGGCGATAAAAGTAATGATTTTAGTGACTTGTACTCTCACTCTTTTCCTGCTTATACACATGCGAAAAAGCAGTGAACAAGGAGCATGGGCTCCGAAACGCGTGGGGCAATTATTATAATTGGACAAGGCTTGCCGGTTTTTCTGAATGAAGAATGCTGCTGGAAATTGCGGGATTCGGCTGTTTCTGAGTGCGTCTTTGCAGGGGGACACCTTTGTTGAAACAATGTAAATCCGGCCAGTCCCGGCCGGGAGGACTGCACCGCCAGGGATGAAAAGTGTGGGCTGCTTCGTACAGACCGGCTGTACTGAGTTGGCAGAGAAACAGTTGTTGCATGAAATTGAACCGGAGTTCCTTGCCCGAGGCTCACAGGAGAGCATTGAACTTGCATAAATTGAATGTGATATCTGCAGAACCCACTGAAGAAATTAATTGGTGAGTGGGAGTACTACGAGTCCCAGAATGCTGTTGTGACTAGTATTAAACTTATCTGATAGGCCCACCAGAAGGCGATAAAAGTAATGATTTTAGTGACTTGTACTCTCACTCTTTTCCTGCCTAATCACATGAGAAAAAGCCCGTGAACCAGGAGCATGGGCTCCGAAACACGTAGGGCAATTATTATAATTGGACAAGGTTTGCCGGTTTTTCTGAATAAAGAATGCTGCTGGAAATTGTGGGATTCGGCTGTTTCTGAGTGCGTCCTTGCAGGGGGACACCTTTGTTGAAACGATGTAAATCCGGCCAGTCCCGGCCGGGAGGACTGCACCTCCATGGATGGAAAGTGTGGGCTGCTTCGTACAGACCGGCTGTACTGAGTTGGCAGAGAAACTGTTGTTGCATGAAATTGAACCGGAGTTCCTTGCCCGAGGCTCACTGGAGAGCATTAAACTTGCATAAATTGAATGTGATATCTGCAGAACCCACTGAAGAAACTAATTGGTGAGTGGGAGTACTACGAGTCCCAGAATGCTGTTGTGACTATTAAATTTATCTGATAGGCCCACCACAGGGCGATAAAAGTAATGATTTTAGTGACTTGTACTCTCACTCTTTTCCTGCCTATTCACATGCGAAAAAGCCAGTGAACAAGGAGCATGGGCTCCGAAACGCGTAGGGCAATTATTATAATTGGACACGGTTTGCCGTTTTTTCTGAATAAAGAATGCTGCTGGAAATTGCGGGATTCGGCTGTTTCTGAGTGCATCCTTGCAGGGGGACACCTTTGTTGATACAATGTAAATCCGGCCAGTCCCGGCCGGGAGGACTGCACCGCCACGGATGAAAAGTGTGGGCTGCTTCGTACAGACCAGCTGCACTGAGTTGGCAGAGAAACAGTTGTTGCATGAAATTGAACCGGTATTCCTTGCCCGAGGCTCACTGGAGAGCATTAAACTTGCATAAATTGAATGTGATATCGGCAGAACCCACTGAAGAAATTAATTGGTGAGTGGGAGTACTACGAGTCCCAGAATGCTGTTGTCACTATTTAACTTATCTGATAGGCCCACCAGAGGGCGATAAAAGTAATGATTTTAGTGACTTGTACTCTCACTCTTTTCCTGCTTATACACATGCGAAAAAGCAGTGAACAAGGAGCATGGGCTCCGAAACGCGTGGGGCAATTATTATAATTGGACAAGGCTTGCCGGTTTTTCTGAATGAAGAATGCTGCTGGAAATTGCGGGATTCGGCTGTTTCTGAGTGCGTCTTTGCAGGGGGACACCTTTGTTGAAACGATGTAAATCCGGCCTGTCCCGGCCGGGAGGACTGCACCGCCAGGGATGAAAAGTGTGGGCTGCTTCGTACAGACCGGCTGTACTGAGTTGGCAGAGAAACAGTTGTTGCATGAAATTGAACCGGTATTCCTTGCCCGAGGCTCACTGGAGAGCATTAAACCTGCATAAATTGAATGTCATATCGGCAGAATCCACTGAAGAAATTAATTGGTGATTGGGAGTACTACAAGTCCCAGAAAGCTGTTGTGACTAGTATTAAACTTATCTGATAGGCCCACCAGAAGGCGATAAAAGTAATGATTTTAGTGACTTGTACTCTCACTCTTTTCCTGCCTAATCACATGTGAAAAAGCCCGTGAACCAGGAGCATGGGCTCCGAAACGCGTAGGGCAATTATTATAATTGGACAAGGTTTGCCGGTTTTTCTGAATAAAGAATGCTGCTGGAAATTGCGGGATTCGCCTGTTTCTGAGTGCATCCTTGCAGGGGGACACCTTTGTTGAAACAATGTAAATCCGGCCAGTCCCGGCCGGGAGGACTGCACCGCCATGGATGGAAAGTGTGAGCTGCTTTGTACAGACCGGCTGTACTGAGTTGGCAGAGAAACAGTTGTTGCATGAAATTGAACCGGAGTTCCTTGCCCGAGGCTCACAGGAGAGCATTGAACTTGCATAAATTGAATGTGATATCTGCAGAACCCACTGAAGAAATTAATTGGTGAGTGGGAGTACTACGAGTCCCAGAAAGCTGTTGTGACTAGTATTAAACTTATCTGATAGGCCCACCAGAAGGCGATAAAAGTAATGATTTTAGTGACTTGTACTCTCACTCTTTTCCTGCCTAATCACATGAGAAAAAGCCCGTGAACCAGGAGCATGGGCTCCGAAACACGTAGGGCAATTATTATAATTGGACAAGGCTTGCCGGTTTTTCTGAATAAAGAATGCTGCTGGAAATTGTGGGATTCGGCTGTTTCTGAGTGCGTCCTTGCAGGGGGACACCTTTGTTGAAACGATGTAAATCCAGCCAGTCCCGGCCGGGAGGACTGCACCTCCATGGATGGAAAGTGTGGGCTGCTTCGTACAGACCGGCTGTACTGAGTTGGCAGAGAAACTGTTGTTGCATGAAATTGAACCGGAGTTCCTTGCCCGAGGCTCACTGGAGAGCATTAAACTTGCATAAATTGAATGTGATATCTGCAGAACCCACTGAAGAAACTAATTGGTGAGTGGGAGTACTACGAGTCCCAGAATGCTGTTGTGACTATTAAACTTATCTGATAGGCCCACCACAGGGCGATAAAAGTAATGATTTTAGTGACTTGTACTCTCACTCTTTTCCTGCCTATTCACATGCGAAAAAGCCCGTGAACAAGGAGCATGGGCTCCGAAACGCGTAGGGCAATTATTATGATTGGACACGGTTTGCCGTTTTTTCTGAATAAAGAATGCTGCTGGAAATTGCGGGATTCGGCTGTTTCTGAGTGCATCTTTGCAGGGGGACACCTTTGTTGAAACGATGTAAATCCGGCCAGTCCCGGCCGGGAGGACTGCACCGCCACGGATGAAAAGTGTGGGCTGCTTCGTACAGACCGGCTGCACTGAGTTGGCAGAGAAACAGTTGTTGCATGAAATTGAACCGGTATTCCTTGCCCGAGGCTCACTGGAGAGCATTAAACCTGCATAAATTGAATGTGATATCGGCAGAATCCAAAGAAGAAATTAATTGGTGAGTGGGAGTACTACGAGTCCCAGAAAGCTGTTGTGACTATTAAACTTATCTGATAGGCCCACCAGAGGGCGATAAAAGTAATGATTTT
The DNA here is from genome assembly GCA_963921515.1 of Calotriton arnoldi. Classification (NCBI taxonomy): domain Eukaryota; kingdom Metazoa; phylum Chordata; class Amphibia; order Caudata; family Salamandridae; genus Calotriton; species Calotriton arnoldi. The sequence continues at coordinate 1,557,999 of CAWUFW010003916.1, read as the reverse complement.
AGTGACTTGTACTCTCACTCTTTTACTGCCTAATCACATGCGAAAAAGCCCGTGCATGGGCTCCGAAACGCGTAGGGCAATTATTATAATTGGACAAGGTTTGCCGGTTTTTCTGAATAAAGAATGCTGCTGGAAATTGCGGCATTCGGCTGTTTCTGAGTGCGTCCTTGCAGGGGGACACCTTTGTTGAAATGATGTAAATCCTGCCAGTCCTGGCCGGGAGGACTGCACCGCCACGGATGGAAAGTGTGGGCTGCTTCGTACAGACCGGCTGTACTGAGTTGGCAGAGAAACAGTTGTTGCATGAAATTGAACCGGTACTCCTTGCCCGAGGCTCACTGGAGAGCATTAAACTTGCATAAATTGAATGTGATATCGGCAGAATCCACTGAAGAAATTAATTGGTGAGTGGGAGTACTATGAGTCCCAGAAAGCTGTTGTGACTATTAAACTTATCTGATAGGCCCACCAGAGGACGATAAAAGTAATGATTTTAGTGACTTGTACTCTCACTCTTTTCCTGCCTAATCACATGCGAAAAAGCCTGTGCATGGGCTCCGAAACGCGTAGGGCAATTATTATAATTGGACAAGGTTTGCCGGTTTTTCTGAATAAAGAATGCTGCTGGAAATTGCGGGATTCGGCTGTTTCTGAGTGCGTCTTTGCAGGGGGACACCTTTGTTGAAACGATGTAAATCCGGCCAGTCCCGGCCGGGAGGACTGCACTGCCATGGATGAAAAGTGTGGGCTGCTTCGTACAGACCGCTGTACTGAGTTGGCAGAGAAACAGTTGTTGCATGAAATTGAACCAGAGTTCCTTGCCCGAGGCTCACTGGAGAGCATTAAACTTGCATACATTGAATGTGATATCGGCAGAACCCACTGAAGAAATTAATTGGTGAGTGGGAGTACTACGAGTCCCAGAATGCTGTTGTGACTATTAAACTTATCTGATAGGCCCACCAGAGGGCGATAAAAGTAATGATTTTAGTGACTTGTACTCTCACTTTTTTCCTGCCTATTCACATGCGAAAAAACCCGTGAACAAGGAGCATTGGCTCCGAAACACGTGGGGCAATTATTATAATTGGACAAGGTTTGCCGGTTTTTCTGAATAAAGAATGCTGCTGGAAATTGCGGGATTCGGCTGTTTCTGAGTGCGTCTTTGCAGCGGGACACCTTTGTTGAAACGATGTAAATCCGGCCAGTCCCGGCCGAGAGGACAGCACCGCCACGGATGAAATGTGTGGGCTGCTTCGTACAGACCGGCTGTACTGAGTTGGCAGAGAAACAGTTGTTGCATGAAATTGAACCGGAGTTCCTTGCCCGAGGCTCACTGGAGAGCATTAAACTTGCATAAATTGAATGTGATATCGGCAGAACCCACTGAAGAAATTAATTGGTGAGTGGGAGTACTACGAGTCCCAGAATGCTGTTGTGACTATTAAACTTATCTGATAGGCCCACCAGAGGGCGATAAAAGTAATGATTTTAGTGACTTGTACTCTCACTTTTTTCCTGCCTATTCACATGCGAAAAAACCCGTGAACAAGGAGCATTGGCTCCGAAACACGTGGGGCAATTATTATAATTGGACAAGGTTTGCCGGTTTTTCTGAATAAAGAATGCTGCTGGAAATTGCGGGATTCGGCTGTTTCTGAGTGCGTCTTTGCAGCGGGACACCTTTGTTGAAACGATGTAAATCCGGCCAGTCCCGGCCGAGAGGACAGCACCGCCACGGATGAAATGTGTGGGCTGCTTCGTACAGACCGGCTGTACTGAGTTGGCAGAGAAACAGTTGTTGCATGAAATTGAACCGGAGTTCCTTGCCCGAGGCTCACTGGAGAGCATTAAACTTGCATAAATTGAATGTGATATCGGCAGAACCCACTGAAGAAATTAATTGGTGAGTGGGAGTACTACGAGTCCCAGAATGCTGTTGTCACTATTTAACTTATCTGATAGGCCCACCAGAGGGCGATAAAAGTAATGATTTTAGTGACTTGTACTCTCACTCTTTTCCTGCTTATACACATGCGAAAAAGCAGTGAACAAGGAGCATGGGCTCCGAAACGCGTGGGGCAATTATTATAATTGGACAAGGCTTGCCGGTTTTTCTGAATGAAGAATGCTGCTGGAAATTGCGGGATTCGGCTGTTTCTGAGTGCGTCTTTGCAGGGGGACACCTTTGTTGAAACAATGTAAATCCGGCCAGTCCCGGCCGGGAGGACTGCACCGCCAGGGATGAAAAGTGTGGGCTGCTTCGTACAGACCGGCTGTACTGAGTTGGCAGAGAAACAGTTGTTGCATGAAATTGAACCGGAGTTCCTTGCCCGAGGCTCACAGGAGAGCATTGAACTTGCATAAATTGAATGTGATATCTGCAGAACCCACTGAAGAAATTAATTGGTGAGTGGGAGTACTACGAGTCCCAGAATGCTGTTGTGACTAGTATTAAACTTATCTGATAGGCCCACCAGAAGGCGATAAAAGTAATGATTTTAGTGACTTGTACTCTCACTCTTTTCCTGCCTAATCACATGAGAAAAAGCCCGTGAACCAGGAGCATGGGCTCCGAAACACGTAGGGCAATTATTATAATTGGACAAGGTTTGCCGGTTTTTCTGAATAAAGAATGCTGCTGGAAATTGTGGGATTCGGCTGTTTCTGAGTGCGTCCTTGCAGGGGGACACCTTTGTTGAAACGATGTAAATCCGGCCAGTCCCGGCCGGGAGGACTGCACCTCCATGGATGGAAAGTGTGGGCTGCTTCGTACAGACCGGCTGTACTGAGTTGGCAGAGAAACTGTTGTTGCATGAAATTGAACCGGAGTTCCTTGCCCGAGGCTCACTGGAGAGCATTAAACTTGCATAAATTGAATGTGATATCTGCAGAACCCACTGAAGAAACTAATTGGTGAGTGGGAGTACTACGAGTCCCAGAATGCTGTTGTGACTATTAAACTTATCTGATAGGCCCACCACAGGGCGATAAAAGTAATGATTTTAGTGACTTGTACTCTCACTCTTTTCCTGCCTATTCACATGCGAAAAAGCCCGTGAACAAGGAGCATGGGCTCCGAAACGCGTAGGGCAATTATTATAATTGGACACGGTTTGCCGTTTTTTCTGAATAAAGAATGCTGCTGGAAATTGCGGGATTCGGTTGTTTCTGAGTGCGTCTTTGCAGGGGGACACCTTTGTTGAAACGATGTAAATCCGGCCAGTCCCGGCCGGGAGGACTGCACCGCCACGGATAAAAAGTGTGGGCTGCTTCGTACAGACCGGCTGCACTGAGTTGGCAGAGAAACAGTTGTTGCATGAAATTGAACCGGTATTCCTTGCCCGAGGCTCACTGGAGAGCATTAAACTTGCATAAATTGAATGTGATATCGGCAGAACCCACTGAAGAAATTAATTGGTGAGTGGGAGTACTACGAGTCCCAGAATGCTGTTGTCACTATTTAACTTATCTGATAGGCCCACCAGAGGGCGATAAAAGTAATGATTTTAGTGACTTGTACTCTCACTCTTTTCCTGCTTATACACATGCGAAAAAGCAGTGAACAAGGAGCATGGGCTCCGAAACGCGTGGGGCAATTATTATAATTGGACAAGGCTTGCCGGTTTTTCTGAATGAAGAATGCTGCTGGAAATTGCGGGATTTGGCTGTTTCTGAGTGCGTCTTTGCAGGGGGACACCTTTGTTGAAACGATGTAAATCCGGCCAGTCCCGGCCGGGAGGACTGCACCGCCAGGGATGAAAAGTGTGGGCTGCTTCGTACAGACCGGCTGTACTGAGTTGGCAGAGAAACAGTTGTTGCATGAAATTGAACCGGTATTCCTTGCCCGAGGCTCACTGGAGAGCATTAAACCTGCATAAAATGAATGTCATATCGGCAGAATCCACTGAAGAAATTAATTGGTGATTGGGAGTACTACAAGTCCCAGAAAGCTGTTGTGACTAGTATTAAACTTATCTGATAGGCCCACCAGAAGGCGATAAAAGTAATGATTTTAGTGACTTGTACTCTCACTCTTTTCCTGCCTAATCACATGCGAAAAAGCCCGTGAACCAGGAGCATGGGCTCCGAAACGCGTAGGGCAATTATTATAATTGGACAAGGTTTGCCGGTTTTTCTGAATAAAGAATGCTGCTGCAAATTGCGGGATTCGCCTGTTTCTGAGTGCATCCTTGCAGGGGGACACCTTTGTTGAAACAATGTAAATCCGGCCAGTCCCGGCCGGGAGGACTACACCGCCATGGATGGAAAGTGTGGGCTGCTTCGTACAGACCGGCTGTACTGAGTTGGCAGAGAAACAGTTGTTGCATGAAATTGAACCGGAGTTCCTTGCCCGAGGCTCACAGGAGAGCATTGAACTTGCATAAATTGAATGTGATATCTGCAGAACCCACTGAAGAAATTAATTGGTGAGTGGGAGTACTACGAGTCCCAGAAAGCTGTTGTGACTAGTATTAAACTTATCTGATAGGCCCACCAGAAGGCGATAAAAGTAATGATTTTAGTGACTTGTACTCTCACTCTTTTCCTGCCTAATCACATGAGAAAAAGCCCGTGAACCAGGAGCATGGGCTCCGAAACACGTAGGGCAATTATTATAATTGGACAAGGTTTGCCGGTTTTTCTGAATAAAGAATGCTGCTAGAAATTGTGGGATTCGGCTGTTTCTGAGTGCGTCCTTGCAGGGGGACACCTTTGTTGAAACGATGTAAATCCGGCCAGTCCCGGCCGGGAGGACTGCACCTCCATGGATGGAAAGTGTGGCCTGATTCGTACAGACCGGCTGTACTGAGTTGGCAGAGAAACTGTTGTTGCATGAAATTGAACCGGAGTTCCTTGCCCGAGGCTCACTGGAGAGCATTAAACTTGCATAAATTGAATGTGATATCTGCAGAACCCACTGAAGAAACTAATTGGTGAGTGGGAGTACTACGAGTCCCAGAATGCTGTTGTGACTATTAAACTTATCTGATAGGCCCACCACAGGGCGATAAAAGTAATGATTTTAGTGACTTGTACTCTCACTCTTTTCCTGCCTATTCACATGCGAAAAAGCCCGTGAACAAGGAGCATGGGCTCCGAAACGCGTAGGGCAATTATTATAATTGGACACGGTTTGCCGTTTTTTCTGAATAAAGAATGCTGCTGGAAATTGCGGGATTCGGCTGTTTCTGAGTGCGTCTTTGCAGGGGGACACCTTTGTTGAAACGATGTAAATCCGGCCAGTCCCGGCCGGGAGGACTGCACCGCCACGGATGAAAAGTGTGGGCTGCTTCGTACAGACCGGCTGCATTGAGTTGGCAGAGAAACAGTTGTTGCATGAAATTGAACCAGTATTCCTTGCCCGATGCTCACTGGAGAGCATTAAACCTGCATAAATTGAATGTGATATCGGCAGAATCCAAAGAAGAAATTAATTGGTGAGTGGGAGTACTACGAGTCCCAGAATGCTGTTGTGACTATTAAACTTATCTGATAGGCCCACCAGAGGGCGATAAAAGTAATGATTTTAGTGACTTGTACTCTCACTCTTTTCATGCCTATTCACATGCGAAAAAGCCCGAAACAAAGAGCATGGGCTCCGAAACGCATGGGGCAATTATTATAATTGGACAAGGTTTGCCAGTTTTTCTGAATAAAGAATGCTGCTGGAAATTGCGGGATTCTGCTGTTTCTGAGTGCGTCTTTGCAGGGGGACACCTTTGTTGAAACGATGTAAATCTGGGCAGTCCCGGCCGGCAGGACTGCACCACCACGGATGAAAAGTGTGGGCTGCTTCGTACAGACCGGCTGTACTGAGTTAGCAGAGAAACAGTTGTTGCATGAAATTGAACCGGAGTTCCTTGCCCGAGGCTCACTGGAGAGCATTAAACTTGCATAAATTAAATGTGATATCGGCAGAACCAACTGAATAAATTAATTGGTGATTGGGAGTACTACGAGTCCCAGAATGCTGTTGTGACTATTAAACTTATCTGATAGGCCCACCAGAGGGCGATAAAAGTAATGATTTTAGTGACTTGTACTCTCACTCTTTTCCTGCCTATTCACATGTGAAAAAGCCCGTGAACAAGGAGCATGGGCTCCGAAACGCGTGGGGCAATTATTATAATTGGACAAGGTTTGCCGGTTTTTCTGAATAAAGAATGCTGCTGGAAATTGCGGGATTCGGCTGTTTCTGAGTGCGTCTTTGCAGGGGGACACCTTTGTTGAAACGATGTATATCCAGCCAGTCCCGGCCGGGAGGACTGCACCGCCACGGATGAAAAGTGTGGGCTGCTTCGTACAGACCGGCTGTACTGATTTGGCAGAGAAACAGTTGTTGCATGAAATTGAACCGGAGTTCCTTGCCCGAGGCTCACTGGAGAGCATTAAACTTGCATAAATTGAATGTGATATCGGCAGAACCCACTGAAGAAATTAATTGGTGAGTGGGAGTACTACGAGTCCCAGAATGCTGTTGTCACTATTTAACTTATCTGATAGGCCCACCAGAGGGCGATAAAAGTAATGATTTTAGTGACTTGTACTCTCACTCTTTTCCTGCTTATACACATGCGAAAAAGCAGTGAACAAGGAGCATGGGCTCCGAAACGCGTGGGGCAATTATTATAATTGGACAAGGCTTGCCGGTTTTTCTGAATGAAGAATGCTGCTGGAAATTGCGGGATTCGGCTGTTTCTGAGTGCGTCTTTGCAGGGGGACACCTTTGTTGAAACGATGTAAATCCGGCCAGTCCCGGCCGGGAGGACTGCACCGCCAGGGATGAAAAGTGTGGGCTGCTTCGTACAGACCGGCTGTACTGAGTTGGCAGAGAAACAGTTGTTGCATGAAATTGAACCGGTATTCCTTGCCCGAGGCTCACTGGAGAGCATTAAACCTGCATAAATTGAATGTCATATCGGCAGAATCCACTGAAGAAATTAATTGGTGATTGGGAGTACTACAAGTCCCAGAAAGCTGTTGTGACTAGTATTAAACTTATCTGATAGGCCCACCAGAAGGCGATAAAAGTAATGATTTTAGTGACTTGTACTCTCACTCTTTTCCTGCCTAATCACATGCGAAAAAGCCCGTGAACCAGGAGCATGGGCTCCGAAACGCGTAGGGCAATTATTATAATTGGACAAGGTTTGCCGGTTTTTCTGAATAAAGAATGCTGCTGAAATTGCGGGATTCGCCTGTTTCTGAGTGCATCCTTGCAGGGGGACACCTTTGTTGAAACAATGTAAATCCGGCCAGTCCCGGCCGGGAGGACTGCACCGCCATGGATGGAAAGTGTGGGCTGCTTCGTACAGACCGGCTGTACTGAGTTGGCAGAGAAACAGTTGTTGCATGAAATTGAACCGGAGTTCCTTGCCCGAGGCTCACAGGAGAGCATTGAACTTGCATAAATTGAATGTGATATCTGCAGAACCCACTGAAGAAATTAATTGGTGAGTGGGAGTACTACGAGTCCCAGAATGCTGTTGTGACTATTAAACTTATCTGATAGGCCCACCAGAGGGCGATAAAAGTAATGAATTTAGTGACTTGTACTCTCTCTCTTTTCCTGCCTAATCACATGCGAAAAAGCCCATGAACAAGGAGCATGGGCTCCGAAATGCGTAGGGCAATTATTATAATTGGACAAGGTTTGCCCGTTTTTCTGAATAAAGAATGCTGCTGGAAATTGCGGGATTCGGGCTGTTTCTGAGTGCGTCCTTGCAGGGGGACACCTTTGTTGAAACAATATATATATATATGTATATATATATATACACACACACACACATATATATACACACATATATATATTTTGAAATAGCAGCAGTACCTGTATATATATATATATATATATATATATATATATATATATATATATATTGGGTAATAGTAGCAGTACCAGTAGTACCTCCTTTCCACATCTCCAGCTTCTGCATAGGCATGTGAGGGATCATAATGTTTTCTTACAGCATTGCCTCCAGTTCTGGCACATTTTGTTGAACAGGGTGTGAATCTAGTTTTATGTTAGATCTGCCTGAGCCTCACAAGTGGGCATTATGCAACTAAGGCACTGCCGAATATGGGTTGTCTCTGTAAAAAGGCTTGTCTCAACTTTTGACCATGACTCATCGTGGTATATAGCGCAATAGTTTGGTATTGTACAGGTATCTGATTTTCAGTAATGAATGGATAGTTGCATCATTTCTCTCATGACAGAATGCTACAATCATAATCCATTCGCGTTCTTTCCATTTCAGAGGCCTCTCAACATTTAATACCTTACACACAAAGCAGCTTTTATGAATCTACTTTGAGTCTGGGAGGGACTTTAATCATCAAAAAGCATGCCCATCGAATCTTACAAAGATCTACATCCAAAAATAATCATTTACTTTTAACTTCCGCTCGGTGCTTGGGACCTATCTCCTAACGAAGAGAACAAGATAGCCAATAATCTTTACAACCCTGTGCACACTTTTTGTGGCAACAAGAATAATAGTGTTTTGCAAAGGTTTGCTTACTGTGTAATTGCCTGGGGCCTAGTACAGATCTTCTAGTCTGTCATGCAATGGGTCCCTCTCCTGCCGTCTGACTTTTTTTTAATAACATGAGCCATGGATTTTCAATCTTGTCTGGTCTACATTTGTGATCTGTAAGACTGTCAGTATTTTTTAACAGTTCACATTGCACACAACGTTGTGTGATACACTATAAGTATAATGCTGTAGTACAGAGCAATGACTGAAGTTACCAAATACTAAAGTGCAATATTAGGCACCAGTAAATTCCCTCCCGTGCTTATACAATGATTACCGTAGAGGTTGATGTTGCCATTGTCTTGAGCATGAAGTAGCGCTGAAGTGTATTTGAGATTTAACAAAATGTTTTTTATGTCAAGCGTTAGCCAACACTTTTGATTTTACAAAAAATTGTATATATAATGTACATATAGCGGCTTTTAGCTAGACCTCTCCATCCAATGATCTGTTAATTTATCATTCACATTTTTCTTCCGCCCACCACAGCATACAGATTGGTTAGTGGGTCAGCCCAGTTCAGCCATTGGTTAACCTCACTGTGAGTGACTGCATTCTGCCCTTTCACAAGGAGCACATCCACTCTCAAAGTGGCCGACAGACACTAGAACTATTGACTTAGCCAAGCTTGTTTTGTCTGGGATTTGCTATCTGTGAGAATGTGGGCTATTAGTTGTGGGGAATGTGAGTTGTTACCAAGTAATAATGTCACTATTTCATACCAGGTTGTAGTTAGGTCTCAATAATTTAAACCTGACCTGAACCCTTGGTTGCTGCAGCACATACTAGGCAGGCTTAACTTAGGAGAAATGTGTAAAGCATTTATCAGCACTTTAACAGTAAAGAAGTAGAAAACACAACACAAGTAAAATTTCACTCTAATTTATAAAAAATACAATAAAATATAATGCAAAACAGACACCAAAATAACAAAAATCGGTTGTAGGGAACCGGAGGCATGATTTATAGAATTTTTAAGTCACAGTAGTGCCCAAAAGTGCAAAGCGCCAATCGCGATCATCTAGTTGCATTACACCGGGTCGTAGTCAAAAGTTAGGAATGGCTGTGAGCTACTACTGGTGGGTACAAAGACCAAGTTTGTCCTGATGAAAAATTTATCTTCTGACTTAGAAGATTTTCTGGAGAAAAATCCTTGTCAACAGGTCACTGGCTTGACAACATCAGCCAGGTGAAGAGGGTCCTCGGTGGGAATCTTGGCGTGGCTGTCGTTGACAGCGAGAAGCTCTGAACGGGTAAAGTCCAGAATCTGTGCTCAGGTAGGTCTCGTTGGCAGTTGGATGCTGTTCGATGTTTACCTCAGAGAAGCCTCTCTGTGTCCGGACTTAGAAACTTTTCTGGAAATTGAAATCCTTTCACCAGGGCGAGAACCTGCAAGTTGAGATCGAACAGTGATTTGATGTCTGCAGCTGTAGCTTCAGTGCCAGTCCTGGTCTCCACTGGTTCTCTAGAGAACAAGTTCTGGAAAAGTTTCTAAATGTCCAGTTTTGCAGGTTTCAGGATTAGAGGAGTACACTCTAACACCAGCTTAGGGTCCAGGACTTTGTTGGGTAGGTCTCACTCTCCCAGACGCCACCAGCAGGGTCCGGGGAATCCAGTTAGAACGGGTCAGCTGGTCTCTTGAAAAGTAGAGTTCATTCAGCTTCTGTGGCCCTGTAGTTTAATGGAAGGTTAGCCAACTGACAATGAGAGTGTACGTCATGGTCCTGTGTACAACTGAAACCAGATCCAGCATTGAGGTTCCTCTCCACAGGTTCAACAGCAGGTGCAGTCCTGCATGTGTCTTCCATAGGTCCAGAGGTGTTCTGAGGAAAGTATCCAGGGATGCCACATTTATTCCTGGTACCAGCCTGTGGGTGGGGGAAACCCCCTGACCAAGAGGGAAAAAGTTACCAGGGGCAATCCTACCATCTACATGGGAATAACAGCCCAACTCATGAGAAAACTTCAGATGATCCAGAACACAGTGGCCAGGCTCATCCTCGACCTCCCTAGATGGACACACATAACCCCTCATCTCAGGAACCTCCACTGGCTACCAGTCATGAGGAGATGGCAGTACAAGCCACTCACCCACACATGCAAGGCATTACACAACAAAGGAACTACGTACCTCAAACAACGTGTGACCTTCCACCAGCCCACCAGGAATTCAGATCCAGATCTCTCGCCCTAGCTGACACCCGTTGCATCTGCCTGACTAACAGCTCGTTTTCCCATTTGGTGGCCAAGATCTGCTATTACCTCCCCCTGTACCTCAGAGCCTCACCATTGCATCAGCAGTTCAGGAAGGACCTAAAAACGTGGATGTTAATCTAATAGGAGAACTGGCAGCCTCATCTGATAGCGCCTCGAGATCCTCACAGGTGAAGGAGCTGCACTCTACATATCCTGATTGATTGATTGATTCTTGCCTCCTTGCAGGAAGCCAGCAGACTGCCATTTGACAGTTGGGAATTAACTCAGAAAAGGCTACCAGAGGCTTTAGGCAGTAAAATAGTGACTTTCTAAAGCTAAGCAGACAAAATTTGACTTTGGCATTATGTTGGATTTTGTTTTAACTATAAAAATTAATGTTTGGACTATTTTCCTAGCTAGTGCCAATCTGGAAAGTAACTCATTATTTTCTATGGCACAGCCAAGTTTGCTACAGTGAAAAATGAATTTCGGCCATTTTGCACTATAAGGGCATGCTCAAATTTTAAGTGCTTATGTCCTGCTTATTAATACTATGCACCCTGCCATAGGGCTGGTAAGGCCTACTTTCAATGTGACTTACTACTATTTAAAAGGACGGTTTATGCCAGTTAAAAGGGGAATTTTCACAGGTCAAAAATCTTCCCAGCTAAGCTGCTGTGGCAAATTTAGATCCATGTTTTACATGGTCACCACAGTGATGGGACAATAAGTGCTGCAATCCACTAGTGGCCATTCAATTTACAGGCCCTAAGTACACAGGGTGTCGTATACTAGAGATTTGTATGTAAGTTAAATGCGCCAACTAGGATTTTAACCAATTGTATCTGTTTTTAGGGGTCAGAGCACAGGCACTGCAGCCTGATTAGGCGAGCTGCCGTATACAGAATCCAAAAATCAACAGCATCATTCCAAAAAATAGGGGTTATCATGCAACAAGAGGCAGTTTCTTACATTATTGTTGTGTTTTTGTTAAGGATTGTAACTAGTTGGCTTTACCCGCTTAACCGCGGTGGCAATTCCGCCGCGGCGATTTTATTGAGTGGGCGGGGCCGCATCGGCCAACGGACGTGCGCAGCACTACGGAGGTAGTGCTTGCGACGGCCGTTGGCCGACAGAAGCAGCGAAGGGGTTACTATTAACCAACTCTTTACTAATCAATAATATTGCAACAAATTGCTGAAAGACTCCCTTGATGCTTCTGGGATTTAAACCTACGAGGTAAAGATTAAAAGCTAATTTCACATGAGAATGTTTAATTCCTTTAGATTGACATTTTACAAGAAAAAAAGCTAAAGCAGCTGTTAAAAGAGATACATAGTACATAATTATTTAATGATGCATGTAAACTATAATTTAATTTTGAACTACTGCATAAAGCAGTAAAGGCCTATTCACACGATCATTGCAGTATGCCTTGTACTACTGCTCATATGAGTCTCTAACAACACATCCAAATTCTGGAGCCAGTCTATAAAACAGTTGAAAAGGGAGAGCCGTTCTTTGAATTTGAGTTGTTGAATGATAACCGTGAAAAAAAAAATATTTGTGTGACCTGGAGAAAAGTGTGATCAATCCTCCACAGAGAGCCATGTTCACTCGCTGTGAGCCACCTTTCTGAAAAGATGACGTTCTATATGAAATGATGTGAAGTTTATCATGATAATGTATATTTTCTGAGAATGTGGTTCTTAATCACTTAGAAAAAGGACCATCAATAGTTACTTGAAGTGGAACTGCATTATTTTGTGACAAATATGGTAATTTCCTTGAGATCCATAAGGCAAGCTAAAATAAAATTGTTACACACCTATTCTCAGTTTAGAATGGAATATCAATAAAAAAACATCTCAATAGACATCATCAATTTAGTTCATTCAGTTCAGTCAATGATGAGAGATTTGAATCAGTTTGAAAACCTTTATTTATTGATAAGAACTTAGTATATTGTTTTGGTCTTTTTATTCAAATTTGTAAATCAGGTAAATCCTTTTACAGAAATATCAAGAAAATCATGGTTAGAGTCAATCAAGAAAATGACAAGCTTTTCCATAAAGGAATTTGATCCCTACTGTACGTTAAGCAGATTCTAATCTACCAGAACCCATAAAGAGTCCTTTTTGTAGATTTAAAGGAGCATTGAAATAGAATTAGATTGAAGCTGAACTCCTCATGAAGAGTAGTTCCAGAAACTAGTCCAAGTCTCTTCTGCATCAGCAAACAGTTGCAGAAACAACTGTTCAAAGTTAAGCTAAGAAAATAGTCACAGCAGTAGTTATAACTGTTAAAGAAAATAGAAACCTACAAAGTAGTAGGTGACAGAAATCACCGTCAGCAGTAGCTTACAGTGAATGGGGTCAAAAATTGCTAAGGAAAAAAGGGATGGTCGCAGAAGAATGGCCTGGACCGGGCTGGACTGCACTGCCTGGACTGCCTTCATTCTAACTAGGAACACGTATAATACACGTATAATATAAACCACAAAACATATGTAACAATCAATGCTGGCGTTAGGTTATCTTAAGCCAGTGATGAAGGATTTCCCGATAGTCTGCTGCTTCTTCCTTCATTGCCACTGTAAGCATATGAAGTGCGCAAGGTGCAAATTAGCTGCTAAACATTCATGTGCTTTAGCTTCACTTGGAGTTCCCATGAAAACCCTGCAGTTAACTATCAGATGTTCAGTATTCCACTATGTAACAATGAACAATTCTTAGAGGCAGAAACACTCTAGTTGTAACTTAGGATATTTTGTCAGACTCACATCTTCATGTAAGCATTATTTTTTAATATACTATTCAGCATTGTGAATATGTGGCAGCTAGAAACTAACTAAATACGATGAGAACATGTATCTTAGGAAAAGAAGAAATACATTTTTAATGTCAGCACATTTTACAGAGATGACATGTTTAAACAAGTCATGTGTGAATCATTTGTCAAATAATATTGCATAGTTTAGCATTTCCTAAAAGCATTTATTTATTAAAGAAGAAAATTAACTGAAAGATAGAAAACAGCAGAGGCCTAATCTGGCCTAGTAGAGTAATTACAATAGAAAAGAGTGCTTACTTCGATACTCATGTTACACGTTAAGTTTGCACATGTAATAAAGGCGCATTTTCCTAGGCTCATTCTATTAAGCATTTTCATATTAATGTCTATTGTAAATTATGGCATTTATTTAAGCTAAGTTCTTCTACTCTATCAAATCCCCCATCTAATGGTTATCTTAACCATCACACAAGTTCTTTTCCAACGTGAGTTCGTTTCAGAGTGCACATTCATCTTCCATTGAGTCTTGTCTCTTTCTTTTCTAACCTCTAAATTTCAGTAATCATCATGTATTCATCATTCATGATTCCCCTGAAACCTAAATCCTTTTTATATAACTTTTGTTGCATTCTTTCCTGTCTTTTGCGTAAAAAACAACTACAGCTCACAAACAAAACATAAAGCAATATTCAACAAAGCTCTATAATTATTATTGGCATTAGAATATTTTTACAAAATACTCTTTCCTGCCGTTGAAAATCAATTTCCAATTGTATAAACTCCTTTCCCAAAAGTTTTCAAAAAGACTTGGGGCCAATTCTGATTCGGGCCGGAAATCTCTCCGACCGAGCCGGACCCGGAGAGATTTCCGACCTGTGCAGCCCGACCGAACGAGTACGATGCGCACGTATGCCATCGGACTCGAGTCGGTCGGACTCCCATTGAAGTCAATGGGAGCCGGTCGTACAACGCGTACGCGGGCTCCCATTGAATCAATGGTTGCGAGGCGGACAAGGGCGTCCCCTACAGCGTGTACGCGGCAAAGCGACTCGCGCCGTACACGCACAGGTAGGGGGGACCCATGGGTCCCCCCTGTGTGCGACTCGCACGGCTACGTGTACAGGGGGGTCCGACACGGACCCCCAAAGTACGGCTCCGACTGCTCATTCGAGCCGGAGTGCGAGCTCGGTCGGACTGCTCGCGGCGCGCGTCGTACCTACCCGGCCGAGGGAACGTCTCCCATTGCGCGGTGCGAGTCGGGTCAGAGCAGAGTCGGTCGGTGCGGTTAGACCCGGGAGCGAGTCGGTCGGAGCGGTCGGGACGCCCGGACGAGTCGGTCGGCGATTCGCATCGTGCTCGCTCGCCCGGACGCGCGTACGAATCGGTCGGGAAATAGGGCTCCGAATCGGATCCGGTTAAGCCGAATCCGATTCGGAGCCCTACCAGCCGAGATCGGAATCGGCCCCTTGGTGTTTATAATTCATCTAATTCAGGTTCAAAACCTAAAGTGTTCTTTGCATAGCCTTCTATTTCCTTACTTCCGCCAGGTATGTATGAACAGCAGTGAGTTAATTCAAGCATTCTGCAGACTCCACCTTTCTTTGCAAGTAAAATGTCTAGTGAAAGTCGATCTTGAAGTACCATAGACCATATTGCAATTAACTCAGTGTTAATTATAAGCAAAGCTCCAGATCTGCTTGTTGCCATTTTGTCAACAATGGTAGACAACTTTCTGTTCTTTTTGTCATTTAAAATGACACCTGAAGGTGGAATGATTACTCCCAATATGTCTCCTACTAAGCCTGTTTCAGTTTCTACATTTCGTTTTTGTCTATGTGATGGTGTCTTTGTTAATGCGTCTAAGCTTTGCATATGATACATATTAGGCATTAGTATGCCTAAATAACAAATACCCTCCCAATCAGTTGGCTACAAGCAAAATAACAATTTAGGCTACAGATATAGTAAACTGCAGAAATCACATTTTCTTCGCTGCAAAATTTGCCAAATTGCTCCTGTCAATTCAAATGTGTATTCACAACTACCAATTCCTACACGTCTGTTTCGTTTAGGTGTCCTACTTCTGTAAACGCACATTTTCCCCTTTTGTTGACTTGCTAATCTTAATTTAGGGTAAACCATTTCCTTTCTGAATTAGTGCTCTTCCTTTTTCCAAACATTTTCTAAAACATCACTATATTTAGCAATAGTTTGTGTTATGTTAGTGTACCTTTCTTCTAAAGCCATTTTGTATATTTTCTCCATTGGTTACATTAAGCATGTTAGATTATTCTTGTAAGCTTTAACACTATCTATAGGTGTGTATGGAAAGAAATAATACCAGGCTGTTACCATTACTTTTACTTTTACTTGCAGATATAAATTCATGTTTTCTTTCAAAGGAACCCTGGAAATTATTAAATCATTGTTAGAATAGAAATATTCTAATTGTCCTCGTATATAAGCTAAGGAAAGTAAGATGCTGCATGAACGTGAATAAGATAAAGGCATGTGGTAGTTTGTTACTTCTTCTGAAACAGATGTTGGTAAAGTGTGCACAGATATAACAGTCCTTTGCATCCCTGGCATTAGTGTATACTTATACAAACCTAGAGTAAACATTAGTAGAAAACGTATCTTTCTAATAGCTCACAAAACAATATTTAAATTGATCTTCTTCGCTAAGGTATGTATGTGGTTTAGTAGAATTCTTTGCTTTGTGTTCTGTCTCTGTTAAGTAAAATCCTATTAGTACTATAGAAATCATCATTACTGTTACTATGAAAAATTGAACACATTATATATTTACACTTATTTCTAATGCAACACATTTCTCCTTGAGTCGGTACCAGTGCTTCTTGAATTCAGCAGTTCCTTTTATTTTTCAAGGTACTTTTGACTATGTTAGTTTTCTGAAGTTCAAGTATTAATTAGACAATCCTTAACCCTTCTTTGTGTTCTTCTTACATTTTATCCCTACTCTTCTACTGCTCACTCGGGCCTAGATTGATCTTCTGTAAAATAAAAGACAAAAATAGCAAAGGACTAATAGCACAATTTATTTTATCAATGAGTTCTTTTATCTTTTTTTCTTTTTGTTATTTCAAATCTTTTCTCCTCTAGTTTTCAGATTGCTCTGAAGGGGGTTCTAGCAGTTCAGGATTCACTTTGCACAAGTCTTCCAAAGTGACATTCAATGCTGTGTTTACGCAGTATGACCACTCAGGTGCTGAGTACAAGGCATCCTTGCTCTTTTGGATCTTCTCAGAGTTTGTTGATTTAAATTCTATACCACTTTTATCGCTGGATGGAGTTTCTTCAGGTATAATTTTGGGTGTTCGAGCTATTGATGAGCTCCTCAGGTTTCTGATTTCATTGCCTTGTGGCCATTCAGCTAGTCAATTTACTCTCCTTGATCCAGTACTCATTCCTTCACCTGGATCTTCTGTTTGTGGAGGAATAATTCCAGTGACATTTCCATTCTGAGTCTCTGCTTCCTTTTTGTTAGAGACTTCTATTCCACTCTTTGTAACTTCAGGCAGTTGAAGTTTTCATTCAGCTTGTTGATCTTCACCCTCTCTTCCTCTTGCAGTTGTACACGCAAAGGTGCTGCTGGTTTGGGTGGTCTCTCGGCTGGTGCAGTCACCAATGTTCTTCATTCAGGATCATAGACCACTGTTTCTTACTCTGGAGTTCTCACTTTCTTGGTGTGTGAGGCATGAATCCAGTTTGGAATTGCGGCACACATAACAGCAGTATTTATCATCAAAAGGACTTGTAAGGGGCTTTTCCATATGGGCTCCAGACAAGTCTTCCAAACGCGCTTCTTGATCTTGACCCAATCGTGGCACTGATCTTGGTGTGGATCTTGTGTTGCTGCCGAAACCTGATGAGAAATAGAATGGACCACATCAGCCAATCCTTTGCAGTAATCAAAAATAATATCATCAGTGATATTCAAGAGAGCATTTGCAGGAAGAACTGGTACTCTTGGGGCCCAGCCCATGAGAATCTTGTGCGGAAACAAACCCGTCTTCCTGTCTGCAGTACTTTGAATGCTCTTTAACACCAAGGGTAGTGCATCTGGCCATTTCAGAGAAGTTGAAACACAAAGATTGGCCAATTGAGACTTGATAGCTTGTTTGCCTGTACAACTATTCCAGAAGCTTCAGGTCTGTAACTGCAGTGCAAGCTTTGCTCAAACTGTAATGTTGTTCAGATCATTTTGAGAACCTCATTACAAAAATGAGTTCCTCTATTTGATTCAAGAGAAGTCGACTTTCTGTACCTGGCTATCAACTCACGCAATAATAGTTTTGCTACAGTGAGACTATCATTTCTCTGGGTTGGGTAGGCTCCCACCCATCTCAAGAAAATGCATATAATGACCAAGGCGTATCTCAGTTATAAACTGGTATTTTGATACAGTCCATCTGCAGTCTGTTGAAGGGGCCACCTGATCTCCCTATGTGTGTCAGTGTGACATGTTCTCTTTCCTGCCTTCATTTGTTGACATACTTCACATCTGTGTCAAATTTCTTCAGCTAGTATTCTAAATCTGGGATTGTACCAGCTTTGCATAAAGAGTCTGACCATGGAATTCCCTACCTAAATGTGTGTATCCATAATAATACTGTGTCATAGGAAACAATAAGCTATCGGGCAAGACTGGTCTCCCATCAGCAAACATCCAAATGTCATTTGCATTTTTCTCACAACCTGCTTTTATCCAACTGCTCTGTTCTGCCTCTGAAACATTTTCTTGCAATCCATTTAATTCATCCCAAGTATCAGTGACTTTCAACAACATTGTAAATTAACTCTCTTCTTCTGACTCACATGTGAAATTTGCATTAAATGTGCAGGCCAACAAAGCACAATACCATGCAATTGAATCCACATATCTGTTACCCATGGCAACGTAGCCATTACCACTTTGATGAGCTGCACATTTAACCACTGCAATTTCCCTGGGCATCTGCAAAGCCTCCAACAGCTTCTTGATCTCGATTCTGTTCTTGATCGGTGTACCTGAAGAAGTCAAAACCTCGTTGTGACCACATTTGCCCAAAGTTGTGAACAACTCCAAACTGTCTATCCGTAAAAATGGTGACTTTAATTTGTGCAGTTAAACTGCATGGACTGGTAAGGGCAATCAATTAAGCAACTTGTGTTGAGGAAACTCTTTGAAGCCATGAAGCTTTGACAACATCATTTATTGTGCACTCTGCATATGCTGCTCTTAGTGTGGCATTGTGGCCTCTTAAACTTGAGCCATCTAGAAAAAGTGCATGATGGGGCTCAATTAGGTATTCATCCTTAATATCTGGTTTTGGTTTGGTGCATAAATCTGTGACATCTAGGCAATCGTGTTCAATTTAATCAAAATCAGCATCATTTACAGGCAACAAAGTTGAAGGATTAAGCACATGACATCTCTTAAAAACTACATTGTCACAGGACAGAATAATCTGCTTTTATTTTGTCAAACGATTATGTGTTAGGTACTGTGCTTTCGTTTTTGTCAGTAATAGCTCCACAGAGAGTGAGACCATAACTGATAAGGGGTAACCTATCACAATATTCTCACTCTTTTCCAGACTGCTACTCACAGTAGCAACTGCTTTTAGGCAACCGAGAAGATCTGCAGCTATGGGATCAAAAATAGTAGAGAAGTATGCCACTGGCTTTCGTGCATCTCTGTGCATCTGTGTCAGCAATGAGAGAGCCCACCCATCTCTCTGACTGAAAAATAGAGTGAATTATTTTGAATAATCAGGAATTCCTAGTGCCAGGGCATGACACAATTTGTCGTTAAAATCCCAAAACGCTTTTGAGCAGTCGTTGTCCCATTGAATCAGATGAATGAATGAATGTAAGTTATAAAGTGCAAACTCCTGCCCGTGGGCATCTTGGCAATATAGAAAACGGATATCAGTACAGCAATGTCAGAAACAAGTCAAGCAGATGATCAAGTGCCTTCTAATCCTGTAAGAAAAGCCAGGTCTTTAAAGCCTTTCTGAAGGTGAGTAAAGAGGGAGCAGCTTTTAGTGTCAGTGGAAGACTATTCCAGAGCACAACTGTGGTCCTGAAAAAACTCTTCCCGCCCCAGGTGGTCCTCCTAAATGAGGGGACAGTCAGGTTCATAGCAGAGCCTGAATGAAGCGTCCTCACTGGGACGTACCATTTGAGTTTTCCCTTGAAACGGGCTGGCCCCAGTCTGTGAAATGATTTATAAGCTAAACAGAGAGCTTTGAATCTACAGCGTTGTCTGACTGGCATACAGTGTAGGTTCCTGATGGCTCCTCTAGCCGATTCATATTTAGGAATTTTAAAAAGGAAACGAGCAGCAGCATTTTGCAATGTCTGAAGCCTCTTCAGGAAACCCTATGCGAGATTAAGATAGAGGCTATTGCAGTAATCGATCCTTGTGAGAACCCATGCCATGGTTACAGTTTTCAGAAGTTCGGGAGGCAAAACTTTTTCGATATTTTTTATGAACCTTAAGGAGCAGAATGAGGCAGATGTAATTTTATTCGCTTGGTCCTTGAACTTCAGTTCTTTATCTAACAGGAAGCCTAAATGAGGGGTTGTTGCCAAAGATGATGACCTCAGTTTTAGCGGCGTTCAACTTAAGGCAGTTGTGATTCATCCAAATGCTCACATTGCTCATGCATGTTCTGAATGCCATGCCTGAGTTGTTTTCAGGTTTTTCTAGTGACACCACAATTTGGGTGTCGTCAGCGTAAGACGCTAAGAAGAAACCAACATTTTTAATAATTGTTGCGAGTGGCGTAACGGAGAGGTTAAACAGTGTTGTGCTCAATGCCGAGCCCTGGGGGACTCCACAAGGCAGGGAGAAAGGCCTAGATGTAAACTTGCCCACCGTCACATTATGTTGTCTATCAGCCAAGAAAGATTGGAGGAGATCTAGTGCTGTATCCTCTATCCCCAGACTACGCATATAGTCAGCCAAGATCTCATGGCTGACCGTATCAAACGCTGCGGAGAGATCCAGAAAATTCAGGGCCGCTGTCCCTCCCCTGTCAAGCAATTCCTGTATATCCTCTGTATCTACCATCAGAGCAGACTCTGTACTACAGTTTTTTCTGAACCTGTGTGTGTATCGTCCAATAAAGAGTTTTCCTCTAGATACTCTGAAAGTTGTTGATTCATTACTTTCTCCGCCAACTTGGCGGCGAAGGGGAGTCTTGATATAGGGCGATAGTTATTCAGGCCCAGAGCATTCAGATTGTCTTTTTTTAATAGGGGCAGAATAGAGGCAAGTTTCCAGTGAGAAGGGAAGGTACCTCCTGCAAAAATATTGTCAAGAATTTGCCCCAGATATTGTGCCATTTGAGCAGGGATCATATGCATTGATTTAGGAGGACAGGGGTCTTGTGGCGCGCCAGATTTGATTAATGGGTTTAACTTTGTGAGTTGTTCTGTTGAAAAGGCCTTAAAGGTGGAGAATCTGATGTTACCTAGAAAGTCAGTTAAGGCGTGCCCATCCTGTTGACCGGCTATCCTCTTCACGGTAAGTTTATTAAAAATGTTAGCAACTTTTTCTTGAAAGATGTTTGCCAGCACATCACAAAAATTTTGATTTATTGCAGCATGGTTAAGGCTAGCTGGTACTACCATTTTTTTTTATTTCTGAGAAAAGGGTTTTGTTTGCATCACAGGCTGCTTTTATATGCGCAGAGTAATATGAGATCTTTGCTGCTAAGATACATTTTTTTATGTTCGGCTACTTTATTTTTATAGATATTTCTCCTCCACCTCATAATTTTTTCTTCATTTTTGTTCTTGTCTAAGGCAATCCTGCCTTGATATCCTAAGATTTTCATTGAACCAGGGCTGGGATATTTTCTTAGCTGTGATTTTTTGATTGATTGGTGCTACTATGTCCAAGGCAGAATTTAGCCAGAGTGAAACATTTTCAGCACTCTGCTCCAGGTTATCGGCTGGTTGCCATGGACCAGGGGTGTGGCATCTCTCAGTTCGGCAGGCCGTATTTTGTGCCAGGCTCTATTTGGGGTTTGTTGGATAGTATTTCTGTGCATGATACTTTTCTCAGTCTTTATCTGCCATTTAACTGCCCAATGATCGGACCAGGTCAGAGGGAGAGATGGGAGTAGACTAATAGCAAGATAGGTGGAAAATATCCCATCTAACATGTGTCCAGCCCTATGTGTCAGACCTCTGGTGATTAGGGATAGTCCAAACACATTCATTGCATCAATCAATTTTAGGGAATCTGGGTCAGTTTCCCTTTCTAGATGAAAACTGAAATCGCCCAACACCAGGAAATTTGCATTGATGATAGAGGATTCTATTATCATGCTAAGCTTGTCGGCAAAGCCACACCTCCGTCCTGGTGGGCAATAGATTAGCAGTCCCTTAACAGACTGCGAGTCCAGCGGCTGTATCGAGAAGGCTAAGGCCTCGAAACCAGGGGTAGTTAATGGCTCAAAAGTAGTTTTAAAATAATTACGGTAAAACACCGCCAACCCCCCTCCATTTTTTATTGTGTGTCCAGCCGATGGACAGCATAGCCTGGGGGGGTGGCTGTGCCTGTGACAATTTCTGGACCAGAGCTAGCATCTGCCCACGTTTCAGTTACAAATGCCATGTCTGCGCACTGTGTTTGCACTAGATCAGAGAACTCTAGATGGTGTTTCACTAGGGACCTAGTGTTAGTAGCATGCAGGAGATGTTTGAGAGTTTTGGACATAAGCATTTCATATTCAGCGGGGCAGTTGCCCCTGTAACAGATCTGACACGTCCCTGTGTATCAACTTTAGTAAAGGTTTTTAAGAAAAAGAAAAATTAAGAAAAAGTTTGGTATTCACTGTCTACAGTAGCCAACCATTCCCAAAAACATCCTTACTTCCTTTTGAGTTTGTGGGGGATTCATCTGCAAGATTGCTTCCACTCTCTCTGGTGTCACCTTTCTAGCTCCTTTCACAATGTAAATAGTCACAGCTGTAGCCATAACCGTTACAGAATTTAAACACCCACAAAGTAGTAGGTGACAAAAATCGCCGTTAGCAGTAGCTTACAGTAAATGGGTTAAAAAAAATGCTAAGGGAAAAAGGGATGGTCGCAGAAAAATGGCCTGGTCAGGGCTGGACAGCCATGCCTGGACTGCCTTAATTCTAACTAGAAACACATATATTATAAACCACAAAACCTATGTAACAATCCATGCAGGTGTTAGGTCACCTCGTCTGATGGTCTTCTGCCTCTTTCTTCATTCCCACGGTACACGTACAAAGTCAGCTAGGTGCTATGTACAAGTGCCAACTTAGTTACTAAACATTCATGTGCGTTAGCTTCACTTTTGTGTTCCCATGAAAACCCTGCAGTCTAAACTATTAGCTATTCAGAATTCCACTGCATAACAATGAACTATTCTTAAAGGCAGAAACATTCTAGTTGTAACTTACAATATTAAGCCATGAGATTCAAGTCTTCATGTAAGCATTATTATTTTAATACACTATTCAGAATTCAGCATGGTGAATATGTGGCAGCTAGAAAACTTGCTAAATACGATGAGAACAGCACATTCTACAGAGATGACACGTTTAAACAAGGCATATGTGAATCATTTATAAAATAACATTGCATAGTTCAGCATTTCCTAAAAGCATTTATTTATTAAAGAAGAAAATTAACTGAAAGAAAACAGAAGAGGCCTAGTGTAGCCTAGTAGTGTAATTACAACAGAAGTGAGTGCTTACTGCGAAAATCATGTTACACGTTAATTTTGCACGTTTAAGAAAAGGCACTTTTTCCTGAGGCTCATTCTATTAAGCATTTTCATGTTAATGTTTAGTGTAAATGATTGCATTTATGTAAGCTAAATTCTTCTACCCTATCAGTTTCACTAAAGATGTCATGGAGAAGAAGCTGTGGTATTAAAACATTACACATTATCACACTATGATATTGAGAATGTAGTAGTAGTGTGACTTACAAAAAGAAAGTAAGCAAAAATAGAGGGGCCAGATGACACAAAGCCTATCTCTTCAGGAAAAGAATTGGTATGATGACCATAGCCGCAAAATTCTTTGTGGTCAACTGAAAGCAGTAGAAAGTAAAGCAAGTATGATTAGCCTGGGGCCTATAGCATTGGTGAATTCAGCAACTGGACACCAGAAGAGGTAACCTGAATTAGCATATTCTCGCGTGGCTGCAATGTGTTGCAGTAGCTCAGCTGCCATTTTAAAGATATGGAATCCCGCCAGCATACATACCCTCTTTAGTAAAAGCTTAACTCCTGGCAGAAAGAACCTCGCTAGCCACAGTCTGTATTAGTCAGTAGGGATTCATTGCTTTTGAATAAATAAAGCAAAGTTTCTTCTGATAAGTATTTCAGTCTCCTTGCAGAACGAGCTTTAAAATCTGTTGCCGTAACTGTCATGTTAATTCAGCATGCCACATGCAGGCTCGAGAAGTAGGGAATTCTGTTTGAAACTATAGTTGTGTAGTTTTCGATCTTATTTTAAATATTTAGTATAGATTAATAGAAGTATGACTTTGTACTTTTTAATAAATACATTTTCTGGAATTTGAATCACAAATTTACATCATATGATGCATTTATTGTTCTACTACGCTTAATTTGGGATTTACATCGATCAGGGCTGCTAAACGCTTCATCTAGAGCAAAAAATGTGTTCTGATGTGTGCAGGTTACCGAAGGACAGATAGGCATTTGTATAAGCTCAGAGAATTAAATATGAGTGAAAGCAGCAACACAGATTTTTACAGTAGACCGTCAGAAGGGCAAGGGAGGTGACCGTCAGAAGGGAAAGGGAGGTGACTGGAGAATAAGAATGTTTTGAGCTCATACATGCAGTACAGGTGCATGAACCTCAATTCACTAAAAGGCATGGGGTACTGGAAGTATGGGGAGAGGATGTGGTCTCACGGCTACACTGCCGACCTTGGAGCTGGGAAACCAAGGTTCGAGCCTCGGGGTTGACTCCACATCCTGTGATTCTGAGAAAATCACTTAATTTCCCTGTGCCTACCAAAAAATATGAATGTGTCCTTGTTAAGTAAGGTAACTGGTGTTCATGTAAAGCACTCCAATACCTTCGGGTCGAGTTTGCGCTATATAAATCTGCAAAAAAAAAAAAAAAGTAGCATCACATGTCATTTGACCTTTACATTCAAACACACATGCTTAAACATACAGACAGAATCACATACACACAAACACACTTTCGCCTGCACACAACATACATTTAAAAGCATTTTTTTCTTACCTCTGCTGCCAAGGAGGGTCATATTCCAGCTAATTGTACTCCATTTGTATTCCATTAATTATGAATAATATATTATTATTCAGTATTTGTGAAATAAAATAATGATGAAAAACAAGGAGATTAGAGCCCCAACCGATGTCCATAAGGACCTGGCACTGATTTTCCTACCTCTGAGGCCAGGCATGCATGATTGCAATATACCGTTGCTCATATGGCTAGGCTTTGGTCAAAAAACGTCTGCATTCCTCACACTTTTCCTATTTTTTTACTCACACTTCTCTCGTTTTATTCCCAGTCTCTCTCATGTCCATTACCATTCTGTTGTCATATTTTTGTGTCCCATGTGTCTTTTTCCACTTTCTTTCCCCCCTCACTTTATGTATAATCCTCTTTACCCCTCTATTTCTTGCCCTCTCTCCCTCTCCTTACTTTTTGACTGTGTTCTCTCTTGCATTTCCAATGCCACGACTCTCTCTCTCCTGCCATGATCCGCTTCTCTCTTCTCCCATGCTCTGGTTTCTCACCTCTCACAAATTTCACCCCTTCTCTTGCCAACTTTCCAGCCACTATCTCTTGCTGATCTATATCATTGTGCACATTGTCAATCTTCCTTTGCACTGTATCGCTACCTCTGTTCTGCAACGTCCTCTCCTATGTCTTCCTCCTCAATCAGTGCTACCTCTCCCCGGCATCATTTGTTTTCTCCATCTGTTTCTTTAGTTTCTCTCATCTCTGTTCCCTATTTTGCCCTCTGCACATAATCTCTCTTTGCTGTCTTTAAGCAGGTCTGGCTGACCAAAAATAAAGACAGCTCTCTCCAGCAAACTCATAGCCTTTTTTGAGGAAAATCGATTAAATTCCCCCTGCTATCCTTCTTTCATGGAGTTCAGGAGTGAAGGGGCTTTTCACAGATGAAGGGGAAATAGTTTCAGAGTATGGAACATTCAACTTCTTGAGGACTGGCATTAGCCAAGATCCATCCATCCATCCATCCTTCCATCCATCCATCCATCCATCCATCCATCTATCTATCTCAAAGCAATAGCCTTCCAGTGCTGTATAAATGATGCAAAAAAAGGAAGTAGGGAAATCCAACACTGTGATACTGTGCCTGGAGTGGTAAAAGGCTTTTATAATTTTTCAGCTCTTCCATATTATAACGAATCACATCTGATAAACAGCCTTATACATGTGATGGACTGGAACTGGAGTGATGATGATAGAAGTGATAACACGACTCCAGGTATTACTACCCCATGCTACTAGCCATCAAGAAATGAGGGCCAGGTCTGTTAGAACACGCATTGAAGAGATTCTCATTTTGATAAATTAGGAAGCCCAGCTTCTTTGCAAAACAAACACAAATAGAGAGCTTCTTCTGTCTGAATGATTTTGTTGCATTGCTGCGATATGAGAGATAAAATGTAATTTCAATCTCTCATTGCACATAGGCCTAATTCTGTCTCGCTTGACTTTCTTCGGGCCTTTCACTAAGCAGCATGAACACAT
This sequence comes from Calotriton arnoldi, assembly GCA_963921515.1. Lineage (NCBI taxonomy): Eukaryota > Metazoa > Chordata > Amphibia > Caudata > Salamandridae > Calotriton > Calotriton arnoldi. The sequence continues at coordinate 1,531,676 of CAWUFW010003916.1, read as the reverse complement.
TAATAAAACCAGGTAATTTAAAAAGACATTGCAACATCATTAGTAAAGATGGAAAATACCCTCACTGTAAACATTGAATGCAGGAGTATAATAAGGTTAAATTAAAAGCACTGCAATACTTTGGAAAAGAGCTCATTGATTTTGGTAACATGTGACAACATCATTTTCCAAAACATCTTTAGCGAAAAATACTTTCTAGAAATAGCTTTGACAATAATATTGTTTCCCTAACATTTTACAGCAATTCAATCATTGGTTTTCATGGCACAAATAACAAAAAGTTATCTAAAAAAATCTGTTATTTAGCAATACTGTTTCAACAGTAAGATACACTAACTTACACTAAAGAACATTTTGTAAACAATTTAAACTCACTGTAAATATTTTCAAAAGGTAAATGGACATTTAATATTCGCGAAAAATAAAAGTGCTAAGAATACATCCAAATAGGAATATCTATCTATCTATCTATCTATCTATCTATCTATCTATCTATCTATCTATCTAGCCTCTTCCTTGCGTCGGACGGCCCCCGGCCGTCTGACGTCACGGTGGGCGTGTGCGTCGGAAGGCTGGGGACCGTCCGATTTGCGCACGCGTAGAATTCGCCCACACAGCGGGGAAATGTGCGCTGCATCGAAGCGGCTATCTATCTATCTATCTATCTATCTATCTATCTATCTATCTAAAAGCAATAGCCTTTCAGGCTTAGAGTGCTGTATAAATTATGCAAAAAAGGAAGTAGGAAAATCCAAAAATGTAATACTGTGCCTGGAGTGGTAAAAGGCTTTTGTAATTTTTCAGCTCTTCCATATTACAGCGAATCACATCTGATAAAAGGCCTAAAACGTATGATGGACTGGAACTGGAGTGATGATGTTAGAAGTGATAACACGACTCCAGGTATTACTACGCTACTAGCCATCAGGAAATGAGGGCCAGGTCTGTTAAACACACTGTAAATATTTTCAAAAGGTAAATGGACATTTAATGATCACGAAATATAAGTGCTAATAATACATCCAAATAGGAATATCTATCAATCATTCAATCAATCAGGGAATTGTAAGCGCGCTACTCACCCGTGAGGGTCTCAAGGCGCTGAGGGGGTGGGGGGTCCGCAGATCTGTTTAGCCAAAGAGCCAGGTCTTGAGCATCTTCCTGAAGGTGTTCAGGGAGGGGGCGCGTCTGATGTCTGCCGGTAGCTCGTTCCAGGTCTTGGCTGCAATGTGAGAGAAGGATCTTCCGCCTGCTCTGGCTCTGTGGATGCACGGGGTTTCGGCCAGTGCGAGGTTGGAAGATCGGAGGTTTCTTTTGGGTACGTGGAAATTGATTCTGTCGTTGAGGTATTTGGGTCAGTTGTTGTGTAGGCATTTGTAGGCGTGAGTGAGGATTTTGAAAGTGACTCTTTTCTCCACGGGGAGCCAGTGGAGACTTCGTAGGTGTTGGCTGATGTGTTCGTGTTGGGGGATGCCGAGGACGAGTCTGGCGGCGGTGTTCTGTATTGTCTGGAGTTTGCGGAGTAGGGACTTGTTGATGCCGGCATAGAGTGCGTTTCCATAGTCCAGTCTGCTGGTGGGTGACTGTCTTCCTTGACTCAGGGGGGATCCACTTGAAGGTCTTGCGGAGGATTCGGAGGGTGTTGAAGCAACTGGAGGTGACGGCGTTGACCTGTCAGTTAATGGTGAGTGATGAGTGGAGTCCGATGCCGAGGTTCTTGGCGTGGTCTGAGGGGGTAGGTGGGCTTCCGAGGGCACTCGGCCACCAGGTGCTGTCCCATGCAGAAGGGGTGGTGCAGATGACAAGGACTTCTGTCTTCTCAGCGTTGAGCTTCAGGCAGCTGTTGGTCATCCAGACTGCGATGTCTTGCATTCCTTTCTGGAAGTTGAGTTTGGCAGTGGTGTGGTCTTTGGTGAGGGAGAGGATGAGCTGGATACGATGTTGAGGCCGTGTTGTCGGACGATGGCTGCGAGGGGGGCCATGTAGATGTTGAAGAGGGTGGGGCTCAGTGATGAACCCTGTGGGACTCCGCAGGTGATTTTCGTGGGGTCGGAGAGGAAGGGTGGGAGTCTGATCCTTTGTCTTCTTCCGGTGAGGAATGATCGGATCCAGTCCAGGGCTGTTCCTTGTATGCCTGCGTCATGTAGTCTGGCGACTAGTGTGCGGTGGGAGACGGTGTCGAAGGACGCTGATAGGTCGAGTAGGATGAGGGCTGCGGAGTGGCCTTGGTCCAGGAGGGTGTGGATGTCGTCTGTGCGGCGAGTAGGGTGGTCTCTGTGCTGTGGTTGCTTCGGAATCCGGATTGGGACGGGTCGAGGACGGCGTTCTCTTCAATGAATCGTGTCAGTTTCCTGTTGACTGTTTTCTCTGCAACTTTGGCTGTGAAGGGGAGGAGCGAGATGGGCCGATAGTTCTTGAGGTCAGTGGGGTCAGCTGTGGGCTTCTTGAGCAGGGGTCTGACTTCTGCGCGCGCTTCCAGTCGTCTGGGAAGGTGCCTGTTTTTATGGTGCGTTGTAGTTCGGGTACGATGGTGGCCACAGCTCTGTGGTAGATGTGAGGGGGGAAGGGGTCGGTGGGGGCCCCCAAGTGGATGCTTTTCATGGTCGAGGCAGTGTCTTCGGCCGTGATCGGTGTCCAGTTGGAGATGGTGGGCTGGCTGGTGTTTCTAGGGGGCAGGGGGCCGTCTGAGGCGTCTAGTGGATGGTCGATGAAGTTGTCGTAGAGGTTTTTGATCTTGAGGTGGAAATAGGTTCCAAGCTTGTCGCAGAGGTCTTGGGATGGGGTGATGTCTGTGGCTTTGCTGCGTGGGTGGGTGAATTATTGAATGACACTGAAAAGTTCCTTGGAGTTGGTGGAGTTGGCCAGGATTTTGTTGTGGATGAAGTTCCTCTTGGGGGCTTTGATCTGGTTGTGGTAGTCCGTCATGGCGTCCTTGTAGGTGGTGTGGTTTTCGGTTGTCTTGGTGTTTCCCCAGTTCTTCTCCAGGTGTCTGCAGGTGCGTCTGGATTCTTGGAGAGCGGTGGTGAACCAGGCGGCTTTCCTAGGGCGTTGTCTGTCGGGGTTGCGTAGCGGGGCAAGCTCGTCTGCGCAGTTGGAGATCCAGGTGTGGAGTTCTCTGGCTGCGTCGTTTGCGTCGGGTGCCCAGGTGCCCAGGAGTGGTTGTCTCGGGTGAGGGTGGAGTTAAGTTGCTCGTTGGTAACCTTGCTCCAGTTCCTTCGTGGTGGGCGTGGGGCTGGTTTGGGTGCCTTGGGTTTGTTGATGGCGAAGTGTACGCAGTGGTGGTCGGTCCATGGCTGCGGCGTTGTGTGGCTGAATTGGATGCTGTTTCCTGCTGCGAAGATGGGGTTGAGGGTGTGTCCTGCTCTGTTGGTCGGTGTGTTGACGAGTTGTTTAAGTCCGATGCTGGCGAGGTTGTCACGAAGGATAGTGGAGTTGGGGTCATTGGGGTTGTCTAGGTGGAAGTTCAGGTCTCCAATGAGTATGTAGTTTGTTGAGGCAATGGCGTGGGGTGCGATGAAGTCGGTGATGGTGGTGGCAAAGGGTGTTCGGGGGCCGGGGGGTCTGTAGACGAGGGTTCCTCGGAGTGTGGCTTTGGGGGTGGTCTGGATCTGGAAGTGCAGGTGTTCGGCGGAGGGGAAGGTTTAGCTGGATTTGGTGAGGTGGAGGATGCTCTTGTGGGCGATGGCGAGGCCCCCTCCTGGGTGGCTAGGGCAGTCTTTCCTCTGGATCTTGTATCCGTCTGGGATGGCGGTGCTGATGTCGGGGGTGGAGGATGCGTTGGTCCAAGTCTCTGTGAAGAAGGTGATGTTGGGCGAGAGAGAGTCGAGTAGGTTCCAGATTTCCATGGCGTGTTTGTGTACGGAGCGTACGTTGAGGAGGATGCATTTTAGAGTGTCGCCGGTGCTGGCGTCAGCGGTGTTGGAGGCCGGGGTGGCAGTGAGGGTCTGGCGGCAGTGGAGGCAGGAGAACTGGCCGTGGGTCATGTTCAGCGAGGCCTGTTGGCATTCTCTAAGTCTTCCAAGGTTGAGTGCGAGGAGGGTGGTGGTGTCGTAGCGATGGGTAGTGAGAGGTCCAGGGTTCCTGGTGCTGGCCGCGGCCGAGTCGCGGACAGGCACAGACGGGCTCCATTAAGTAGGGGAGGTGGGAGGGAGGAGAGGCTGGGAGGCGGGAGCGGGGGAATTCCAGGGGGGAATTCTGGGGGGAATTTCAGGGGGGAGGGGCCGCAGGGGCAGCAGTGGCGAAAGGCAAAAGGAACCGGCAGGCACAAAAAATAAAAACAGTGGTGGAATTAGAGCAAGACACAGATGGGCACAATAGGGAAAAAATTAAGAAAACAAGCATTGGCATAGCCAATAGGTCTCGCTTTTGGGACCTTATAAGTATTTAGTTATGCAGCACAATATCCTTGGTGCAACAACAACTGTTGCATGGCTAAACACTTATAAGGACCCAAAGGCGAGACCTATTGGCTATGCCACTGCTTGTTTTCATGGTGCTTGGCAGTACAATCTGAAGGTCTCTTGAGCATTTATTGCCTGCCTGGTCAAAGTTCGCCTTACTAATGTTATTCTGCCGAAGGTAATGCCCGCGTGCCGGCGGTCAGAGCCAAAGTGACTTGAATGGCTTTCCAGTGCGCGTCCTTCAGCAGGGCTTCTGCACGGACGTCAGCTGGGTCTCTCCTCGAGCTTGTGCTTCAGGTGCTTGGTTTGGTAAACCTTACTCAAAAGCTTGCTTGGCTAGGCGGTCGTGCCTGGTTAAAATATGCTAGCCTGGTTTCTTTATGTACCCGTGAGTAGAGAAGAACGTGGACTGGTCACGCCAAATATTTCACACGTATGGAGTAAGGGGAGAATGACTGTCCCAGTACCCAATTCCCAGAGGTGAATAAATAGCGTGCTCGAGCTGTAGTTCTGGTTTTGGCCACTGGGTGGTATTAGTACTCTACTTTCAGAGGCAAAACATTGGCTAGGAATAGTGCGCCTTTCCTTTACAATGGGACACAGTTATGCATTAACCATCTGTTTCCAATTAACGCGACCACGAGACAGGCAAATGTAAACAAGCGCGGGCGTGATAATTGAGAACATATGGCGCAGCTGCTCGCTCCCGCAAGGTGGATGCTGTACATGCACGAGTACTCATTGGAAACAGTGCAGTACATGCACGAGTTTTCCAAAAAGTACAGACCAATTCCAAGAGGTCATCTCCTACGCAGCGCTTGTGCGCTGCGCTAGGCTCGGCCTAAAAAACGGCTGAGAAAGGTTACGGTGGTTGCAGGCAGTCTGGTCCCAGTTGGAGCGGGCAGCAGGCGCAGGAGCGGGCAGCAGCCTCGAACTTCCCAAGGCGGAGGTCGGGGTCTGGAGGCAAGAGACGGCACAGCAGAGCTGCGGGGAGAGAGTGAACCTAGACCGAGGGTCGGAGGTCTTACCTCTAGTCTATCTATCTATCTATCTATCTATCTATCTATCTATCTATCTATCTATCTATCTATCTATCTATCTATCTATCTATCTATCTATCTATCCAACTATTTATCTGTCTATCCCAGAGGGAACTTTAGACAGTGCTACAACCAAGGGGCTCAACTGAATTGCACTAAATTTGGCAGAAAGATAGATCTTTACTTAGAAAGCGTGTTTTTTGTGATTTGGTGTAAATATGTTCAGTAGTTTTGGAGGACACAAGGTTGAAAATATATAGCTATATTGTGACGGACTGAAATTCAAAAATTCAAGCCTTCTGATTGGCTCAGGGGCCTTTTTTTGGAGCAGATGCTCTAACTGTCTGAACGGCTGCCCGCAACATGAAGAGAAATGTTGCAAAGGCCATTGCAGGACTTGGGGACTCGGTCCCCCATCATGAAAACGTTTATTAAAAAAGACATAAAGAGGCAGACTGATTAGCGTATAGCTGGGTGCAAACTGAGGTGGCATGGTTTGCAAAATAATGATGGACTGGGTTGCGGCCTCAAGTAATTACCAGCAGCTGAGATTAATTCAAGCATTCCATCCATCACTTGTTTGTACACTATTAGGAGGCCAAGCATGGTGTAAAAGCTTACACTCATTAACTGTGCAGACTATGTATACAGTCACCAGTAGGTAGTTATAGTTAGGACCTAGTTTCCATAGGAAAGGCATTTTTTGACTTCCTTATAACTTTGGTGTCGTTTGACCAATCTTCATGAAATGTTCCCAAAAATGTGTCAAGGTAGGTTCTGGTTGTCATGCAAAGATTGGGGGTGATCCGTGCAGTGGGGACTGAGAATTTGAGGCGCGAAATAAGGGTGTGTTTGTAAATGTAATTCCCATTGGAACCTTTGGCCACGCCTACAGCCCGAACTGCTGAACGGACTTACACCAAACTTGGAAGGGAGGTTCAAGGAAGTGCCTTTTGCCTATTTGGTGTAAATCTGTTCAGTAGTTTTTGCGAACTTTAGGCCGAAAATTATAGTGATATCTCTGGTCGTGGATATTGGTTTCGCAATTCATTGCAAATGCACGCCCCAACGGGAATGCTCTGATTGGCTGGATGGAACATGAACAGAAAGTTGTGGCTGCCATTTTATTGATCAGGAACGGTTACTGGGGCTGAAAATTTCTGAAAAAGCTAACATAAGGGTTCAGAGTAGAGGTACTCTGACTCCATGTTTGAGAAATAGGGGTGTTAGTGACACAAGTAATGTGTCAAAAATATATATTTTTTAATCGCGCGCAATATTCGCGACAGTCTTGTGACCGCCATTGTGGCCCCCGTGTACCATCGCGGGGACGTCACAACTACCATGACGTCTTCGCGAATATTGGTGGAGATATAAAACAAAAATATATCAGTGAATCATTAATGCACACTGTTATAGAGATATTGAGATTCTGATAAATGTTTTTATAGAGGTATTTAGATAGTGATTTATCTAGTGTGATCGTTAGAATTAATTATATAGGTATAAATTTTGAATGTGGTGGTGGGTGTTGAATTCCAGTTTTTGCTTTGCGTTTTCACGACGTATTCGCAGTGATCGCGGGTACCGATGTCATCGCGATCTCCAGCGTCACCGTGACCAAACAAAATAGGTTTTAGAGATGGTTATTATAGAAACTCTCTAGAAAAACATGATTTTAGAGAATTCTGTAAGAAACCCCTAGTGTGTAAAATACTGTAACATGTGTGGATATATGTGTTTTAGACTATATGGGAAAAGGCGCGATCGTCTACCCTGAAAAAAACAAAGGTTAGAGGGACGTTATAGTTAGGCTGACATTTTACTCGTACAAAACCAGAGAAATTCAGCAGTTATAGTTAGCTGAGCTAACTATAACTAGGCCCCCCAATGCAGTGCTTATGACCTCGCATAGTACATCACTCATGACATTTTCAGTGACATCACTGATGACATCTCAAATGACATCACTGATGACATCATCCAGTGACTGTGAGTGTTTATGTAATGTTTATGAGTGTTAAATATATATACCAAGGTATATTGATGAATCAGTCGTTGTATGAGTGCCTGTATCAATGATTCAATGGGTGCGTGACTGACTGTACAAGTGAGTGATTAGGTGTCTCAGTGAATGTATGGGTCACTGACTATGTTGTCTGAATGTCTGTATCAGTCTGTCAGATGGTGTCTAAGTGGCTGTATGGGTTGATGAGTGGGTACGCGAGTGGCTGTATCAGTGATTGATTGCTTGTCTGAGTACCTGTATGGGTGTATGAGTGCCTGTGTGGGTGGGTGAGGGTGTTTGTGACTGCCTGCATAGATAAGTGAATCAGTGGTTGTATGGGTTAGTGAGTGCATAAGTGAAGGGATGTATAAGTGATTGAGTGTCTGTATGGCTGTGTCGGTGAGTGAATGGATGTGTCAGTGGTATATGGGTGAGTAACTGGATATGTGAAAGGCAGTATAGCTGAGTGTTGGAGTATATGAGTGACTGTATATGTGGGTGAGGGATTGTGATAGTGGCTGTATGGGTTAGTGAGTGCGTGTGTGAGGGGGATTTTATCTGTATGAATAAGTGAGTGTGTGTGTGTGTATAACTGTATAGGTGAGGAAATGGCTGTGTGATTGACTTTATAGGTAAGTGAGTAGGTGTGTGAGTAGCTCTATGAGTGACTGACAGTGTGTGAGTGGCTGTATGGGTGTATGAGTGGATATATCAGTGGCTGTATTAGTGAGTGTGTTGGTGTATGAGTGGTTGTATCGGTAGCTAAGTGGATGTTTGTGTAGACATATGAATCAGTGAGTGGGTGTGTAAGTACTGGTATGGGTGTGTCAATGATTTTGAGAATGTTAGTATGGAAGTTGGAGTGGGTGTATGAAAGGTTATATTGGGGTGTGAGTGGGTGCATCAGAGATTCTGTGGATGATGTCATCAGTGATGTCATCAGTGATGTCATCAGTGATGTCACTGATCATTTCATGAGTGATGTAACATTTGAGGTCATAAGCAGTGCATTGCGGGGCCTGAGTTATAGTTAACTCAGCTAACTATAGCTGCTGAATTTCTCTGGTTTTGTATGAGTAAAATGTCAGCCTAACTGTAACGTCTCTGTAACCTTTGGTTTTTTTCAGTGAATTTCCAAGGTTTTTAAATTCTATTTCCTAACTATAACGCCCCTGTAACCTATGTTTTTTTCAGTGAATTTCTAAGGTTTTTTTAAATGCTAATTTCTAACTATAACGTTCCTGTAACCTTTGTATTTTTCTGTGAATTTTTAAGGTTTTTTTAAATTCTATTTCTTGATTGTAACGTCCAGTTTTTTTGAGAGTGAGTCTCTAAGATTTTTGTATTTTCTTTATATAATTGGATGTTGTTTATTATATTTATATTATATCCCACTCATTTTTTTGGATTGGTATGTGTTTATCAGAAAGAACATTAATAACTGGCTTTATTTTTAACAATTTCTTGAGTCGGCACAACATTGTCACATTTACTGAATCTGTGATCAGTAAATGTATTTCACATACTGAAAAATACACTTAAAGACATTTTTAAAAAAAAGTTTGAGTGTAAATATTTTGTAAGATATTGTATTAACTTTTCTTTGTGTGATCAATCTAGGAGAAAACCCCCCTTTACAAAAAATGTTTATATTCGCGACTTCCGACGTCATTGCGGTGCCATCGGTAGTCGCAAAGAGCGCATGGTTTGTACAAAGTGTAAAACATATGTATAGACACATTCTACAGTATATTTAATAGCAAAGCTTTATTAGTGTACTTTTCAAACTCATATTTTTGTAGGTAGTTTCCAGAAAACTCATCTTCAAAGACTATTTTCAATTTTTGCAGTGATGCCGGGTGTCGCGATGATATCGGTAGCCACGGTCACTGCGAATACGTCGCGAAATGACAAAACAAATGCAGACATTCAATAGCCACCACCACCTTCAAAACATATAACTGCAAAATGGATTATAACCAACACACTAAACACATTACTATCTAAATGACTGTATAATAGCATGTACAACTCCCTTGATATCTCTATAACACATGCCCCATTATATATTAGGGTACGTATAGGTAGGTTTAATCCCCCTGCCCTATTATCTACTAGGGACTTATAGAGTGGGTCATGCAATTGTAAGTGTACCCGAATACATTTTCTACCCTAATGCATGTGTGTGTTTTCAACAGAGCACTGGCCCTGGGCCTTGTTAGACAGAGCCCAGGGACAGTCAGAGTCAGTTACCACCAGTACCAGTAAGCAAACAATGGGGGTGCATGGGGCACACTGAATGACTTTGCAACATATATATATATATATATTCACTGTAAAAACACCATAGGTTTTAGGGAAAGTTATAGTTAGTTGGACATTTCACTCGTACAAAACCAGAGAAATTCCCCCGTTATAGTTAGTTCAGCTAACTATAACTCGTGCCCCCGCAATGCACTGCTGATGACGTCACATATTACATCACTCATGACATGGTCAGTGACATCACTGATGACATCTCAAATGACATCACTGATGACATCACTGATGACATCATCCAGTGACTGTGCATTTCTGTAAAGTTTAAATATGTTTAATATATATAGGAAAAGGCGTATTGAAGAATGAATGGGTGTATAAGTGTCTGAATGAATGATTTAGTAGGTGCGTGACTGACTCTATAAGTGAGTGATTAAACGTATCTTACTGAATGCATGGGTTAGTGACTAAACTGTGTGAATGTCTGTATCCGTCTGTCTGTTGGTGTGTAAGCGGCTGCATGGGTTTGTGAATAGCTACATGAGTGTCTATATGAGTTATTGATTCTTTGTCTGAGTATCTGAATGGGTGCCTGAGTGTTTGTGTGGGTGGGCTGTGTGTGACTCTGTGCATAGATGTGTGAGTGGGTGATTCACTGGGTGCATGGTTTCAAGAGTGCATCTGTGATGGACTGTATGGGTGGGTGAGTGTGTGTATGGGTGTGTTAGTGAGTGAATGTATATCTCAGTGGTACATGTGTGTGTAACTACATATGTGAAAGGCAGTATATATGTGTGTTGGAGTATATAAAATGGCTATAAGTGAGAGTGTGTGATTGTGAGAGTGTCTGTATGGATGAGTGTGTGCTTGTATCAGTGATTGTATAAGAGCGTAAGAATGTGCTAGTATTTGTATGAGTAAGTGAGCTGGTGTCCGTATAACTGTATAGGTAAGTAAATGGCAGTGTGATTAATTTTTTGCATGACTGACTAGGTGTGTGAGTACCTCTATGGATGAGTGGCGGTGTGTGAGTGTTTATATAGGTGTATGAGTGCATATGATAGTCCTGTACTGAGTGACAGGCGCGGCCCGTGGTAGAAGTGCCGGTCGGGCGGTGACGTGGGGCGGGGGAGGGGCAGGGTGGGGAGGAGTAAACTTCGGATTAAGGCCAAATACAGGTAAGTGAACATATAAATAAATAAAACAAATTTTGTTGCGCGCACTGCATCGAATTTGGCGATGCAGCGCTCACAACAAAATGTGTTTTATTTATTTAAATGTTCACTTACCTGTATTCGGCCTTAATACGTAGTTTACTACCCCCCACCCTGCCCCTCCCCCGCCCCACGTCACCGCCCGACCGGCACTCCTACCACGGGCCGTGCCTGCTGAGTGACCATAAGTATGAGTGACTGTACGGATGAGTGAGTAGATGTCTGTGTAAACCTAAGAATCAGTGAGTGGGTATGTAGTTATTGGTATTGGAGTGTCTATGGTTTTGAGAATGGCAGTCTGTAATTTAGAGTGGGTGTATCAAAGGTTATATTAGGGTGTGAGAAGATGCATCAAATTATCACATGGATGATGTTATCAGTGATGTCATCAGTGATGTCATTTGAGATGTCATCAGTGATGTCATCAGTGATGTCACTGACCATGTCATGAGTGATGTGATATGTGACGTCATCAGCAGTGCATTGCGGGGGCGCGAGTTATAGTTAGCTGAACTAACTATAACGGGGGAATTTCTCTGGTTTTGTACAAGTGAAATGTCCAACTAACTATAACTTTCCCTAAAACCTATGGTTTTTTCAGTGAATATATATATATATATATATTCGCTGAAAAAACCATAGGTTTTAGGGACAGTTATAGTTAGTTGGACATTACACTAGTACAAAACCCGTGAAATTCCCCGTTATAGTTAGTTCAGCTAACTATAACTCGCGCTCACAATGCACTGCTGATGACGTCACATATTACATCACTCATGACATGGTCAGTGACATCACTGATGACATCACTGATGACATCTCAAATGACATCACTGATGACATGATGCAGTGACTGTGTGTTTCTGTAAAGTTTAAATATTTTTTATATATATAGGGAAAGGCGTATTGAAGAATGAGTGGGTGTATAAGTGTCTGTATGGCTGATTTAGTAGGTGCGTGACTAACTCTATAAGTGAGTGATTAAACGTATCTTACTGAATGCATGGGTTAATGACTAAACTGGGTGAATGTCTGAATCCGTCTGTCTGTTGCTGTGTCAGTGGCTGCATGGGTTTGTGAATAGCTACATGAGTGTCTATATGAGTTATTGATTGGTTGTCTGAGTATCTGTATGGGTGCCTGAGTGTTTGTGTGGGTGGGGTGTGTGCGACTCTGTGTATAGATGTGTGAGTGGGTGATTCACTGGGTGGATGGTTTCAAGAGTGCATCTGTGATAGACTGTATGGGTGGGTAAGTGTGTGTAAGAGTGTGTTAGTGAGTGAATGTATGTCCCAGTGGTACATGTGTGAGTAACTACATATGTGAAAGGCAGTATATATGTGTGTTGGAGTATATAAATAGCTATAAGCGAGAGTGTGTGATTGTGAGAGTGACTGTATGGATGAGTGTGTGCTTGTATCAGTGATTGTATAAGAGCGTAAGAATATGCTAGTATTTGTATGAGTAAGTGAGCTGGTGTGTGTATAACTGTATAGGTGAGTAAATGGCAGTGTGTTTAATTATTTGCATGACTGACTAGGTGTGTGAGTACCTCTATGGATGAGTGGCAGTGTTTGAGTGTCTATATAGGAGTATGAGTGCATATGCTAGTCCTGTACTGAGTGACCGTAAGTATGAGTGACTGTACGGGTGAGTGAGTGGATCTGTGTGTAGACCTAAGAATCAGTGAGTGGGTATGTAGTTATTGGTGTTGGAGTGTCTATGGTTTTGCGAATGGCAGTCTGTAATTTAGAGTGGGTGTATCAAAGGTTATATTAGGGTGTGAGGTGGTGAATCAGATTATCACGTGGATGATGTCATCAGTGATGTCATTTGAGATGTCATCAGTGATGTCATCAGTGATGTCACTGACCATGTCATGAGTGATGTAATATGTGACGTCATCAGCAGTGCATTGCGGGCGCGAGTTATAGTTAGCTGAACTAACTATAACGGGGGAATTTCACGGGTTTTGTACGAGTGCAATGTCCAACTAACTATAACTGTCCCTAAAACCTATGGTTTTTTCAGTGAATTTCAAAGGTTTTTTAAATGCAAATTTCTAACTATAACGTGTCTGAAACCTATGGTTTTTTCAGTGAATTTCAAAGGTTTTTTAAATGCTAATTTCTAACTATAACGTGCCTGAAACCTATGGTTTTTTCAGTGAATTTCAAAGGTTTTTTAAATGCTAATTTCTAACTATAACGTGTCTGAAACCTATGGTTTTTTCAGTGAATTTCCAAGGTTTTGTAAATGACAATTTTAAAATGTATTGTTATCTTTATTTTTTTGATACTGATTTTCTACATTTTTTTAAACTATTTATTTTTTTAATTACATTGTAATTACATTATACATTACATTACAAAATATACTTTCTCAGAATGAATTACTTTAGTTTAAATTCTTTGCAAATAGGCAATAGACTTTTAAGTACAGTAGTTACAGTTGTTGCAATGGGCAACACAATTTCAAACACAATGCAACATTGAGCTCAATGTGAATTTCTAGTTAAATGCAATTAGTTACTTTATGGATTACTTTTCTAACCACAGGACTGGATCCTAGATTCAGTCCTGGGACATCTCCTGTAAACAGTTAAGTAAAAGCGTTTTGGTTACAGTACTGATTTTTAAGGAATATTATTGTATTTTAAAAGTTGACACTTAGAAACTTTTTCACATAGAATCACCAATGTTATCCTATGGGAGGAAATTCACTTAGCAGGTAAGTAGTGTTATCGTTACTTTTTCTTACTCAGTGTTGGATCCTGGATCCAGCACTGGTGCATCTCCTGTAAACAGTTGAAAGAATGCGTTTAAGTCATACAGGCGATTTTTAAGGAATATTTGTAGTTTGTGAAAATCGACACTTTGAAACTTTTCTGCTGAAAACCAGACAATGGATTCCTATGGAAGGAAATACAAGTTACTGGTAAGTACGGTTAGAATTACTTTTCAGGGTCAGTGCCGGGCTAAAGATGCGTGACAGAAACAGAGGTTCCTGTGGACAAGTACTAGTTAGTATTAATAATATTATGCGCAATGGCAATGATTATGGGTTATATGGATGTCGGAAAGAAAGGAGACCCAGACCACTTCAATTTGTGTTTGTAATAAATTTTAGTTTTTTTAAAAAAGAATATACAAATACATACATAAAGCGAAACAATTTCAAGTAGTGCTTCGTGTCCCCAGTGTGAATGGAACCAAAAAACAAAAACTAGTGATTTTGTGACACATAAAAGAATTTTTTTAACTCGGTTTCCATCATTTTGAAAGGCGACCATCTATTATTTTATATTAATCACAGCCATGTATGCAATAATCATAGCTGTTCACAATGGTTCGCTTAACACAGTTGTCGACGACGTTTCGACCCTACAAGGGATATGGGGTCTCTTCAGGACCTACAGATATAGGGACATCTAAAAAGTCAAAGAAAAATAAGGTCACCACAGGTTTTGAAAGTGACTACCATAATAGTAAGGGATAAAAAGACTGTATTTCTACCTGAAATAATCGGTTTGCGCAGCCACGTGAAAAGTGTGAAACACCAGTCAAGTGAAAGAAAAGAGATAAAAGAATACTCACACTGGACCCAGCACTGGGTTCTCTCCTGATAACAGGTGAGTAAATCGGTTTTCATAGTTCGGTTGATTTTAGAGGAATATTATAAAGTTCCAAAACTCCACACTTAGAAGAATTTCCAAGTGAAACCAGTCAATGTTAGCCTATGGAAGGAAATTCAAGTTGCTGGTAAGTACGGTTAAAATTACTTTTCAGGATCAGTACTGGGCTGAAAGATGCAGCACTGAGGTCTCTCCTGATAACAGGTGAGTAAATCGGAATTCGTATTTCGGCTGATTTTAGAGGAATATTCTAAAGTTCCAAAACTGCACACTTAGAAGAATTTCCAAGTGAAACCAGTGAATGATATCCTATGGAAGGAAATTCAAGTTACTGGTAAGTACGGTTAAAATTACTTTTCAGGATCAGTACTGGGCTGAAAGATGCAGCACTGAGGTCTCTCCTGATAACAGGTGAGTAAATCGGAATTCGTAGTTCGGCTGATTTTAGAGGAATATTTGTATGTTTCAAAAATCGACACTTAGAAACTTTTTCAGCAAAAAGCAGACAATGATATCCTATGGAAGGAAATTCAAGTTACTGGTAAGTACGGTTAAAATTTCTTTTCAGGATCAGTACTGGGCTGATAGATGCAGCACTGAGGTCTCTCCTGATAACAGGTGAGTAAATCGGAATTCGTATTTCGGCTGATTTTAGAG
Source organism: Calotriton arnoldi (assembly GCA_963921515.1). NCBI lineage: Eukaryota > Metazoa > Chordata > Amphibia > Caudata > Salamandridae > Calotriton > Calotriton arnoldi. Next base: position 1,516,464 of record CAWUFW010003916.1, on the reverse strand, counting down.
GAATATTATAAAGTTCCAAAACTCCACACTTAGAAGAATTTCCAAGTGAAACCAGTGAATGATATCCTATGGAAGGATATTCAAGTTACTGGTAAGTACGGTTAAAATTTCTTTTCAGGATCAGTACTGGGCTGAAAGATGCAGCACTGAGGTCTCTCCTGATAACAGGTGAGTAAATCGGAATTCGTAGTTCGGCTGATTTTAGAGGAATATTTGTATGTTTCAAAAATCGACACAGAAACTTTTTCAGCAAAAAGCAGACAATGATATCCTATGGAAGGAAATTCAAGTTACTGGTAAGTACGGTTAAAATTTCTTTTCAGGATCAGTACTGGGCTGAAAGATGCAGCACTGAGGTCTCTCCTGATAACAGGTGAGTAAATCGGAATTCGTGTTTCGGCTGATTTTAGAGGAATATTATAAAGTTCCAAAACTCCACACTTAGAAGAATTTCCAAGTGAAACCAGTGAATGATATCCTATGGAAGGAAATTCAAGTTACTGGTAAGTACGGTTAAAATTACTTTTCAGGATCAGTACTGGGCTGAAAGATGCAGCACTGAGGTCTCTCCTGATAACAGGTGAGTAAATCGGAATTCGTAGTTCGGCTGATTTTAGAGGAATATTTGCACAATGGTGAAGGGAGGGGCGGGGCCTGAGGTGACATCTGTGCAAGCGCGCCCTGTGGCGCGTTTTAAGTTGAGGGATTAAGGCCCCTTGAATCATGAGGGTCCCTGGGGTCCAACTAGCCCACCCTGTACCTCCAGTATGCGCCAGGGAGCTGCGTTGCAGAGAGGTGTTCAGAGGCCATGCCCCTTTTACACCTCTCTGCAACGCAGCTCTGTGGCGCTTTAGAAGTACATGGTGGGCTAGTTGGCCCCCAGGGACCCTCAGGATTGAAGGGGATTTAATTCCCCATCTTAAACGCACCACGGGGCCTGTTTGCACACATGTCACCTGAAGCCCCGCCCTCCCCTTCACCACTGTGCAAACGCGCCCCGTGGCGCGTTTTAAGTTGGGGGATTAAGTCCCCTTCAATTCTGAGGGTCCCTGGAGTCCAACTAGCCCACCATGTACTTCTAAAGCGCCACAGAGCTGCGTTGCAGAGAGGTGTAAAGGGCGTGGCCTCTGTACACCTCTCTGCAACGCAGCCCTAGCGCATACTGGAGGTTCCTGGTGGGCTGGTTGGCCCCAGGGACCCCAGTATTCAAGGGGAATTACTTCCCCTTCTTAAACGCGCCAGGGGGCGCGTTTGCAGAGTACTGCAGGGAGGGCGAGGCCTCCGGCCACGATACCGGTCGTTTTTTTTTGTTTTTTTATTTAATGGGCGGGGGGCTGTGTGGCCCCCCTTCCCTTGCCCACTTTTGTCCCCGGGGACCCCATCCCCCGGGGCCTGAGCATTTTATTTTTTAAATTAAAAAAAAAAACGGGGAAGGGGGCCGCGTGGCCTCCCTTCCCTGGGCCTGTATTGGCCCCGGGGACCCCATCCCCGGGGCATGCCCTTGGTTTTTATTTTATAGATTTGGAGGGGGCTGCGTGGCCCCCCTCCCTCAGGCCATTTAAGGCCCGGGGACCCCATCCCCCAGGGCCGGCCTTTCATTTTTATTTTTTTCACAACTTTTTTTTTTAATTTGGGGAGGGGGCCGCGTGGCCCCCTCCCGAGCCACTACTTGCCCCGGGGACCCCATCCCCGGGGCTGGCCCTCCGTTGGGGACTGTGGGGGGTCCCCAATCCCCCACAGTCCCGCCGGCTCCCAGCGTCCCTTGGGAGCCGGCATTGCTTTTCCACATGTGGAGCTGCTAACATGCAGCTCCCCATGTGGAAAAGCAATGTGCTTTGGATATTGGAAGCGAGAGCAGGTTTCCTGCTCTCTCTTTCAATATCCAAAGCAGTTTGCAATGACAGGACGGGAGCCGCGAGGCTCCCGTCCTGTCATTGCAAACAGCAGTGTCCCGGGGGTAGGCACCCCGGGACACTGCAGGAGCCAGCCCTGCGGGGTGGCGGTCCCCAGGGCCATCAAGGGCTCCAGGAGGGGGGCCGCGCGGCCCCCCTCCCATGTCTTTAAAGCCCCGGGGAGGTGGTGGTCCCCGGGGCTCGGGGTCCGTCACGGACCCCCGCATTTACATGTAGTGCCCCGGGGAGGTGGCGGTCCCCGGGCCGTGTGGGGGGCTCGAGCCCCCCACCCAGGATTTTTTTTTTTAAAAGAAGCCCCGGGAGGTGGTGGTCCCGGGGGCTGCGGGAGGGCCGAGTGCCCTCCCGCACCATCTTAAAATGAAAGCCCCGGGGGTGGCGGTCCCCGGAGCTTGGGAGCCCTTAGAGGCCCCCAGCATTATATAAATAAACCCCGCATGCCCCCGGGACTTGGGCCACCCGGGGGCAAATACAATCAAGCGCAAGGGACCGCCCTTCGATTTTTTTATCCGCAGGATCCGCGCACCCTGAGCGCATCCTGCCGATTTTTATTTTTTTAAATGCTTTTTTTTGCCCAGGGGTCCTTGTGGGACCCCTGAGCAGACCTAGGGGTCGGGGTGTTTCTACCCTGCCCCCTTTGTGCGTTTGCACACTTGCAATTTTTTTTTCTCGGCGGAATTCGCGCACCTAAGCGCATCCCGCCGATTTTTTTAAAAAAATGCTTTTTTCTGCCCAGGGGTCCTTGTGGGACCCCTGATCAGACCTAGGGGTCAGGGTGTTTCTACCCTGCCCCCTTTTGCGCTTTGCGCACTTGTTTCTGTCCCTCGGTTCTACCGAGGGACAAAATGGCTGCCAACACTTCCTGATTTGGAGTGTTGACAGCCAATTAGCATGCAGCTCGTGATCGGGAGGGTGCGCGAATCCTCCGTGCCCATAGATATATATGTACTTTTACTTTTGATTTTCACAGGAACTACTGAACGGATTTACACCATTTAACAAAAAGGGTTCTTTCTGAACCAAGAACTACCTCTTTGCCAAATTTGGTGTAATTCCGTTCAGCAGTTCGGGCTGTAGCCGTGTCTAAAGTTTCCTATGGGAAAATGAATGGGGAAAACGCGTTTTGGGACCCCCCTTTTTTCTCGGCCCCTGCTTGACGAATCACCCCGAAACTTTCAGGGTAGGAGCGGACCGGAGCGCCCCACATAGTTTGAAAATTTTGCGAAGATACGTCAACCGGCAAGAGAGTTATTTCAAATAGAAAGTCGCAGATTTCCTATGGAAAATAGGTTCTAACTATAACTATCTACTGGCGACCGCCAGTAGATAATATATATATATATATATATATATATATATATATATATATATATATATATATATATATATATATATATATATTTATATATATATACACATATATACACATATAGATATATATATACATATATACACATATAGATATAGAGAGAGATATATTACCTACTGGCAGTTGCCAGTAGGTAGTTATAGTTAGCACCTAGTTTCTTTCTGCATTTTTTGTTTTGCTAACAATTTTGGTGCTGTTTTATAAATCTTCACAAAATTGTTTAAACTAGTTTGCCACTCACCTCAGCTGCTGTCTGGAAAGTGTCGAGGTGATTCGTCAAGCGGGGCCCGAGAAAAAAGGGGGTCTCAAAACACATTTTCTACATGCAATTTCACATAAGGATTTTAGACACAAATACAGCTCAAACCACTGAACGAAACCACACCAAGTTTGTCAGAAAGCTAGTTCTTGGTCCGGAAAGAGTGTTTTTTTGTAATTTGGCTTAAATCTGTTCAGTAGTTTTGGGGTTATTAAAGAAAAAAGATTTATGTATATCTAGAGACGCAGATCCACCACGGAGGATCTGTGGATTCATGAACCAACAGCAATTGTGTGATGGGCTGGCCATAACCTGAGAGAAAAATTGTGGTTGCCATTTTGTCAATCGGGACACGGTTCCAGTGGGGGGGATAAAGTGTAAATAGGATATAAGGGGTCAGGATAGAGGTATCCTGACACCATGGGTCTGATGGAGGGGTCTGTGATGGACCCCTCATGGGCAAGACACCGTCCAAAAATATGTTTTTGTGGGCACACAAGGCACTGCAGATCCACCATAGCACTCAGAGCGGCCCCCCATGTGAATTCATGGCGGATCTGTGGACCCAGCCCCCCCCAAAAAATACACCCACTCACACACTCACACAACCACACACACACACTCACACATCCATACAGCCACTCAAGCACCAACTCACAGACCCATAACACCACTCACACACCCATACAGTCAGTCACACACCCACTCAGAGTCCCTGAGAACCACTTACACACCCACTCACAGTCTCACACAGGCCCTCACATGCCCACTCATACACCCATGTAAACACCCATGCAACCACTCACAGACCCATTCACACACCCATACAGCCACTAACACATCCACTCACACACCCAATCAGCCACTTACACACTCACTCACAGACCCATGCAGCCATTCACACATGCACTCACACACCCACTTACACACACAAATACTTACATACCCACTACATCCACTAACACACACCCATACAGCTCCTCATACACCTAGTCACAGACCCACACAGCCAGTCGCATCCACATTGACATACTCACTACACTCTCACATGCCAACTTACACACTCTCACAATCACTCACACACCCGCTAACACACCCAGGTAACAGGGACATTAAAGATAGGAAATAGCATTAAAAACATAGAAATTCACTGACAAAAACACAAAGGTTACAGAGACATTATAGTTAGGTTCAGATTTTACACAGACAAAACCATAGAAATTCAGCAGTGTCCTAAGGTAATGATAACTTGCCCCCTCACCATGCACTGCTAATTAGCCCATATATTACATCAGTCATGACATCTAAAGTGACATTATTGATAATATCACTGCAACATTTGCAGTGAAATTATTGACGAGAAAACTGTGTATGGTGGGGCGTGAGTTATAGTCCCCTCTCCCTTTAAGTATTGGCCAGGCTTTGAGGGATATCGGCCCGGGGAGGGGGGGGGTGCATGACCCCTTCCCCCTTTCATGATTGGCCGTGCCCAGAGGGATGGGGTCACCAGGGCCAAAAATGGCCTGGGGAGGGGGGCTGCGTACCCTATATCCCTAAAAAAAATATGCCAGGCCCCAGGGCATGGGGTCCCCTGGGCCAAAATCAGCCTAATGAGGGGGGACACATGCCGGCCTCCCCCACAAAATGTGCCGGACCCTAGGTGATGGGGTCCCTGGGGCCGAACTCATCCTGGGAGGAGTGACCTGTGTCCCCCTGTCCTAAAAAATGCATCAGCCTCAGGTGATGTGTCCCCATTTCAAAAGCATCCCGGAGAGAGGGCCCACAGGTTGGCTGCCTTTGTGGGGTTGGTCACAGGGCCCGAGTGAGTACAACATGGGGTTGGCTGCACGAAGGGTGTTGGCCTCAGGGCAGAGTGCGTAGAGGTTGTTGGATTAACATATGATAATTATATATTAAGGTACGTTAAAACAAAACCTAGACATTCACTGAAAAAAGCTAAGTTTAAAGGGACGTTATATTTAGGAAGCAGCATTAAAAAAAAGTAGAAATTCACTGAAAAAAAACAAAGGTTACAGGGTTATTATAGATAGGAATTTTTTTTTTTAAAACCTTAAAAATTCACAAAACATTAAAGGTTGCAGGGATGCGTGTTATAGTTACCTTAGGTCATGAGTTATTGTTACTTGAGATAACTGTATTTATAACTGCTGAATTTCTATGGTTTTGTGTGTGTAAAATCTGAACCTAACTATAATGTCCCTGTAAACTTTCATTTTTAGTGGAAAAAAAATAAATATATATATATATATATATATATATATACATTTCCACGAACTAGGCAGACACTTCAGCTACAACATCGGAGAGCACACACGGATAGATTGTTTTGCTGGATGCTTTATTGTGCAGACCCCCCCTGACAGACGCGTTTCGCCTAACGGCTTTTAAAAAAAAAAATATATATATATATATATATATATATATATATACACATATATATATATTTGGAAGGGCACCACTGGGAGGTGCTCTTGCTGACAGAGTAATTTGAGGTTCAGTTGTGCGTTCACAAGATATTGGTGCCCACATTTATAATAACATATTTTTTGTCCCACTGTTGCTCAACTAAATGGAATTTCTAATAACGTGTCACTATCACTCAGTGGTGCACATTATAATGACAGTGGAGCAATAAAAGGCTCGGTATCATGGAACTGGTGACTTTCATGTTGAGCATAGATCGCTGCAAAAGATGAACCCACTTATATATTATACTGGATCATCGGTTTGGACTATGATGATGGTAACTGTACACCATCACATATTAATATGACAATTTACAAAGCAATTTACAAAGGTGTGTAGAAGAAGGCGAACTGACATAAAGCTTTGATTACCCTCTACAAATGGTAGTGATGAAGTTTCTTTCATTTGCAAAAGGAGTTGCAGCTCATTGGATACCTTCAAAACATAGCTAGAACACTTAAGTGCAAGAAGTGGCCAGATATTTACACCCCACACAACAGGAAACAATGTTTATATCTAGGGAGTGCTTTTCTTGGTTTGGTGCAAATCTGTTTTAGTGTAAACTTTTAGAAATATATTCTGAGTTGGGTTTGTGAATAAGTTCAAGAATTAAATTTGAAAATGAACTTGGAGTTTGATTGGCTGAGGCATTTAAGTCATGTTGTCTATTCTACAATTTTCAAATTATGCCATATAACATCTTTTCTCTGGCACTGTGGGGGGTGGTTGAGCTCTTCTCAACCTTTAAGTTGACTATGTTAGTCCCCATAGGGGTGGAAAAAAAATATACCCGCAAAAAAGTGTACATTTGGATGGAAAGTTTGTTAACCAACTTTCCTGCTTCTTACAGCTTTCGTGAATCGTGCTATACCTCATATGAAATGGGTTTTTTTCTTGTGCTGTTTCCAGTTCAACCTTAACTATAGGTGCACATTTACCAATCCTGTAATAGAAATTAATACATTGATATTTATATGTATTTTTTTACAAACACAATAATTGCTATGCATAATAAGCATTTACTGATCAACACCCATATTGAACTGTGCAATGTCTAACAATAACACCAGCTAATGTGTAACATAGAGAATGTTATTTGCTGTTTCATTAAACTTGCTATAACAAAAAATACATAACATTAAAAAAGTTTAAATGAGCAAATACTGCCACGCTAAAGCGAATTGTTTTTAGCAATTTACGTTTATACATTATTTTGTGGAAAAAAGTACATAAATACTGAAACATTGTGTAACTAGTACCCCGGATCTCATATGAGACACACCCATATTTCAGTTTATTTGTAGAAATAAGTCAAGTTCAATACACTATATGAAAATGTTTAAGGTAGTTACAATAGGCCAGTGATGTCCAAGACTAGAGCCAGATCAAGGCCAAATTTCCAGGAAAACAACAGACAATGTAAATCAATCCAAGTTAGAACAACTGTGGATCCCAGTTGAAAATCGCGAAATATTGTATGCCTCTGTCTCTCATGGACTACATTGGGTACACTGCTATGGGCCTGAACAGAGGGCATTCTGTCACTAAATGAGCAACCAAATCTACTTTAAATGGATTAATAAAGTCATTAATGGTTCCTTCTGTCTTACTTTTTAGACATCCCAATATATCATATAATTCTTACACCAATACACTTATAACAATAAAAATTATTGCAGCACTTTGGAATAATTAATCACCTTCATTTACAGTTCATTGCAAAATAATCTGTTCCAGGTTTATAGTGGCCAGACGGTTTTTCTCTATTAATTTTGCCTTTTTTTAGTAGCAGTTTCTGTGGTCTTTGTACTACAAGACTCTAGAAGACACAAAGACTGTTGAAACATACACACCTTTAGATAAAGGGGACCTACCTTTGCCTGAAACGTACTTATACCAACTACCAAAAGAATCAGAATTAGAGAACTCTTGAATATGACAATGTGTAAACCAGTTGGCTGGTGATTTATGGGCACCCAAGCCCAACTAAAGCAGGTAAAAATCTCAGAGTATGGTACGACTCAAAGAACAACAGATTTTAAATATGCCACCTACTAACTCTTATTGCTGAGAGAGATCCTTCTACTGCTATAATTACCACATTGCAAGGAACTATTTTTGTTTAAGTACTGCTCTCACAAATTTATAATATTCTCCTTCGTATTTGCCAAATGTTTCATTGCCAATTGATAAATTATTTATTGCATTATTCTTTCATGAACTGATTCTTAGACACAGGTCACCCACTGAATTTCTCTGGCAGAATTCAATGCAATGTCACTACATTAAACATGATCTGAAGAAAGAGAAAGGAAATATTCACAAAAAGGAATTGTCTATTTATATTACCCAAGTATTAGGATTTGTGCATTGTACTCCAAGAATGCAATAAATAGTTTCACCTCCATTATCTGTGAGAGCCATTCCAAGGTGAAGCATTGTTGAAACCTCTTAAAAAGCAGTATCAAGTGTTCAGATTAGTTGGCGGAACAAGGGCAGCTCAGAGTCACAGTGCAATTTAATCTGCATTCAGGTGTTGTTGGTTGGCCATAGTACTCCTACGCCTGCGATAAGCAACGCGGCACTCTTCAAAAGACCCACAGGACCGCAAAAGAATGTGAATGAGTTAGTAAAAAGAAAACAACATAAGAAACTGCATTTTAAAAAAAAGGAAAGCGGCAAGAAATACAAGCTGATGACTTCATCTTGATAGCAAGCCATTGCCAGGTAAAAAGAAGTGTCTCCGGTACCTTTAGGTTAAATGCCATTATATGATTAAACTCCTAATTTGACTAAGCCTTCTGAGCTATTATGCTGTGCCATTATTCTATTGAAACTCTTAGCCTGTGTGAATTACCTGGTGGCTTATAATTGGTGCACCAGCAGGAGCTTAGCAACATCAGCCGGTGTTAATGCCAGAAAACAGTGTTGGCTCTCATCATTTGAAAATGCCAGCTGGAAACTTTAACAAGCTGCATATATTTAGTGAAATAGTGATAATTTTACATTTTCCTGCTATCCCACTGCCAGATCTGTGTGTAGGCAAGAAGGCCCTGCTTGGAATCTATCCATCAAGGAGAACGAAGTACAAAAAAAGCAGGGCAATTTGAGAAACCATTGAAATGTGTAGCGCCGATTCATACCATGCTCTACGAGATCCATTATAGATTTTTACATTTTCTAGAATTTCAATCCATGTTTATTAGGAATAAGGAATACAGGGTTGAAGCAATATGAATTTAGCTATACTCATTAATGGAATAGGCGAATATTAATAGCTATCTTGGGCTAAATGGGCTCTTTTTCGCAATCTGAAAATCAAAACTGACGTGAAAAAGAAAAATACATAAAAGTTTAAAAGGTTATTTTAACGCTAACAAATTTGTATTTTTTTAAAATCTGTAAAATCATTATTTATAAATGCGATAATATGAAATTTGGGACAATATTATTGATCAGGGTGCACATTCTGCTTGTACATAGGTTCAGCTAGTTAGTCAAGTAGACATCTTAGCCAATTGACAAAAGAAATATCTGTGAGTGCCTGCTTAGGGATGCATGTGGCAGATTGCCAAGGAGAAGATGGTCCCGCCACTCCAGGACTGTTTGAAGGTGGCCGCCCCAACAGCTGATGGTGCCTGAAATGGCACCATGAGGAGCTGTCCCAGAATCCATCAGCCTTCATGGAGGACCCCATAGCCCCTAATGAGCGGGGGTGTCATGTGTGCATATTTAAACCGTAAAACTGTGGAGTTTTCATGCGCACCCGGGCTTTCTTTTTCAGTGGTATCTTCATGTATGAGACTGTTCATGCTTCTCCTCAAAAAGACCTTTGGGAAGGGATTAAACATGCTCCCTCCAGCCTTTTAGTAGACATTCAGTGAATCTCCTGGGACTCCTTTGTCTGTGCACATGCTTCTGTAACGAGAGCTCCTGCATGGCCAGATAAAGAATAAGAAACATTTGACTGCGTGACTACTAACAACAGCGGGTACGCATTCGACATGAAAAAACTAGGACATTCCAACCTCTGCAGTGCAAAGGATGTCATGCGCCATTTGCCTATGCCACCCTCTTTTAATAATGTTCCCCCTAATGTTGGAATACAACTGGAATGGACCTGCTGTTTTTATTTCATTTTTGTTTCAAGGAAAGGGGAATGTGCTCATCAGGTAATGTATAGGAGGTTAATGTCCCACCAGACTTCGACCCATCAAGCCTGTCTGGCCAGACACTAAGGGTCAATTTAAAACGTGATTTAGAATGCAGATATAATTCTTGGGCCAAACCAACACGTTTCAGAAGCAGGGAAGTATCTGCACAGTTGATATTTATTTCACCTGAAAATAGCGTTTTGAAGGAATTGCTTGTGTGATAAATAAGCTTTGTGCACCCTTTTGTCATAATAAAGTGTAAACCCCTGGTTCGAACCAATTGAATGATGTGGGAGATTCCTGCTGACAACAAATCTTTGTGTAAGAGAGACTATTTAAATTCCACTCGGACTTTACAGTCTATCACATGTAAACCCATCTTCTAGGTCATGTTCTGTACTGAATTAAACACGCGAACCCCGCCAGAACTGGTTAGCCTGTGAGAGCCAGATCCTAATACTTCAATTAAAAATTATCTTTGCATCTCGAAAATGACTTTTCGTTTGCACATCACAGCGCATAGTGTGACAGTAGGAGGGAGGGAAGTAACTGTCTGCAGACTTTTATCTTAGAATGCTTTGAAAAGACATTGTGAACCATCTCTGATGTAGAAATGCAATTATAGTTATTAAGCAGAATGTCGAAATGGAGCATGTTTCACTTTGCTTTGAAAGCCCTTATTATCAGAGTTTCGATGTGTTCTAGTCCATGGCATTAGCTCACAGCTTGTGTCGCAGTTTATCCAGGGCAATGCCACATACTGCATTAAAACTAATTCAAAACGTATTAGAATGGAGCGCACTCTAGAACCACTGCAACATGGCTGCTGATAATGAATCGAGAGGGCACACGAGACGGCCGTTGAGATCGGCCCATCTGCCAAACACTGAGGGTCCTATTCACGTTTACTCCTGCCAGGAATTCACCAAAGGATTCCTGACATATGTAAATTAATTGTGAACTCACTTGAAGTACGTTCTCAAAAAATGTCAAATCAAGAAAATGGGGAACCAAAGAAAAGAGGTCCCTACGTGTATTGTGATAATTCAAGGGACAAAGGATTAAGTGCCTTATTTATGCGGAGGAGAGACCTTTCTTAGGACAAGAACCCTCACTCACCCTGAGGTAACATGCTTCATCATAGGGTTCCCTCCTCACACCAGGGCCGCAAGGTCCCGAGTGTGGGCTACAACGCTTCTGGCCCAGAAGAGGAGCTGAGGTGTTTTGGAAAAAGGGGACCAAAAATATGTGGTTAGTGAGGAGTAGAGTGCAAGAAGAGTAGTGAAAAGTGTTTTAAAAATGTCTCTGGGAGACCAAATATTTTTATTTTGCAGTACCCTAGGACAGGATTAAAAGGCAAAGATCACTAGGGGTTACTAGCATATATACCCCTACATTGGCGCAACATGTTTCTGCCCTTCAACGACCCCAGTCGGGGTTTATGGGCATTCATCAGGACCAAAAATGATGTCACTCTGAAATTGAATTAATCAAATTACATTAAAATCACGTGTAATTGTGTATACTGGCCACAAGGTGATAATAGCCGGTATGCCGGACCACCACCATTCAAATACACATGGACTGCCTTGTAGCCGTGAATTAATTGGGGTACTGTTATACCTGCTGCTCAGCCTGTGTGCCTGTGGAGTGGGTTGTTGGTGTGAGAGCTGGTTATGGAATGTTGGATGAGAGAGAGTGTCAGTTGGAGTAAGGGCTGAGCAGCAGGGAGCCTGCTCCTGGTGGGGCCCAACCTTGTAACATCTTGCTTATAATAAATCTACATGGAAATCTACCTGGACTGCCTATCTTCATTACAGCATATTTTGGCGCCGATTTAGAAGGAAAAGAACCTGCGTGTGCAACTTCTGCGGACTTATACTATGAACTTTGGATACTTTAAGGTAAAGGAACTTAAATCTACGTATTTAAAGAAAGCTGGCACCCCTGAGCCCCACCAGTGACCACCCCATCTGTCGCCCACAACCCAAAGGTGCCAGATCCAACCGTGATGTGCCAGTTCCTGCTCTAGTTCTCTCCCTCTCCAGCTCCTTTGGGACAGTGTTCCCCGTCCTGTCACTTTGGGACAGCAGTTTCCCAGAAGGGCGAATCTTCCTGCCTTCTTCTACTCTTCTACTGCCCTCCTGCTTTTAATGAACTTTTTCTGTTCTGCTGCCTGCCTGTCCTACTACCTGCCGGTCCTGCTGCCTTCAAAGAGGTGTCACTGTCCTGTTGACCTGGTATTGCAGATGTATCTACTCTGTTTTTTTTGCAAGTTCTGTTCCTGTCCTGCTGCCCAGTAACCTGCATTGGGAGAGTATCATTTGTGACCTGGATATTAGCCGCCAGCACTATAGTGTACTGTTTATTTTGGACTTGTTCTAAGGGTTGTGTCATCTTTTCAGCTGGTTTGGCGGAAATTGACAACCTCCCAGTTCATCCTGCACTTTCTACCTTTCTCACTGCTAGATTCTACCTGGGTTGTCCCAACCTGTCTGTGCCAAACTCTGCCATCTCCACTACAACTACACTGGAGCTACAAACCCTGCCCGTTTTCTGCATTCGCTCTGTATGTCATTTTGCAGTGTCTCTTTCATTGCCTGCACTGTGTGGATTGCTATATTTGAGTTTGTGCCAGGGCGCTTGCTTTTGGGACCGGATTGAGCCGATGGCAAGACATTCCTGCGGTGAGCTTTTATGTTTTTTTTTTGTTTTGTCACTTTCTTTAACATTACTAAAGGCAACTGGGAACTGTTGCCCACCGTTTATTTTTAAAATTCTGCTCGCGCAACTACCACCTTTTACTGCCGCACGCTAGAGCAGAGGAATACCTGATGATATCTTTTCTCCTTCTGTGAGGTCCCCGTCACGCTCCTGGCTCTACGCAGCTTTCTGCCTGCTGTCGCACGCCCAGCTGCTTCAACGTGCTGTGAGCCACCCGGCTCAGCGTCTGGAGCGTGCCGCCAATCTTCAGATTCAAGCTAGCCTGGCTGAAGAAGGGTGACATACCCTGAAACCGGTCCCAGGATGCTTGTTTCCGGTCCAGGGAGAACCTGGCCTGGCAGTTCGGTCTGGACTGTTCCCATGGGGCACAGGGTCAAGACTGATTTGCATATGGCTGGGTCCAAACTGGGGTGGCGTAGTGGGCAAAAGAACGATGGATTTAACCCAGATCTTTTGACTGGGGAGAATGTTTGCATTGTCAGCATTCCGTCCATCATTTGTTTGCTGTAACACTTTTCGCCCCTAAGTGGGATGGGTATGCCCAGACCTGGGTCCCTTGCTCACTGTGCCACTGGATTCAAGCTAGCCTGGCTGAAGAAGGGTGACATACCCTGAAACCGGTCCCAGGATGCTTGTTTCCGGTCCAGGGAGGACCTGGCCTGGCAGTTCGGTCTGGACTGTTCCCATGGGGCACAGGGTCAAGACTGATTTGCATATGGCTGGGTCCAAACTGGGGTGGCGTAGTGGGCAAAAGAACGATGGATTTAACCCAGATCTTTTGACTGGGGAGAATGTTTGCATTTTCAGCATTCCGTCCATCATTTGTTTGCTGTAACACTTTTCGCCCTAAGTGGGATGGGTATGCCCAGACGTGGGTCCCTTGCTCACTGTGCCACTGGATTCAAGCTAGCCTGGCTGAAGAAGGGTGACATACCCTGAAACCGGTCCCAGGATGCTTGTTTCTGGACCAGGGAGGACCTGGCCTGGCAGTTCGGTCTGGACTGTTCCCATGGGGCACAGGGTCAAGACTGATTTGCAAATGGCTGGGTCCAAATTGGGGTGGCGTAGTGGGCAAAAGAACGATGAATTTAACCCAGATCTTTTGACTGGGGGAGAATGTTTGCATTGTCAGCATTCCGTCCATCATTTGTTTGCTGTAACAATCTTCGGATTGGAGGTATTATTTTTGTCACTTACTGTTCTCCCTTACAGTTTTACGGTACATTTCTGCCAACCACGTTTAAAAAAAAATAAAGTTCATTGGAGATTTCATCGGGAAGAGTAACGTCGCTGTGGCTCATTACGCTTCATTCGTTTCAGGATGGTTTCCTGGAGTACTATCAATTTAAAGTACTTTCTCTTTCTTCATTCTACGTAATGGGAGAATCTGCTGATCGACGTGTGAAATGTCAAACTTCAGGATCATATCATCTTCACTATGAGACAGTGCCATACTTTGGTGAGAGGTCGCTCACCAGTGTTTAGTCTTCATTGTACTTTGTTTTAAAAAAAAAAAAAAGTTTTTCCACAGTAACCATTCTTCATTACCTATTTTAATGCCTATGTACTTTCTTTCATGATTATTATTCACACTTTTGTAGTGTGTGTGCCTATGGTACCTGATAGGACTATTGTTGTAGGCATTTTACAGTTTCTTTGTGTACATGTTGTTTTCCAGGCAGTTTCTCTGAACTTGATTACTAATTCTGCTCATATTTGAAGTTCTGCACTTGTTTTTTTTTTGTTGATACGTGCATGTGTGCTGTGGCTTAATAGTGCATACTTGGAGTTATGTTCCCTAGCATGTGAAAATTGTCAGGCATATCATATAAGTGAAGAATAGTTTTGATTGTATAGTTGCTTCCCACCTTTACGTGGTTTTGGGTTGGTGATGCTCTACCACCCATTGATGTTGAAATGTGCATTTTACAGGTTCCGTGTGGAGCGTACTTTTCCTCACGTCTCAACCCATATTTTGTTTGGGTGGAGTTTCTGCTAGGTGTCTGGTTTACTTACAGGTTCCTTGTGGAGTTTGCTTTTCCTCACGTCACAACCCAGATTTTGTTTGGGTGGAGTTTCTGCTTGGTGTCTGGTTTATTTACAGGTTCCGTGTGGAGTTTGCTTTTTCTCACGTCACAACCCAGATTTTGGTTTGGGTGGAGTTTCTGCTTGGTGTCCGGTTTCCTTATAGGTTCCGTGTGGAGCTTACTTTTCCACACGTCACAACCCAGATTTTGGTTTGGGTGGAGTTTTGCTTGGTTTTCATACAGGTTCTGTGTGGACTCCCTTGCCACACATCACAACCCAGATTTTGGTCTGGGTGGAGTTTTTGCATGTTTTTTTTTCTTTCTGGTTCCGTGTGGAGCGTTGTCTTTTACATGTCACACCCTGTCTTTTGGTGAGGGAAGTATTGTATTTTACTGAACACCTTGCAAGTATGTTTTCCGTCGCGCCTTTTAGTTGGGACCCTTCCTACCTCTTGTTGGCCTGGCCAGCCTTCTTGTTTGGTTTTTTGGGTTCAGTTTGTGTTTTGCTGGCGTGGTAGTGTATGTGTTGCTTTGGCTTGGTTTTAAGGGAGCGTGGATTTTGTTTTTTTTGTATGAGAAAGAGAGAAGTGGTGGGCTGGATTGCGTAATCTTTTACTTCTTCCAAACAATTACCTTTTTGCTATTTTGTTTACATGTATTTCTCCATCTACATGTATTGCATGTTGCCCCTCTCTTGCATGTATTTATTATTGCCATCTTGTACATGCATCTATTTTATTGTAATTCTTTTGCTGTTGATTTTATTGGTATTAAGAAAGGGAGATGTGTTATACCTGCTGCTCAGCCTGTGTGTCTGTGGAGTGGAATGTTGGTGTGAGAGCTGGTTATGGAATGTTGGATGAGAGAGAGTGTCAGTTGGAGTAAGGGCTGAGCAGCAGGGAGTCTGCTCCTGGTGGGGCTCAACCTTGTAACATCTTGCTTATAATAAATCTACATGGAAATCTACCTGGACTGCCTATCTTCATTACAACATGTACCTATCAGGCTGAAGAGAGGTAACTGAATACCACTGATCAGATGAGACCGTGTACCTTTAGTATCCACTACCTTTGGGCCATCACCCAGACATACTGGCTATTATCACCTTGTGGCCAGTATACACAATTACACATGATTCTAATGTCATTTGATCAATCTGATTGGGTGCACACCTCGTCACAAGCAGATGCAGGTCACACTCAGGCCTTGGCTTCAAACCCAGTGGGGCGGGAAGCCTGCCCCAGAACTGATTTAGAATGGCGAGAAGGAAGGGTTTGCCCATCATCATAGCAAATCTTCTGGGTGGGCACAGGAAGCTCTGACCAAGGGAAGAAAGGTTATGCCATGTTGGATTTAGGTAGAGAGGCACACTGAAGGATAGCTTACAGTACAACACACAGAAAGTGATGCAAAACTAGGTAGGGTCACCTCTGGGAACTTTTACCCCATTGGTTAGAGAGTGCACTAGAATTTTCCTCTCATCCCAGGCTGGCACTGGGCATAACAGTAGCATTCCTTGTACACTTCTCAGAAAACTTCTGGACCTCTGGATATCAGAAGGGCTGTTCTGTTGTCTGAAACCTGAAGGAAGACTGGACTGCTTGTGTTGAACCCAGGACTCCAGTTGGCTGATCTCCTGTTTGAGCCAGAGGGACACAACAAGCTTCCAGAGGCCTTTCCCTGCAACTGCCCATCTGACCGAACCCTACTGGACCTGGCCTGGTGCCCTCTGCTGACCTCTGTGGGAGGGAGTCCTGACCCCCAAG
This sequence comes from Calotriton arnoldi, assembly GCA_963921515.1. NCBI lineage: Eukaryota > Metazoa > Chordata > Amphibia > Caudata > Salamandridae > Calotriton > Calotriton arnoldi. The sequence continues at coordinate 1,499,768 of CAWUFW010003916.1, read as the reverse complement.
TTCTTTTCACAAGGTACTGGACTCTTGACTGGAATCAGAGTGCACTTCTCCCTGCCTAACTGAAGGTTTCAATGGATCCTATACAGAGCAATGCTGAGCCCTGGTCCCACGCAACCAGATACCAGTAGTTGGTGCGTCGTGCCTCTTGATGCTATTTTTTACTTAAAACCTTCAATACTCATATGTCCGTTTCTACTTATTGGATTTTTGTAATTTTGTTGTCATTTTATTTATTACAATATTCTCTATTCTACTAAATTGTTTATTTTTTCTTGTGTTGTGGTTCCACTTATTACTTTTTGAGTACTGAATAAATACCTTACACAATGCCTCTAGGTTAAGCCTGATTGCATTTGTGCCAAGCTACCAGAGGGTTAAACCCAGTTCATTATGTGGCTTTTGTGCATCACTCTGACAAGGATTGTGATTATTCTTAGACATGGGCTGTCACCCCCTTCAACAAACAATCCAAATTCTTACAATGTGTTTAAAGCTTTTTTCCTAATGATGATCTCGAACAGCACATTAGAAAATGCTATTTTTGAAGGAAGGATCACAATCCTTTTCAATCCTTTGTGTACTTACAATGATTACAACATATGGAGCTTTTGCAGTCAATCAGTTAACATGAATATTGCATACAGTGTAAATTAGGTGGCAAGTTTTCCAACTGTGTCTCTTGGTGGTATTTTGTTGCATTATTCAATTAGGAGAATTTCATTGTTTGGTTAGTATTTTTACTGTAAGTATGTCTATATAATTAGGAAGTTGTTAAAGCGTTATTCTTCTGTAAGAAATACCAACTGTGGCTGAAAATTCCATATAACAATTAATAGTATCCTGCAATCTCTGTATAAAAATCCCATCTCTAATTTCCTTATTACAGACAAGTTGTAACATCTCTAGTCGAGAGTAATGAAGTGACAAAGCTGAGCAACTGTAATATTTTAATGCAGTTGTTTTGTGACATCATAATGTCATCTGCCAGAACTTCCGGCCAAGATGAAAGAAAGGTCACAAAGCATCATTAGATATAAACTTTAAACAACAAAGAGGAGTACCGGCATTTGTGATCTGTTTTCTTTAATGAAGAGTGATCAACAGAAAGAGTATGCATATGGAAACATGTTTCATTTTGTTCACACAGTGGGTCATTGCAGGAACAATAGAATCTCTGCATGCTCCATGTTTATAAACATTCTGAGTAACAGCATTATTTTAACCTGATTTCCAATAAACTCATTTTAAAATCTTTTTGCACAAACTACTAATTACTTTTGGATGTGTTTACTTTTTACTACATATCCTACTTTTTTTCTTCATGTTGGCAAACATCTTCAGCCTCATATAAGCTCACAGAATTTCTCAGTGATTTACTTATAATGCATAGTAAATCCAATATTTATTGCCACTGAAATAATATTTTATTTTATCTATTCTCATCCTTCCCACATCTCCTTTGACTGCTCAACCAAGGCAACTGCAGAGATTGAAGGAGGGTTTACCTACTCTTATCCTTTACAGTTCTCTTTTGACTATTCATTCACACCAAATAAGATTTGGTAGTCCAACTTTCCATCACAAATACAATACTTAATTTCCTGAGTTATTGGGAAGAATCATTACATTTGGTATTGCCGAACGGCTACAGCAACTGCAAGGATTTAAGTATAGGGCTAGCAATTGTGATAATAGCTCAGTTTTCTGAGGATAACATTGACAGGCATGGTAGCTGTCTGGAACATTGCAAAGCACTGAGTTAGTACAGTTCTATCTCAATGTGTATGATATCTTCTATTTTCTTACTATGCACCTTCCATTATGAACACTTCACCTGAAACAATGTTCAACCTTACATAATACAATAAGTTGTCTAAATCCCTCTTTCCAAAGAGTGATAATAATGTACCTGATATGGTCGTGTTATACCGTCTATTGTAAGTAGAAAATGTTAGTACCAAGGTCCCTGATTGAGAGATGAATTAAAGTCTTTTTCACAGATTGATACTGTTAGAACTGGGATTCCCGGTTGGCCTAGGCAGGTACCCAGGCCAGGCAGGAACCACCACTCTAGTCAGGGTATGCCAAGCACACACTAAAAGATAACCTATGATCACCCTCTCTTAGCTTGGCACAGAGCAGTCAGGCTTATCTAAAGAGGCAAAGTATTTGTGCAACAAACACACACACAGTAACACTAATGAATACATGACAAAAAGACTCTGCACAGGTTTAGAAGCATAGAGAATATGTATCTGAGTAAAGCAAGACCAAAATGACAAAAATCCAATCAGTAGAAGTCGAGATATGAATTTTTAAAGATTTAATTGCAAAAACATTGCTTAAAAGTCAATAGAGCTAATAGGTCTCTTGAGGTTGCGCTAGACCGGGGTAAATCCAGAGTTCAGGCCGACCGCGGTGGAGGGCAGGGTGGCTACAGGACCATACCCTGGGCCCGACGAGAAAGTACCTTGGATGGAGCAAAGCGTTGACGCTGAGGGCACGATGCGTCGATCTTTTCCATGCAGTTGGGTCGCTGCATAGTCGACGAGCTTCACAAAGATGCAGGCGATGCGCTGTCGTCGAGCTGCGCAGAACGTTGTCATTGGGCTGTGCAGGCTGTGGAACCGATATTGTCGAACAGCCTCTGCATCAAAGGGCGATGCGACAATTCCAAACTACGCAAAGGTGGTGATGCGTCCGTTTTGTAACTGCAGAACCCACTTCTGAGGCCCAAAACTGGAAAGGGCACCTCACACAAGGATTGGCCTCACAGATGGCAGAGTCCAGCCGCACCAGCAGATTTGCAGGAAATCTTTTGTGTCTCTGAGGTTTTCTGAAAACTGGAGGCAAGCCGGAAAGCCCTTGGAGATCACTTGGAGGGAAGGCAGGGTCCTGCTCTTTTTCAGCAGAACCAGGGAACAGCAGGCCAACAAGCAGAAAAGGAGTCCTTCCAGAAAAGTAGTCCAGTTTAGTCCTTTAAGCAGCACAGAAGTCCTTCTGATAGAGGTTCAGTACAAGAAGTGTGTGATTTTAGGGGGTCAGGGACCCAGTACTTATACCCAGACTGTAATGTAAGGGTTGACTATAAAGCAGCTCTCTGAAGTGCACAAGGATCCCTTTCAACCCAGTCCTGTCTGCCAGGCTATCTGTTGGGGGTAAATCAGTGCTTTGTGTGTGGTCAAGAAACTACCTGTTAAAGTGTGTCAGCCCCTCCCATTCCTCCCTACCCAGGAAGACCCATTAAAACGCAGATGAACGCAGATGAGTGCTCAGAATGCAGATGAGCCTCACCTTCCTGTGTTTGTGGCTGCCTAGAGGGAATGCACAAAGTGGAGCTGTCACCCAACCCAGACGTGTATTGGAGAGAGGCAGAAATGGGACAAAAGAACTAAGAGCAGATAAATGTCCACTTTCTAAAAGTCAAAACACAACATGAACACCTGGCTCCGTACTAACCTACACTCCTACTATTTATGGAGTAACGGGCAGACTATTCTTTTATCTGTCCAAGTAAAAAATTTATTAAATAGTCTTTAAATTGATTCGAATTTTTTTTTTCAAAAGACTGAAAAAGAAACACATATTTCTCAAATTGACACAGAAACCTTCACATATAAATAACACAATGCACAATCAAAAACAATTTGGACATACACCAAAGTGAGAATTATTTGCAACAAATTACAACAAGCGACAAGATCACTAAATGAAAACAAACATAAATCAATTGCAAAAAACATTTAAAGCTTGCATCATCTGTGAACAAACATAACGGTGATTGCGAATAATGTCCAATTTCATGGACTAAACTTATTGTTTCAGCAAGAATATCACAAAAGTGTTGGAAATAATGAATTAATCTTTAATACATCCGACACTCAACACATTTAGATTTAACTAAATGCCTCTCTAAATGCCTCTTGAAAATGCCAACGCGTTTCAAGACCCAGGCTGGATAGTACTGGGACTCTCGTCAGGGCTTCAAACAAATGATCGGGATATTCTGATTCTTGAAGTAGGAGCTGCCGCTCCAGTTCGTTGATTCCACACGTTTTTATCTATATGTCAGTTGACTCGTTCTACTGTAGCTTAAAAGCACCATGTGCACACTTTAAACTGTGTATAATTTTGTATCGACTTCATTGAACAAACTGGATTAACTCTCCCCCGGCATCTCTCACAGAGATGCCGGGTGAGAGGAGTGTAGTACGAGTGTAGGTTAGTACGGAGCCAGGTGTTCATGTTGTGTTTTGAATGTTGAATAGCCCTACCTGGCCCCGGTTCTTTGGGCTTAACCCCTATTGTTGTTAATAACACTTTCTAAAAGTGGCATGTCTAAAACAGTAATGTTAAGTCCAAATTCACCAGTAAGGAGGCTTTATCATTACAATTCCAGAGATTTGAAACATGAAAAAACTACTCCTCTCTGATTAGAAATTATAGCTTAAAAATGTGTTAAGGAATTCCCAATGCTGGCCTATGAGAAGGGTAGGCCTCACAGTAGTGAAAAATTAGATAGCCTGTTTGTCACTACCAGGACATGCAAAACATAAAAGTACATGTTCTACCTTTTACTTAAATGCCAAGTCGAAGTGGCAGTAAACTCCACACACAGGCACTGCAGTGGCAAGCCTGAGACAGGCTTGAAAGGCTACTTATGTGGGTGGCACAGTCAGTGCTGCAGCCCACTAGAAGCATTTCAAGTACAGGCCCAGGGTAGATGGTATACCACTTTACAAAGGACTTACCAGTACAACAAATATGCCAAACAGGTATACACCAATGTCATCATGTTTAGGAAAGAAGCACATGCACTTTAGCACTGGCCAGCAGTGGTAAAGTGCTCAGAGTCCTAAGCCCAACAAAAAGAAACAGCAAAAATGGGAGGCAAAATGCAAAAAGTCTGGGAAATGATCTCCCTAGACTACAGGTCTAACAGATACACACAGATGTGACTTAAAATTACAATATTGCTTTTTCGTATGTCAGACATCAATCATGAACAATTTCTGAGCTACTTATCTTAGTTTTGTAACTTTGAGGCTTGGGATGTTGCATCCTCTTTCACCCAATGAGGTGAATACTTTAGTTGTAACCTTTATCATACCTACATGATGCTTATGTCTTCCATCTTTTCACACTGTACCGGGCGGGAGTGGTATCTGATGCCCATCCTTTCAGGAAATACTCAGAGCAACTAGGAAGAGGTGAGGGAATCTGACATATGAGATCAGTCTGCATAATTAGCAGTGAAAAAAACTACTGAGGCTTAGGATTTTCATGAAGGGTCCATTTAAAGAATCAGTACCTCCAACAGCCAGTGTGAGTTCCCTGGATAATGTTATCAATGGGAGCTTGAATTTCTATTAAAATTGTTAGGCTTCAATGGTTGGCAATTGGTGTAGTTGGGAAGAACATAACTCCTCCTTAACATCTAAATTTATCTGTACCATTTTGGATTTTTTAACACAAAGTATTATTAGAGAGTTTGGTTGTTACTACTAGACCCAGGAAAAAGAGTTAGCCAAGCACAAGTTGAACTAAAAAATGTGACGCATGCATACTATAAACACAACTGTACACTGTTCCCCTAGTAACTCGAGAGAGCACCTCATGTAGGTACCTATGCCAGTACAATTACGGAAATTAACAACAACGCAGGTTCCGGAGCTTGACTATCCTCTTGAAGTAGACAAAATAAAGATTGCAATAATGCCTGGTAAAACATCTGGTAGTGACGGAGCACCACCTGGATTCTTTATATCCTACCAGAGAACACTTGCCCCCAAAGTTGCTCTACTTATATCTTATATTAAGAAGCAAAGAGGATACCATTGCTGCTGCAGACATGTAGGGAGGTGATACTGGTCTCATTACCAAAGCCCAAACACAACCCTCTAGATGTAGCATCTTACCACCCCCTCTCTAACTAAATACAGACTGTAAACTCCTACACAAGGAGTTGGTGAACAAAATTATGCCACTACTAAAAGACTAAATACACCCAAATGAGTGGGAACTCATCCCTCAAAGGAGCCCAGCACTGAATATAAGTGGGCTTCTCCATTTCATTAACAATTCACCACTGAAAGAGGTGGCAGCAGTAGATAGAGAAGGATTTTGATTTGCTAAATTGGGATTATTTATTTATTAAAGGTCTTGAAAGAGATGAATTTCAGAGTGGAGATAAGAAACTGGATCAAACATCTATACACTGACCCCATAGCCACAATAAAGGCTGGAAAAGTAATCTCTGAAGCAATCCAAATACTGAGGGCCCACAACCGAGATGTCTGTTGTCCTGACTCCTATATTTGCCTTGGCAATTGAGCCCTTAGCTGAGAGATTTAGAAACATGAGAGTGCAACAGGCCATCCATGTGGGGAAAATAATACACACAATCTCTCTATGCACAAACGACATAGAACTGTATTTAATAGATGCAGAATATGGCCTAGAAAATGCAAAGAATGAGTTGAAAATTGTCAGGAACATACCAGGGTTATATATGAATAAACATTATTTTTGCTTGTTCCAACTGCAATTGCCCATTGGGACGGACAATCAACTACTCCCCAATCTTCCTCTGCAATCGGAACACAATACATGTAAATACCTAAGAGCTGAAATCTGCGATCAACATTTAAGCATAATAGCTGGATAACTGTCAATAACACTTGCACAATTGTTATGCAGGTTTGTAGAGCACACTATCACCTGGGAGAGTATCCTGGCACTGAGCAGGTGTGAGCCTAGGCACACCTAGGGCCTAGTGGGTGTACTCATGCATCAGTGGAATGGTGGGAAAAACTCGACATTTCGATGATGGGGAGGATAGCAATTTCCAAGATGATAGTGATGCCACATTTCCTGTACCTGTTTGCTACAATACTGGTTGATCCTCCAAGGCACTTATTCAGAGAATCAAATGCAGTCTTCAAAGATCTAATATCAGCAGAACCCAGCGATAAATTAACCTTATCCAAACACAGAGACCCCTCTCCAAAGGTGGCTGAGCTGCCTCTAATATTGAGAACTAAAACCTACCTTCACAACTGTTCCCCCTGTCTCAAGGTTACAACAACTGCAAGAGATGGTAGGAGAAACACCACTATTTACAAAAGTCTCTATGCACCTACTCTGAGAGCAAGAAAATGTTTTCATGGTACTGCCACAGATTAAATAGGCACCAGCTTTTGCCCCAATTCTTCACCCCTGGAGCATGCCTGATTTAAGGCAAATAGCATATGTTTGCATGCCTGGAGGGAGGCCGGTATCACAAGCATAGGGGATTTATGCAATTTAAACAATGGTACAAATCTCCACACTTTCCATTTACCACAACAGGATTATATCATTCCATTTCATTATCCCATTCCAAAGGTCCAATTTATAAAGTTCAATACATTGATCAAAGTAATCAAAATCAAGTGGCCCCATGCCACAGAGTCCCGTTTCACTCATGCAGTCCTAGAAGCAATGCTGGAGATATGCACAGCCAGAACATCAATTTCCAGGTTATACTAAGTCCTGCAACAGATGACTGCACCACATTTACAATTATTAAGGGAGAGGTGAGCAATAGGTGTCAGTGAAAACATTTCAGACCAAGAGTGAAAGCTAACCATCGCATATCCAAAAACAAAATCGAGAAACACAAAATTAAAACAAACCAAACACAACATACTGCATTGCACATACTTGACCTCCCCCCAATCAAACAAAGTGTACCAAGCAGTCCCTAATCAATGTGTACGATGCTCAGCAAGCAGTGCAAATTTAAAGCATGTGTTCTAATTGTTCATCAATTATCACTCATTATAGGCTCAGGTCTTACAGATCACTGCAGATGTGTCTAACCTAGATTAAAAAACAACCCAAAACCAGCCTACTTGGCCTATTACCCTGTACAAAGAAAACCAAACATGATTGAAAGCTGCCAGATGAGGAGTGAATTCTAACAAAAAGCCAGGGTATTCAACAAAATGATGTAATACAGATATTGGATGTAGAGTATAGATTTGTCCTAACAAGCAGTGTATGTCTCAGTTGCTACAGTTTTTTACATATGTTAATCAAATAGATACATATTGTCTCATGTGATATATGTACAGGTGATACCGAAGAAATGTGATATTGAGATGTAGCGTGGTTATGATTTGAAAGTCAACAAAGAAATAAAACATCTCTGGAGTAGAGTTGGGAGTGGAGGTCACTGAGACTCATTTACGGATTGTTTTAGGGCCAGCCCTCCACACTATGCTACCTTCCATTTTAAGAGTCCTTGCTTATAACACTGGAGATGAAGGAAACTGACTTTGTGCTGCAGCCAGAACTTCTGATGCCTGTCAGGGACACACCGAGAGATTATTCCGCCCAGCAGCTTACTGGAATATCTGGGTCCAGGTGTTTTCCATAATTTGTCAATAGGCAGGCGATCGATTTACTTAGGGGTTCTCTGGATCCAGCACCTTCTGCAACACCAGCTCCTTGTCATGCTTTTTTAATCTGGCACATTTCTAAGTTGAGACATTGCAAGTAGTACCCTGAGTAGAACACTGTTGAGTTAATCTGAAGTGCTTCAACAATGTTACATCACTGAAAACCTTTTGGAACTAGTAAAGTGAGAAATACGTTTTTAAATAAAATTTCGACTTGCACACCAGAATAGGATTTCAGATTAGAATGCATTTAAACCTTTGTAGCAATAATTTCGCATAGAAAAAATAAAACATAGGAAAATGTGCCTGCTTTAAACATGTAAGAATTACTTTTAGAATTCTTTTTAACTCTGCTAAAATAAAATCACAAGTCGGGAAAAAGTGTATGCTTTAAACAGGTAGAAAAAATTAGGGTTAATAAAATAAAGTAGGCTATCATTCTCAATGTGCTTCTGATAACTTGGACCCAAAACGTTTTTCATTCGACCCTTGTTCATAGATACATAGGCATTTATTTAGAATATTTTGCCTAGCACAAGCATCCAACTAGAGAATGTGCTGACTTCAAGATTATGTTCTTTGCTTCATCACACCATATTATATCACCCTGTTTTAATAATGAACTTTGCTGTGGATTCAGAATGAATAGACTGTTAGAATGAAGAAAAATATAGATATATTTTATGTATGCTTAACCCGGACATTGTCGATTTGTTTGATTGCATTTGTTTAGCCCTTTGTATTCACAAGGGGACATTGAATAGCTTTGTTAAGAAGGTTCTAATGAGAACTTTCCTCCATGTTTCTATGTTGCAACATTGAATTTACTATGTACCAGCGTGAATATTTACTGTGGGAATCAGAAGGAGAAGCAGCAGATGTCGATGTCACCATCATATGAGTGGTTTCTACTGGCTGAGCGCATCATACACCTCCTAAATTTTGTTACATTATTGTGCATTTTTGTATTATAATTTAGTGTTCCTAGCTAGAGAGGAGATTCATTTTGGTTGCCTAGACCTCTGTTCTCGTTGCTTGAAGCTACTGCTGACAGTGACTTTATCCATTTTTGTCCTGACTCTTCTTGATCAATGCTACTGCAACGATCATTCTTCTATCACTGAGTTATTTTAACGGTTACTACTGGAACTGTGGGGAACTCGGCTGAGTTTCGAGAACAACTTTTTATGGGAAGTTCCTGACTTTAGTTATGCTCCGAAAATATTGCTCTTTTCTAGAAGGATCTCTTCATGGGTTCTCTAATTAGGGTATGTTAGGGTCTGTTAGCTAGTTAGTGACAAATCTCCTTTATGGAACACTCTTTTTGATTTATGCAGACACTAATCAATCTTTTATTCGACTTTGCTGTAATCTGGACTAACTGGAATAAAGATGACAAAACAATATTAATCCTTTAAAAATAAATGTAGGTTTTGGAATCTTTGACAACTTCTCAACCTTGACTGAAAATGTAGAACCTGACAGTTGATGATATATATGACCTGTGCTTTTGTCCTAGCTCCATTAGCAACATGATGGCAAAGGTCCATCCGACATGTCAAGCGCCATCTGGATTTCCAGGGTCCAAGCTGTAAATTGGCATGTCTAGTTACCCTGTTTTTATCAATCCTTGGGCGCTAACAGTAACTTATTGTGTCCCAGTACTTCTGACCTGTTTGAAACATATTCATGACTGGTTGCTTCCACTTCAATGATCAATCTCAGAGCATAAAGGAAAAATATTGAAAATTTAGATTTTTCACAGCCTGGTGGGCAGAAAATCTGGATTTTATTAAGGACACGAAGGCTAAGATTATGCAAATCTCCTTTATTACCACAGCTCAGCAGTAACAATGAAGAGAATATAGAACTTCAAACAACATTCCATTATAGTATATAGTCCATGAGCACACATCCATCTTCCTTCTTTGTTGCTGCTGCTCACAAAGATAAGTACCCTCATTTTATTCGTGCTTATGCAGTACATATGTTTGCTTGTTTGTGTCTGTTTATCGCATAGCTGGGTCCTATTGACCCTACCATGCGATTGGTTTTGTCATTTCTTGATTGAAAATTACTTTTTAATAGAATATTAATCTCTAGACCTTTACACCTTCAGCGTATCTAGCACGCTTTCCCCCTGGGTCTTATAGACCCTTCAATGTTCTGTGCTCTGCTTCGCTGCGCTTTTGTCAACCTTCGCTTGGCCCCCGGCGCCGACCTAATTAATGCCTTTAAATGTCCTTTTCAAAGTCTGCGTGCTTTGAAAAAGACGCAGCCGCATTGCCGTTGCCTGGCAGCGCTCTGAGCACGAGACAGGCATACGAGCCGAAGCACGGCCGCACTCCCATTGCCTCCCAGCGCTCTGAGCGCTGCCAGACATACGGACTCGTGCTGCCGCAAATGCCTTACCGCTCCGGCCACAAAGAAAAATACCATTTGGTTCCGCTCCGGGCTCCCCTTATCGCGCCCTAATTCTTTCTTTCCCCACCGCGGTGCGCATTTCAATCGCGCACCGCGGAGGGGACAAAGATTAAAGGAAAAGCTGTAGGAAACAACCACGCACGCAAGAGACGTGCGTGGTTGCTATAACTACAGCAGGCAACATTTGTCAGTTGCTGCTGTTAAATCAGCTCGACACTCGTCGAAGAGGAAATTCATTACGAACTCGCCCTCCCTTCACAATTTAACGCCCTTCCTTTGCAATTCAAGAAAAATTAACCCCTTATTCACCTCAGATTAACCCTTGAGGTTTATATCTTTATTCTAACTCAGCTTTAAATCAGAAAAGAAGGGTAATAAGCTAATAAACATTATAATAACCCTACAAACACAGTCAACTGTTAATCTGTGTTAAAAAAAAAAAAAAAAATTAAAAAGGAAGAAAAGCAGGAAAATAGGGGATTTGATACAACAATATATATATTCTCCCCATAAGGTCTCTTAATCCCGATATTAACCTAGAAGGTAAGCTTGAATCAATGGTCTCTAAGGCCATGGATAAAGTTATGGACTCATTTAATGAGACCATTAATAAAAAATTTGAAATGCTGTCAAGGGCATGGCCCTCCACCAGTACCGCGCATACTTTTGGCGCAAAAGTAGGGGCAGTTAAGGCCCCAAAGAAAAGAGCTGCAACAGAGCACCCTGTTGAAACTGCTAAAAAGACAAAGAAAACAGGGAAAGCAGCTCACTCACGCTTCTCAGGCGGTGACCAGAACGATGCCTTGGGCATCACAGAAGGGCAACAGACAAACCCTGAGCTCCCTATACACATTGACAGCGAGGAGCACGATGAAGCGGAGATAGATCTCTCCTGTTCATCAGCTTTTGACTCAGACGATGAGAACCTGGGAAGCACTGAAGAGGCAAGCAAGGCCTCAGGCTCAAAAATGGGCATTACTGACCCCTTCGGGGAGGATATGTTTGATCCCTTGCTAATCAAACACCCCTTATCCCCAGAATGGTTCCCTTCCCAACATGTAGCGGACTACATTAGTTTCTGGCTCAGAAGAGAAATTCCTAAGGAAGTCAGATCAAGGTTGAGGTCTGAGTGCCCACGCCCATCCCTTCCTAATAACATTGCTATGACCCCTGAACTTGACCCTAAGGTCGTGGCTTTTATAGCCAAGGGTGCAAAAGACCCTAGGAAAGGGATTGACAAGAGCCTAAGATCGTGTCAAGACCGTCTCTTGGACACAGTTGGACCATTAACAAAAATTTTTGAACTAACTGAAAATGCCTATGTTGGTGGGACACCTATTGACCCTAAAGAATTACGCCAGTGGGTCCAACGGACAATCTGCCTCCTTGGCAATGCTAATACTGCCATTTCTAACGAACGGAGAAAAGGAGTTCTCCTCAAAATTGATCCGAAACTAATAGAGCTAGCAAATAAGGAAGGAGGGCCCACTTCACAAGGACTCCTCTTTGGAGAAGATTTTATTCGCAACATGGCTAAATATGTCGGCCCTTTAGCTCTATTCAGAAATCACAGCGCGACATTAAAAAAGTCTTTTTTCAAGGCAACATTTTTGGAAGGGCCGGGCGAATGCGGGGTCGGCTCCCCGGCCGTGGACAATCAAACTCTAGACCCTTTCTGGGACGCGGCTCAAAGTTCCAGCAGACATCTTTTTATGGAGGCCAATCTTTCTTCCCGCAAAGGCAGAGAAACCACGGAAGACCATTCCGGGGGAAAGAAGAAACAGAGGTTTCTCCACAGGTAAGAACCTTGAAAGACCCTTCAGGTACCCCTATAAAGGTGGGAGGGAGACTAGCCCTTTTCTCTGGGAATTGGACTATGATAACACAAGACCCGTGGGTTCTAGATACAGTCAAGGGTTACAAAATAGAATTCACGGATACCCCCACTCAAACAAAAAGACCTCGAGAAATAACCTTTTCTCAATAACAGAGAAACTAGTTTCTCAAGAAGTAAAGGATCTGTTAGCCAAAGGGGCTATAAAAGAGAGCTCGCAAACAGGTTTTGTAAGCAATATATTCGTAGTGGAAAGAAAAGACAAGGGACAGAGACCTGTCATAAATTTGAAAAGCTTAAACGAATGGGTAACGTACCACCACTTCAAGATGGAGGGGATACACCTCCTAAGGGACGTCTTGAGAAAGGGAGACTGGTTAACACGTCGAGACTTAAAGGATGCTTATCTGACCATCCTGATTTGGCACCCACACAGGAAATTCCTCCAATTCACATGGGAGGGAAAACTTGGGGAATTTTGCACCCTCCCCTTTGGTCTTTCTTCAGCCCCTTGGTGCTTCACCAAGGTCTTGCGTCCGGTGGTAGCATGGCTAAGGGAAACGGGCGTATGGTTAATAATTTATCTGGACGATATCCTTATAATGGGTCAATCCAAAACGACGGTATCTCGTCATACGGATCTTACTATCCGACTACTTCAACATTTAGGCTTCGTAATAAATACAAAAAAGTCATGTATAATACCAAGCCAAGAAACTCAGTTTCTGGGCTTCATGGTCAACACACTGACTGCAGAACTGAAATTACCAAGGGAAAAGATAAAGAAATTTCGGAAAGAGCTCAGAAGGATGCTATCAATGGAGTTTTTTCCCTTGTAGCTTTTGGCCAGGATCCTGGGTCTCCTTTCCTCAACCATCCAGGCAATTTTTCCGGGCCCTCTACATTACAGAGCCCTTCAGAGGCTGAAAGCAAAATCTCTCAGAACGAATCTCTCTTATTCACAAATGACATGCCTAGACCAAGACTCGAGGAAAGAACTGACTTGGTGGCTAAAGAATGCGGAAGCTTGGAATGGCAGAGCCATCTTTGGGGAAGCCCCAGAGTTAATAATAGAATCAGATGCGAGTCTAGAAGGATGGGGTGCCACATGTGGCGACTCATCAACAGGGGGTCGTTGGACACTACACGAGAAAGAACTACATATCAACTGCTTGGAGCTACTAGCGGGTTCTTTTGCGGTTCGAAGCTTCACCCAGAATTCAATGAAATGTTGCATAATGCTGCGCATGGACAATGTCTCTGCAGTGAAATATGTCAACAAGATGGGGGGACCACACTCAAAGGGTCTTACGGAAATAGCAAAGGGTTTTTGGAACTATTGCTTGAACAAGGGACTCTCTGTTACAGCGGAGCACATCCCTGGTTTGAACAATGGCGTAGCGGACTGGTTCTCAAGGAATTTCAAGGACTCCAGCAACTGGAAACTAGACAGAGGAGTATTTATGATAATCCAAGACAAATGGGGTCCATTCAGGACAGATCTTTTCGCGGACAGGCTGAACACTCAGTTGAAGAACTTTTTCAGCTGGAAGCCGGACCCTCAAGCAGCAGGGGTGGATGCCTTCCTCCAGGATTGGCGGGGCTTAAAGCCATATGCCTTCCCGCCGTTTGTCATGCTTCCACGTCTCCTCTTGCATGCCCGTCGTTACATACAGAACATGGTAGTGATAACCCCTCTTTGGAGGTCTCAGGCATGGTTCCCAGTCATTTTAGAGATGACCGTGGACTTTCCAATTCTAATACCGCCTTTCAAGCAAATACTTCTGGGTCCAGAGGGCGAATCTCACCCTCTTATAGACCAAGGTCTATTGGTTCTGACGGCCTGGAAGATTTCAGGCGACAATGGAAAATCCCAGGGCTTTCGCAAGATGCTTTCCAGCTCATATCTGAGTCTTGGGCATCTGGAACAAGGAAGGCATATCGACTGGCATGGAATAAATGGGTTCGCTGGTGTATTCAACGACACTACGATCCCGTTTCAACTGATTTAGTTCACGTAGTAAATTTCCTATCGGAATTGTTTGATTCTGGCCTAACTTACAGAACGGTTAATGTCTATAGATCAGCAATAGCTGCAGGTCATTCCTTAGTTGATGGTGTCTCGGTGGGACAAAACCTTTTAACAAAGAAAATTATGAGAAGTATGCGGGTTCTTAATCCTCGAACCCCAAAATATATGGCCTTATGGGACGTAAGAAACATTTTACAACTTATATCCTCTTGGGTAGATAATGTTAACCTTCCTCTTAAGCGTATCTCTTATAAGCTTACTGTGTTGCTTTGCTTAGTTTCTTTCAGACGAACCTCTGATGTTAAGGCATTAGATGTTACTAGCAGGGCTTACCAACCTGAGGAAGTTTGCTTTTATCTTAAAAAAAGGACAAAAAACTATGTCATCTTCAATTTTCTACCCTTTCTTCTCTCTGAATGAAAGTCTTTGTGTTGTCAAATGTCTAAAAGAGTATGAAAAGAGAACTGTAAGTCTGAGAGGAGTTGGAACTAACTGCTGATCTCTCACAGATCTCCTCATAAAGCAGTATCATCACCCACGCTTGCAAGATGGGTCAATGAAGTGATGAGTGAGAGTGGTGTTGATGTCTCTATCTTCGGTGCACACTCTCTCAGAGGCACATCAGCTTCTAAAGCATTTATGTTAGGTGGAGGGCTCCAAGATATTCTTAGAGCCGCTGACTGGTCAAATGAAAGTATGTTTAAAAAATGTTACTTTAGACCAATCACTAATGTGATTGACAACGTGCTTAATTCACTTTAAACTTGCATAATGTTGGCCTCCGTGTCATGCCATAAAATTTAGATTTTTCACAGCCTGGTGGGCAGAATATCTGGATTTTATTAAGGACACGGAGGCTAAGATTATCCCTCCACTTGTTAACCCTCCCTGGGTTTCATTTTTTGACCTATTGTGTCTCTTTTTCTTCCAGAATAAGACGTCTATGGATTGTTAATGATTGAAGTGACTCTTTCCACGTCATTTCAAAGTTATGTTTCTTTGAGCTTATTTCTTGTTCGCAGCACTGGACAAAGACAAAGAAGGAAGATGGATGTGTGCTCATGGACTATATACTATAATGGAATGTTGTTTGAAGTTCTATATTCTCTTCATTGTTACTGCTGAGCTGTGGTAATAAAGGAGATTTGCATAGCTGGGTCCTATTGACCCTACCATG
Source organism: Calotriton arnoldi (assembly GCA_963921515.1). NCBI lineage: Eukaryota > Metazoa > Chordata > Amphibia > Caudata > Salamandridae > Calotriton > Calotriton arnoldi. The sequence goes on along the minus strand of CAWUFW010003916.1, from coordinate 1,483,857 downwards.
TGATTGGTTTTTATCTCCACATCTACCTACCTTGACAACATATATTGCCCAATAAAGTAGTGAGTTAAGTATAGCAAACTTATACTTATGAAAATATACTTCCTTGACAATATAGTGGTAGTTGAACTTTAAAATCTTGTAGCTTGAAATATAACAATGCTTTTCATTTACAACCAGTCTCCCATAAATAACATATACATATATCATTATAATATTTGGGGTAAGATTCTCAAACTCCTTAAAAGATTTGTTTACAGAAGGCTTATAGATCTAGGTAGATAGCCATGGCCAATACCATCCACTTGTGTGGTGCCTGTCGTGAGTGTGCATTTTTCCTTTTCTTTCTGTTGCGGGCATTTCGTTCCTAATCTCCATGCTCATGCTGGAATTTAAGATGGAAGTTAGTTGTGTCATAGTGTGCAGTTCTGCCAGCTTCACAGAAACCAATCACAGTCCAGCTCCAAAAACAGTGCTGCTCCTTTAAAGCAATAATTTAAATGTAAGTAACTCAAACACATTAACGAATATTGTTGTGCATCTCTCTGAGTTCGTCCTGCTCCCTTTAAAAAAGAACTATACTTTTATACTGTTAACTGCTAGGTGTTCCTAACGTTTCGTCACTGACTTTCAAGTTATGTTATGTTTTGTATTAGGTTGTGTTTATGTTATGTTTTATGTTATGTTATGTTTTATGTTATGTTATGTTAAATGTTGTTAAGTTATGTTTTATGTTATGGTTTATGTTATGTCATATGTTATGTAGTACGTTAGATTTTATGTTAGGTTATGTTATCTTTTATGTTACCTTACCTTACCCTAATTTACCTTACCTTAATTTATAAAGCATGTCTGTAATCCAAACGTGTCCTAGCTTCAAGGACACCAGCATTTGACAGCTAGCTGTTGTTTTTTAATATTAATAATTTTTATTGTTTTTCAGCCATAGCATGCTGGTACATACAATAGGCAGTCAGCTGCATTGATTTGCATTAACTATAGTCATCTCCCGGGTGAAAAGAAAAAGCTGGAAGGCTAAAATGTGCACATGGGGTGAGGAGCAGCCCCTGGACTGAAAGATAGCTAGAAATCTGTGAAGGCATTCTGAAGGATAACCAATGGAATATCTGCTGTGAACAAATGAAAAGGAGTTACATGCCTGGAAGCAAGGAGAGTGATTGTTGTTTACTGGCTGGTAGTGTTGGTTTGTGCTCTGGAGAAATAGGTGCTTAAAGTCAAGCTTTTTTCAGGGCCTTTCTAACACCCTCGGTTGTTGTTTGTCAGTGAATACCCTATTGGCACAATTGAATTGTAGTGAGTTTGCCACTAGTTCTCTGGAAGAATCGGAACAGGCCATCCACGAGTGTAAATCTGGCTCACCAGATGCTCTATGCACCCCTCGTATCTTTACCGCCAGTCTGAAGGTTATCAATCCATTCTTGAACTATCTATTTAATAGTTCCATTCAATCTGCCACCGTTCCAACCTGCTGAAAAAAGGCCAGATTAATACCTCTATTAAAAATGCCCTCAGCGGATAGATCTATGCTGAGCAATTTCAGGCTCATTTCACTGTTGCAAGCCATGTCGAAGATATTGGAGAAACATGTTAATGGGCAGCTTTGCAAATATTTAAATAAGGTCAGTTGTTGCATTGGTCTCAGTCAGGCTTCCGTCCTTTTTTAGTACCGAATTGGCTCCAGTTGAAGTGACTGAATCCATCAAACTGATATGGTTCAAGGGAAACCTGTTGTGTTGATATTATCCCACTTATCCGTGGCCTTTGACACAGTTTCCCACCCTATCCTTCTACAACGCTTGGAAAATATATGAGTCAGTGACTCCAAGCTGGCCTGGATTAGCTCCATTCTCACTGACAGAGGTCAATCTGTTTTGGATGGCACCCTTTGCATCTGACCCTAAACAGATCAAGTTATTAGTCTGACCTTTTTTAATAATATCTACATGACCCTTCTGGCCTCCCAAGTGGAGTCCTTTGGGTTCTAGATAGTGTCATATTCTAATGATAGGCAGCTTCTCTTCACTATAGGCAACAACTCACTTTATGCTTTTAAGATGTTTAAGAACTATCTGATGGCCGTTTTTCAGTGGATGGGGGCTAGCAACTTACAATACAATGCCAGTAAAAGTGAGATCTTGCTTTTTGGCTTGCCTCCTCCTACTTAGGATAGGGTATACTGCCCATTTTCTATATCTCCCCCTTCTCTCCAGCAACGGTAGTCCGTAATTTAGGGTTTGAGATCGACTGCCAGCTATCTTTAGGTCCACAGGTGGCATCTGTGGTAGGTTCCTGTTTTGGGCTTCTAAAATCAGTACAAAACGTTTTGAATCTACTTCCTCTTTAGGCCCAAAAAATGGTGATACACGCCCTTATCACTTCACATCTAGACTTCAGGAATGCTCTCCATTTGAGCCTCCCAGCTTATTTTGTTGAGGGGCTTACAGATGGTTCAAAAGCTGCTCCCTCGGTGGACTGCTATTTCTCCTTATTTAAAGGACCTCCACTGGTTTCCTATCAAGAAGAGAATCCAGTTTAAAATTTTAACCTTAGTCCATCAGGCTTTTTATCAGATGGGCCCTAACTATCTCTCGGCAAGTATTATCCATTATCACCTTGGCTAGAACCCTCCGCTCTTCTGGTGCAGGGCTGGCCCTGGTACAGAGAATTAAGAGGAAGAAATGTAGTGTGCGTCCTTCTTCTAGCATGCTGTGTGGGCTTGCATGAGTAGAGGGATGAAAATTGCTTCAAGCGCACCCTATTCAGAAAATATGGTCTGGCTCTTCCCACTTGCTGGGGCACACACAGGCTGTCTAGCACCACACACACACCTTTGTAAAGATGTGTGTGAGGTCCAGTATAGGCTTTGCGCTATAAGGATGCCCTTCCAGTACAAAATCCTATGCCTAGTGAAGCGTAAAATGATTCACAAATATGTGCTGTACAGTGCTGCACACATGCAATGTATGAAATGCTAGGAGAAATAGAATGATTTCTCCAACTTTGCTCCTGCTTCGGAAGCCATTATTGTTTATGTAAAGGCCAATCAAACAATTTTAGTAGGTAGGGCTCTGCGTCAAAAACCATGGGTGGTTGTCCATGTATCAATCATGGAATAGCAGCTCAGAGTGCTAAAGTGATAGAAAGGGCACTTGTTTTCTGCTGAAGAGTAAATACCCTATAAAGAACCTGTGCCACTTTGAATCACTCTATGTAGGTGGAAAGTCTTGATAAATCTGCCCTTTTGTCTCTTGATAATCAGCAATATACTTTGAACATAGGAAGTGAGAACATTGGTCACTAGTGGACTGAAAGGAACAGTCTGGCAAGCTGCACACAAGAGTTCCATGGCAATCTGATGCAGTCTGCCCTACAAACTTGATGGAAACTATTGCAGAGAAGTTCCCTACTTTCTGCCAGGCCAGTGGATAGTCTGTATGGGGATGAAGGAATCCTAATGGATGAGTATGTTGGCACAGAGACTAGAGGCATTTAGTTGTGCAAACAACACCCTTGAAAGTAAGCTTAACACAAGTAAGTCTCCAAAGGATTAAACCCAAGGTCGTCATAATGTATCCTTGTCTCACATCTTAGCAGCATGGACAAGGCTCCAGATTTATTCATAAGGAGGTTGATGTGTGAAGATTGACAATAATAAAACGTAGAAATGCTAAATATAAGGTAATATATCCTGGTAAAATATAATTAATTAAATTGGATTGACTGGATTGACTGGTACCATTATGTTTGTAGAGCCAACCGTTAACACAAAAGTCAAAAGGGCTAAATATTATTCCATAAGAAGTAGGAAAAAGCCAGCAACAATCTCAGGCTGAAGGTGACCAGCGATTCAACATCAATGGCTGCAGTTTCAACAGTGATCCCATTGTGCGTCAGTTCCCTAAGCAAAAAGTTGCCAAAAGTTTCTAAGTCCCACTTTTTGCAGTTTGGGTACAGGAGCAATACACACTAACACTAGCCAAGGAACCTGGGGGGCACCACTTGGGGGTTACGACTCTCTTCAACAGACACCAAGAGCAGGGCTCAGTGTCCCTGTGTCTCAAACAGGAGGTCAGCCAGCTGACCCTTTGAGTCACTTCTCAGGTCCTGGGCTCAAGGAAGCAGACCAAGTATTCCTTCAGGTTCTTCAATCTGTAGGGCAGGGCATTCCTTCTTCTGTTTTCTTCTGAGGAGTGCTCTGAGCCAGTGTGTGGGTCCAGGGCAATCCTTCAACCACTACCCTCCCACTATGTTTGGTGCCTGCCTGAGTAGATAGACAAAAGTGGAGGCAGGCCTAGGTGTAAGCGTCATCTGCCAATATAGGCAACCTTTGAGGCTCAGGCAATATTAATCCATAAGAAGTAGGAAAAAGCCAGGAACAATCTCTGTTCTTTTGCCCTAGGATATCAAAGGCACAGCATAGACTGTATATCAAGGGGGCATAAAGGGAGGTTTCAAGTTTGTTTTGGTGGATGTACATGTTTTTGTAGAGCTCATTACCCTTCAGTGAGTGGTTTCCCAAGGCTGCCTCTAACAAATCTTCCATGCACTTTGATCTGCTGAAACTAAAGTCGTAATGAAACATTTTGAACAGCAGTCAAATGCTGGGAGTGGAAGGAATGGCCCCTTAGTAAACACTGGAAGACCAAAGGCCACTGAATGAGTTGAGGTACTTCTATCAGTCACTTTGCACGTTTTGTAGAGCTTGGAGCTCTTCAGTGATTTATAGTGACAGGATTAGGTTGAACACAATTCCAAGTCGTATTCATCAGTGTGGATGGGGAATGACCTTACTTTCTAAGCAATCTTCACACTACTTGATATGCCCAAATCCTAGTAAAAATGTAAAACTAATATGTGCCAAAGTCATTCTCTTTGCCATCAGCTAGGAAATGGCCATTGAAGGGCAGACCCTGATTCAATGCACTAAATTGTTTATTGTCTGCATCCTCCTGTGTCCTCTTGGGCTCCTCAGTTTACCAGCACTCAGGCATTTCGATAGTTTGGTCTCCTAACAGCTGGAAAGCAGAGGCACCAGCATTGGACAGAGTATCCTTCTGTGTCTGGAGTTACATGAAAAAGCACTCATATATTTGGTAGGCAATTTCAGTTCAGCAAAAACAGTATTGTAAGTGAGAGCAGTTCTTCTTCCTGTTGTTAACAAATGTATTACTGCTTTCTCCAAAACTATGTCAGGTCTTTGGAGCGCCACTTGTAATTTGTACAGTGGAAAAGCCTAGAACAAGACAGTCCAACGATGGCCAGAAGACCTGTAGCCCTGAAATATTTTCAGGTTAACTCCTAGCAATGTGAATTATTCCAATTTAAATTAATCGCACATACCTTCATCTTGCTAATATGCTAAAATGCTGAAGCCCTTGTGGGCTAAAAGTGCCCACTCTTACTATAAACCTATTGGTGGGTACCACAACCATTTGAGGTATCAATCACAGTTTTCTCCCAATTCAGGTATGTCCAACAGCCTAAGGTATTTTGTTTCTAAGGGTTAATGGACCAGTAAATCCAATTCCAGTGAATATCTCTGTTGTTTTGCACTACGATATCAAAGACGCAGCAATTTATTTTCAGTCAGAGGATAATGGGGTCGATCTATTGAGGTTGGTATTAGTGGCATGCAGCTAGTTTCCAGAGAATAATACCCCCCTTTCATCAGGTGTTGTTTACACCTGGATGGTCCATCCTATGTTCCATTTAATCCCAGAATCTGCTCAGAGTGCTATATTTGCCTCTAAAATGGATTCTCATTGAAATTGTAGGCACAAGACATCAAATTCTGAGTAGCTGGTATGAAAGGCTTATATTTTGCCATTTAGAAAACGTACAGTTCGGAAAGGTTTGGAATTTATTTCCTTGGGACAGTTAAATCCAAAGGATAAGTTCCACAAGGTACTGCAGGCCCATTGTGTGCAATATAAAGGCTGCAGCAGCAGAAATAAGTGCAGCAATTAAAGAAATAAATAGAACAATTATTCCTTTGCTTACATGAAAGGATGCACAAGGATGTTTGTCCACACACACAAGGCAAATCTTGTATTTTTCTTGTTGTTATTTGACATTTATATAGCACACACTTGGCCATTAATGGTATCACAGCACCTTCGGTATTTCGAGTATAACTTCACAAATAATCCAAAATTAAGCTAATAGATTGAAGTCATCAATAGGCTTGTGAAAATGCTCTGTCATTAGGGTGAATGATTAAATGCTCTGGCAGCTTGTTAGTGCATACAATGGCAATGTTGGTTGTTAGAAATTGAGGTTTCTGGTTGGCAGAGTGTACACCTTGTCCAAGCAGGAGCCACAATCCTAGTCAGGGTAAGTCAGATACACAACCTAAATTAGCCTGTGCTCACCCTCTGGTAGCTTGGCACAGAGCAGTGAGGCTTAACTTAAGAGGCAATGTGTAAAGTATTTGTGCACACTTTAATTACAGTAACACAGTGAAAACACCACAAAACGACTCCAAACCAGTTTAGAACAATAGAGAGTATTTATCTGAGTAAAACAAGACCAAAACAACAAAACTCCAATTGGTAGAAGTTGAGATATGAATTTGTAAAGATTAAATCCAAAAATAGTGCTTAAAAGTCAATAGCACTAAAAGGTTACTTGAGGTCGTGCTAGACCGTGGTAAATCCAAAGTTCCAGGCCAACCACAGTGGAGGGTAGGCTGACTACAGGTCCCACTGAAAAAGCACCTTGGTATGGAGCAAGCGTCGCCATCGGAGACTCGATGCGTCGGTTCTGATTCACGCAGTCGGGTTGAAGCATTGAAGTTGAGTTTCACTGTGGGGTCGGCGCTGTGTATTTGTCGAGCCTCGCAGTCAGGACCTCAAACCGGCAGTGCATTGTCGTCGAACCTCACAGTCAGGTCAACGCGTCGTGGTCGAGCCGCACAGGGATGACCTCAGATCGGTACTGCGTCGGAGGCCACTGCATCAGTTCTGATCGGTGCAGTAGTGACAATGCATCAATTTTAGTGGAAGCAGCTGCAGAACCCGCTTCTGAGGCCCAGGACTGGAAGGGGCACCTCAGGCAAGGGGAGGACTTAGAGATGGCAGAGTCCAGCAGCACCAGCAGAGTTGCAAGAAGTCTTTTGTAACCCTGAGACTTCAGAGATCAGGAGGCAAGACAGCAAGCCCTTGGAGAAACTTGGGCTCAAGGATGTAGAGAGCAGGTCCAGTCCCTCTCACTCTCAGGCAAGAAGCAGCAGGCCAACACAGCAGAGCAGGTAGCAAAGTGTCAGTCCCTCATACAGCACAGTAATCAGCAGGCAGCAGGCCAACACAGCAATGCATACAGCAAAGTAGCAGTCCCCCCTACAGCACAGCAGCTCTTCTTCCAGGCAGAATGTCCTTGGTTCCAGCAAAGTTCTGATTTGGTGGTGTCAGGCACAGTAGTTATACCCAAATGTGCCTCTGAAGTGGGAGAGACTACAAAGAGGCCTTTAAAGCTCACAAAGTCCCTGCCTTTCCTGCCCTGGCTCCAGACTCACTAGAGGAGGGCAAGGAGGGTATGCAGCTCTTTGTGTGGGTACAGGCACAGCCCTATTCAGGTGCAAGTGTCCTCCCATCCCCCCAATCTACTGCAGGAAGACCCATCAGCCTGGTGATGGGCCACTAGGATGCAACTGTCACAGCCCTTCGTGTGACTGTCTAGAGGAAATGCACAAAGCCCAGCTGTCACCCAACCCAGACGTGTATTCAGAGACAGGCAAAGGCACAGAATGGTTAAAGCAAGAAAATGCCAACTGTCTAAAAGTGACATTTGCAGACAACAAACTCCAAATCTCTATCTTTTCCCAATTGGAAATTAGACTTAAAAGGTTTTTAAGGCAATCCCAATGTTATTCTATTGGAGAGATAGGCCTTGCAGTACTGAAAAACTAATTTAGCAGTTTTTCACTATCAGGACATATAAAACTCAAAAGTACATGTCCTATCTTTTAAATACACTGCACCCTGCCCATAAGGCCGCCTAGGGCCTCTACTTAAGGGTGACTTATATGTAATAAGTAGGTTAACTTGCCAGGTCAAAATGGCAGTTTAAAACTGCACATACATACTCTGCAGTGGCAGGCCTGAGACATGTTTAAAGTGCTACTGAACTAGCAGGCACAATCAGTGCTGCAGGCCCACCAGTAGCATTTAATTTACAGGCCCTGGGCACATATAGTGCACTTTACAAGGGTCACATAAATAAAATAAATATGCCAATGGTGGATAAGCCAATATTATCATATTTTGAGTGCAGAGCATATGCACTTTAGCACCAGTTAGCAGTGGCAAAGTGCCCAGAATCCTAAAGCCAGCAAAAATGAAGTCAGCCAAACAAGAGGTCAGAAGGCAAAAAGTAAGGGGAAACCACACCAAGGATGACAGGACTAACAGTTAGGAACTTAAATTGTGGCAATTGGACAGGTAGAGAGAGAAAGACAGAGAATAAGAGGCAGAGAGATTAAAAAGAAAGAGACTGTTCAGGAACAAGGCTAGTTTGAACAGTTTTACTGCAGCTCTTTTTGTTTGCCAGTTTTAGCCAGGGGCTACTGGGTTTACATCCTCTTAGTTCAGGGAGGAAACACTGTAAGAAAGGGGCCACTTTGGTCCAAATTCTCTGAAACCATATGTAACACTACTGTTTAGTATGTCTATAGGCCATCTACATGTTTGTCAAACTTTGTGGGACAGAGGTTTGTCTTCTCAAGACTCATCCTTCATTTTCCAGCTTAAGCTTAAGACCTCTGTGTCACTGCAATTTTTCCATATGTCTGTGTGCAAGTGAAATCCCAATTTTGTAGATTATTTGGTTACTGAAGGAGCTCCACTCTTTTTGCATCTGGCTTGCTCTGTGAAAACACAAGGAGATGATGGACGGAGCGCTGAAACTTTTCAGACACTCACCCCCAGTCACAGATCTGAGTTGAATCCATCATCGTTCTTTAGCTCACTTCGCCACCCCAGTTCAGACACAGCTATATGCAAATCAGTCTTGACCCTGTGCCTCATGGGAACGGTCCAGCCCGAACTGCCAAGCCATGTCTTCCCTGGACTGGAAACAAGCATCCTGGGACCGGTTTCGGGCTAACAGCCCTCATCAGCCAGGCTACCTTGTATCCTGTGGCAAAGTGAGCAAGGGACCCACGTCTGGGCATACCCTGCCAACTTAGGGCGAACAAAGCAAACACAAGGAGATGATGGACGGAGCGCTGAAACTTTTCAGACACTCACCCCCAGTCACAGATCTGGGTTGAATCCATCATCGTTCTTTAGCTCACTTCGCCACCCCAGTTCAGACACAGCTATATGCAAATCAGTCTTGACCCTGTGCCTCATGGGAACAGTCCAGCCCGAACTGCCAAGCCATGGCTGATGATGGCTGTAAGCCAGAAACCGGTCCCAGGATGCTTGTTTCCGGTCCAGGGAAAACATGGCTTGGCAGTTCGGGCTGGACTGTTCCCATGAGGCACAGGGTCAGACTGATTTGCATATGGCCATGTCTGAACTGGGGTGGCGGAGTGAGCTAAAGAATAATGATGGATTAAACCCAGATCAGTTGACTGGGGGTGAGTGCTTGCAATGTTCAACACTCCGTCCATCATCCCCTTGGTTTTGCTATGTTACGCCCTAAGTTGGCAGGGTATGCCCAGACGTGGGTCCCTTGCTCACTTTGCCACTGGATTCAAGATAGCCTGGCTGATGATGGCTGTAAGCCAGAAACCGGTCCCAGGGTGCTTGTTTCCGGTCCAGGGAAGAGATGGCTTGGCAGTTCGGGCTGGACTGTTCCCATGAGGCACAGGGTCAGACTGATTTGCATATGGCCATGTCTGAACTGGGGTGGCGGAGTGAGCTAAAGAATGATGATGGATTAAACCCAGATCAGTTGACTGGGGGTAAGTGCTTGCAATGTCCAACACTCCGTCCATCATCCCGTTTGGTTTTGCTTTGCTCTGTGGATAGCCATGTCCAATCTCTGGTGGATCTTTTACACTACAGGGTTTCAAATTGTGACTACTGATTTATTAAGTAATAACTCATGATAGAATCGTTAAACTTAATTTACAAAAAGAAAATTTTTCACAAATTCTATCAATATGCCTGATAGAGTAAACAGTACAGATTTCCAAACAGGCCGATTATTAGAATTATGCAGCTTTTAGCATAACTCGTTGATTTATACCAGAGCTAGGCACAAAGGAGCAGCATATATTGGCAAAAATCTAACGTCTGGATCTCTGGAGAGAAACTAGCTTGGCCTCACTGTTTGTGGTCGAAAATCATGGCGACAGCCCGAGCTTCAAACAAATAATCTGGGAATAATCTTCAATTTGCATCTAATTTTCACACTCCAAAAAAATAAATTAAATAGTTGGGGACCACAACTTTCGGTATCCAGCCCTCTAAAACATCTCCACTCTTCTACAAATCTGTCAGAGGGTTGAGCTAATGAGAGCTCTGGTTATCAGACCCTTTGCCATTTGTCATAAAAGTCCATAGACAGGTTTCAAACAATTCTCGCAGGCATAAGTTATCCCTGCTTGTGCTCTGTTTTTAATCCTGGCCCCAGGACGTGTTAATAAAGGTAGATTACGTACCTGGTAGCTAGTTTTAAATTCACGTTCCTCACAATTATGTTTCTTTGCGCTGCGCCCTCCACCCAACTGAGTTTAGTACCTCTCATTGCTGGATTTAGTATATCCTATAATTAGGAATAAAAACATCCTGGAGCTCCTCGCTCTCAGACAGGGGGTTGTAGCCCGTGGCGGGACTAGGTTTTCCTGTCACGAGGAGAATCCCAATGATGAAGCATGCCACCTACGCTAGGTGAGGGATTTCGTCCTAATAAAGGGACTCCCCTAGGAGCTTAAGAGACTCCACTTGGATGTGTTTACTCTTCTTTTGTTCACTTGTTTAGACCCGAGGGCTCTATATTGTGTTTTCGTCCAAACAGTTCCAAACATGACCTGACTGAATGCCAGTATAAAAAGCTGAAGAAAACTGCCATCCATACCTCTTCACCTGATGTAGTTGAAATGTTGGGTTATATTTAACGCATTGTCCACTAGCATTATATGCCTAAATTCCAACTACCTGCAGAAGTAGCTCCCCTCATTACTTGCATCTAAAGAGTTGACCAGCCTTGCAAGGATCAGGCAGCAAAGAATATGGAGAACACTCTCAGCAAATCAGTTCCACAGTTTGACGATTCTCTGAAGCGTGAAGCCTTGAAGAATAACCAAATCCCCTCCTAGCCAGAAGGTTGACCAATACTGACACTTCCGAGCATAGAAATCATGAGTAAAGTAACCAGAGTGTGTTGGTTAGAATATAACACCCTTATTTTTATGGATGTCCAAGTCAAGTCAGATGATCTACTTGAACCTCTTTTTAGCCACCGACGAAGCATCTCTAAAGAAGGAGAAAGAAAGCTAGCATTTTCAACTGACTTGTCCAGGCGTGAGTGGCCAAATTATATGTCACCAGATTTGGGCAATATGTGATTTTGCATGTGAAGAAACATTGTTTAAAATACAAAAAAATCCAAGAAGTTGCATTAATGTATAACTGCAGTTAAAGTGAAACCCATTGAATGGTGTATCAGGTAGTCTGCATTTGAAAAATTAAATATTGTTTGTTTTTTTACTGCTCAAGCCTCAAAGCCGCCTAAGCATGCATTATAGTTCAGTAAATGAGCAAATGCCATTTTAGATGGAGCATTTTGTAAAGCCTCCAATATTATGTAATTTATGTTGTGCTGGCATTTTATTTCAATTCATAATAGTTTTTATGCTCACTTACCGTCCTGCTGCCTAAAAAAATATCTTCAGTTCCTAAGTATTCAAGCACAATTTAGCACACTTGTCTTTCATTTTTTATAAGAAGTATAATAGACTAGAGAACCTGATAATTTTCCTGTCTAAAGCCTTCTCCTTTAAAGAAAACTTCATGCTGTTGTTAAATACTGTCTACGACAAGCATTCAAATGTAATGGCAAACATCGATTTTATGTTCTTTTGATGTTTTTAAGTTAGACATAGAAAACAAGCTGTGTCTATAGCTTGTCTACCACATAGATGTTCATGTTCAGTACCTTTTTGGTGAAACGAAAAATCTGAACGTCAATGCTTCCCAATATCTGAAGTCTAGACACAATACTTGACCCTCAGTGAGGAAAAGAAAAACGTCACTGGCAATGCCAATCGGTTACACTATAAAGGAATTTTGAATGATAATTTGAAGCATTACAAATAATTAGAATGGGAATAGATATGTATTTGTATGGAAGCAAAGAACTTGAGAAAAATATTGGTGCAAGCTAAAAGTCTGGATGGCAGTTGCACTGTCGAGTCAAGCCTTAATATCCATGTAGGTTAATGACTGCCCTCCTAAGTTTAGGCAGGGGATAAATAAACAGCTTAATAGCAGCTGTGTGCTGTGTGAAGGGCAAGCACTTTTTTTGTATAAGCACACAACTTCCGCCCACTCAAAACATGTACTCCTGGCTTTCAACATGTGGGTGGAGCCATAGCCCCTCTCTAGTGATACTCACATAATTGTCTGGCGATATCGGCGTTGTGAAGCCAGACCATATTGATACTACATCGACCTTAACTCCATTAGTGGATACGTCAAGAGAAAATACATTTCATGCCTGATAGATACCTTTCTGGTAGTAGCAAACAAAAATGATTTAATTGAACACAGTGAAACATGTTTCTGGGCAAGCAAGGGATAATCTGATTGGTATCAATAAAGTCCTAGAATGATATGCAAATGAGAGTAGTGGAGCAGGACCAACAGCACTCATGGAGCGAATGAAGAACATAGAGCTGTCAATGACTGCAGAAGCAGGTATCAGCAGAATATCTGCCAAATCAACTTCCCTGCATCCAACATTTTGCAGTGTGTGGAAGTGAGCGAAAGGGAAATATTCCTCATACTAGAAAACATAAAGGTTTGTGACAATGAAGGAATGCAACTCAGTGATGAAGGTGTTTATTGAAAGCAAGCCAGACTCAGGGGACACTGATATGTTCTGCAGGGGCGTTGCTTCAACAAAAGTGCACATGACTACTCTAAAACGAAGGTGCCAGCATGGGTTGGTAAATTGTAGGCTGATTAATATGCTACAACCCTGTCCCTATTAACCCCTTAGACATGTGAAGTTTGGAGGCTGAACAATTGAATGACACTGGCTGGCTCTTAACTAGGCCTGGGAGTAATTTTAATTATGCCGGAGTAGTCAAAGTAATTTTCAGTAAATCTGTGTGACTCTTTGATGCGGAATTACCAATAATTATGCAATCATGCCCGCTCGCATAATTAAGAGTAATTTGGGTGGGGGAATTTCGCACAGAAACAACAATTTTAGGGAGTGCAAATGGCTACTCTCCCTGCTGTTCCTGTTGTTTTGCATTTAGCGCTATTTTCTTAGCACAAAATTCATTCCTGCATCCAAAATGAATACAAGGGTGCATTGTGTTCTAAGAATCTAGTGGTAAATCCTGGGAGTAAGTTGGAGGAAAAATCCTACCCCAAGAACACATTTACCGAGTGTGAGTGGCTGCTCGCACTGTTATCCGTGTTTTGTTTTATTTAGGTCTATTTCTTAGTGCAAAAAGCATTCCTGCACCCAAAATGGATATGAGGAGGCATTTATGCGCCTAGAAAATAGGTCTAAATGCAGAAATTACTCTTCTCACGTATTTCAGTGGAATTTCACAGAATCTTTAGGTTATTTCTGCCTGATTTACTGCATGGAATACACGAGTTACACCCTTGCCCTAGGCACTGCTCCATTCAATCAATTCCATACTTAAAACAGATATCCAGAGAGTGAAAGATATCCTTGGGACCTTCCCAAAAGGAAGTCTAGGGTACACAGACCTAAGCAGAAACTTGTGTGTGAAGCTGTTAAAGATTTGGCATCTTATTCCACAGACAAGACCCTGGGACATAGGCAGTTCTCTCTTTTCAGTTCTTCTTCGCTACACCTGCAAATATTCTAATTCCTACAGAATCATCCCATGCTATGAACAGTACTTGTAAGTAATTTGCCCAGAAGAATAGAGGTAGGTGTTGAATATTTAAATTTTAGCCAGGGGTCCCTGGACAAATGAAAACCTTTTAAATAAGTTGCATCAAAATGAAGTATTTTGCTTTTAAAGCTTAAAATAGTATTTCCAGATTTGCTTTCTTTGGGTTTCGCCATACAAGTGTAACGTTCCACTGTCAGAAACATCATAGATTTTCAGGAGGAAGTAATTGAAACAGTACTACTTCTCCAGATATATAGCGTGCATAAATATTATTACACGTTGGAACCTAATAATAATAATACATTGAAATAAATAAAACATTTGAGCTGTGAACATATTTGTACGCCCGAGTATCTCAAAATCTTTAACATTACTTTTCAGCAGATATCTCAAAAGCAGTTGTAACCTAAACTATAGAATCGCTATTTCTTCGTAGCCTTCAAACCAACAATCGAATGCGATCTGTTGAGGATAAGTCGTTTGTAGAGATCAAAATGCTGTGAAAGAAAGAGTAACGAAACTCACAATCTTTAGTAATAGTTGATGTACATCTTTTTTTTTTTTAATCCCTTATATGAAAAACTATCTTAATAAAATGTGCACGAAAAGAGTTTAGCACAATTTGAAACTAAAGAGCAGGTAGCAGTCACATTGAAGATAAAATGTGTGAATATATTCTAGTAGAAAAAGTTGACGGCTTGAGTGAACATTCACTAAAGTCAGTGAAGCTGGTATTTCACACTGTAAGCAATCTCTAATATAAATTAAACATTCTAATAAAGAATAGGTAGACTTTCTAATTTACATCATTCAGAGGGCGAAGGAGCATCAGGTTAATTAAGTACAGCTCATAGAAATAAATCCCTTGGTTTAGTGTCCTGACATCAAAGTCAGCAATACTAGAGGGAGGGAAGTGAAATTCAAAGTGAAAATCAAAAAATATAGGGCCTGATTTGGAGTTTGGTGGACAGACACAAACCTGATGTATAACCCATCTGTAGGCGGATTAGATATCTAAGTGTCTGCCAACGTCTAAATTCAACCCTTAGGGCCAGATGTATCAACATTGAATTTTGCAAGTCCATAATAGCGAATTTTACTGATTCGCTATAATGGAATCGCAAAATGTAATCTATGTAGGTTTTGCAAAAAAAAATTTGATTCCTACATATTCCTTGATAGCGAATCACAAATTGCGATTCGCTATTAAGGAATGCCTTCCCATTCATTCCTATCATATCCATTCATTCCTAGAGGCCCATAGGAATGAATGGGAAGACATTCGCAATTTGCGATTACCAAATTGGTAATCGCAAATTGCGAATGCAATTACAAGGGTGATAGGGGACCAACAGGCCACACTGATGCACCCCCACAAAAGGTAAGTGTGCACATGTGGCGCACATACTTGCCCTAAGGGTACTTAGAAAAATGCAAAAATTTGCATTTTTCTAGGATTTGCAAATTACCACCAACTTGAAGTTGGTGGTAAGTTGCGATTCCTTAAAGCAAGGTCGCAATTTTTACCTGCTTCCGGCATTGCCTTTAGGGAATCGCAAATTGCGATTCCCTAAATGCATTCGCAAAATAGGTAATTGCAAAATTGCGATTCCCTATTTTGCAAATACCTTTTGGGATGTATCATCCCAAAAGGCTTTTTACCGTTCGCAAACGGGCCGATTCTGCGAATCGGCCTATTTGTGACTGGTAAAAGGCTTGATACATCTGGCCCTTAGTCTTCTTCAGAAGATCTGTGCATATTTCTGCATGTGGTAGTCACTGTAAGGTGTTTTTCAATGTTGGCAATAATGACTAATGAAATGAGGCACACAAAAGGCAAGATAGCACAAACACACATTAAGAACACTACTGGGAACTTGGAGGCTACCAGCTACATAAACACAGCTGGCCACAACTGATGCAAAAGATATCACAGCGATATGAAGGGCTCCCTTATATATGTCAACAGGTAGCACAGCACAAAGAAAGAAACAATTTTGAAGGGGATTTCATTATCTTCAGTGGTCTGTTGTGGTCAAGTGTCAGTATGAAGCAGAAAGCAAAAGTAAAAGGGTAGAATGTCATTGTGATATGACTGCATAGTTTTCACTAATGATGATGGTTCTATGACAGAATATTGAGAACAACAATATTGTGACACCAGAAAACAAAAATATTGAGTTTTCATAATAAATCTTCATATATGTACCATTATGTGTAATTTATTTATAATAATAAAATACAAAATAATAATATAATTTCAAATAATTGTAATTAGTAATGGGCTATTACATTATTTATGGTGGTACATTACAATTTGTATTATCTATTAAACACCTAATATGACAGTACACTATTACTGTGATGTTTTTGGTTACACTATATTACTTTGGTACAAGTGTTTATTATTTTTATTGTGTCCCTTACTCAACCAACTTCCCTCTGCTCTGGTTCTGGGTACACTTTTATTACAACTTCACATAGTTTTTATTGTTACTTCACACTGGACAAATTATGGTTATTGATTTTGATTCTAGTCCGGTTAGACAACCATGTTGTTAACTGTATGTGAATGCATGTAATTTCCCTGTGATTGTGGCAATATATTCTGCTCATTTGTATTACTTTATTCAGCAATAAGATGTGTATTCTTGAATTAGGCACTTTTCACACTTCCTAGACTACTCTTATGTTTGTGATCCAGCGCAATATTAGCCAACAACATTCATACACCATATACTCACTTGGGCCCATACATTCACACTACACTAATACTTACGCTGGGTGTCAGATGTACTCTTTTATCAAAGTCCCTGCTACCAATTACCTTCTGATTGAAGAGTAATAACTTACCAATGGATCCTTTGCTAATTGGGAAGTTTAAAATGAGTGACATTCATTATAGTACATTATCCTGAAATAATCACTGAGTCAGGAAGTTTTAAAATGTTTATCTAAAGTTTTAGCAGAGTAAAATACAGAAAACACGGTACTTGATTGAAATACCCAAGAAAAAGCATAGAAATGATTTTGCTAATAAATGACGGTGTTTAAGGAAGAGGAGAAGATAGAGACAGCAGCGCAACTAAAGGTTGCAGTATAGTTACCTAAATGCGAGAACCAAGCCCCTTGGCCAAGGAGTTGGAAAAGATAGGACCCAGGAAGGATGAAAAGCAAAGACTTCTTCCAGGATCAGGACAGGACCGGTGACCTCTCTATAACGACGCCTGCGCCGTTCCCCTCTCTGATACTCGACTTCTCTCGATTCTCCCGTCTAATGGACTCCGCCGCCCCCTCCTCAGGACCTCTTCCGGACAGGAATTCAGTCAGCAACCGATCAGCTGGGCAGTCTGGAGTTGAGAGCGCTCTGGCAGTATGGACGCCTGTTCTTCGTGAACGCATGCTCTTCCGACTAATTTACTAATGCTATATTCTATTATACTCTTCTACACCCATGTACCTCCCCTTAATGTTGCTAAAATATGGGACCACTACTTCTGATTGGACAGGGACAGGGGGTGGATTCTCGCACCATATCGATTTGGCCTAAATTGTAAAGCCTATTGTCTTTACGTTCCCTCCCCTTCAAATTAATACATTCGCTTTATTTCCCACCCGTCTCACGACAAATGTTATACATTTTAGAGGAGAAAAGTAACAATTTGTCCGCCGGAAACATTGGGTACATCATCTTCGGCCAATAGGTCGTGGCCTTGGGAGACGTCCAAGTTGACTTCACTTGGCAGACATACAGGACACATGCGCAGAACCCTCTGTCTCTCGAGTTTCAAGACACCAACCCAGGCCCAAGTTTACGAATTACTAAAAGTGCAAGAAGAAAATATTAAAATCACAAATAAAAAGTTTCACTGTATGCCCACTTTCCCTACTCTATTCCCCATTAATTATAATACTATCCTGCATTAGTAGCGTTAAGAAAATGACAATTTAATAATGACATGAGAGCAAGCTTAAGCATGTGAAAACGTTTTGCGGCCATTTTAATACACACTGCGCAGAAGCAGAAATTTCCCACCAAGCAAAGAAAGACGTCACACCATGTGATCAGGTTGCGACATGCGCAATGAAGTCCCGCGCTTTTAGCGGCCATCTTGGTTTATAGACAAGCGTTATTCATTAGTAAAACACATAGGCAAGCGTCTATCCCTTCTGTGTTTGTGAATGCAAAGATTAGTATTGACAGTACAAGTTTAATAAATTAATACTATGAGGAGGATTGCATACAAGCAAGTTTCAATTTTGAAACCTTGCTCCATCAATCCCCTCTCTGATGGCGTTTCTGAGCCATCAAAAAATACTACCCTCAATCAGATGCCAACTTCTAGCAATTCGTTTCATTCTCATTTTTACTTTTTCTATTCTTACAGTCTCCTTTTAATTTCTTGTATAAATCACTTCTCCATTCTTCTAGTTCGATTTCATCTAGTTTTCTCTTCTTTCCTTTTCCTGTCACTTTATATGTCCCATTCTTTCTACAACATTTGCACCATATTGTTATTGCTAAAATTATTATTGCTATCCCTGCTAAGGGTACTAATATTTGACCTATAAGTCCTTTCCCTATATTAGCAAACCAGGTTCCAATTGACGAGATACTATTTGTCAATCTTTCCCATACACTATCAACTTCCAGTGGTTTTAGTTCTTTCTCAAGTTTAGTTATGTTCTGAATATACGTTCCAATTTCTGCACTCTTATCAGGAATATAAGTATAACAATGTTTCGTCTTCAATAATTTACAGACTCCTCCCTCTTTTGCCAATAGAATGTCAAGAGCAAGTCGATTTTGCATCACCATAGATCTAATCGCAACCATCTCTGTATTAATCATTAGAAAACCTCCAGCAGTATCCGTTGATAAACGATCAACCACTGTAGATAATTTACATAATTTCCTTGAGTTCAGAATTATTCCCACTGAAGGTATCAATGCACCAAATATATCACCTACAATTTCTGAAAAACTAGCTCTTTTACTACGTATTAATTCATTATTGTTTTCATTGCTTCCAGTGTTTCTTTTTATGTGGTATATCTTTGGAAAAACTATTCCAAAATAACAACTTCCATACCACCTTGCAGGAAGCCTAAAGTAAGCCTTATTCCCACATATATAATATATTCCAGGAAAAACTGAATCTGTTCCTCCTTTGAGTCCCCAACCTCCAATAATTAGAAAATGATGTTCACATTCACTGGTACCGATGAAAACATTGTTATAATCAGTCTTTAACCCCTTCGGTGCTCATGACGAGCTCAGCTCGTCATGCTGCGCAGTGCTCGTGTGCGCATGACGAGCTGAGCTCGTCATGAACCCGCCCACTCAATGAAACGCCCCGCACAGGGCGAAAATCGGCCGCGCACCGAAGGGGTTAACCTATGAAGACAAATTTTCCCTTTCTTTACGAAATCAAGAGCCCTTGCAGCTTGAGCTTTACCAGGTGTATAACTCCCTTCCTTCTCCGCCCAAGGTGGCAACTGAGCCTTATGCTCTGAAGCTTTCTTTTGAAAATCATGTCTTCTATGTTCTACTAAATTCAAAAATATCTTTTCTTCTTCTAGTAAAGAACATGTTAGATTGTGTCTATGTGCATATGTTATGTCTATCGATTTCATTGTTAAGAAAAACTCTCCCATAAACTGTGCGTTTTGACTAGTAAGCACTGGGTTCATACTCTTGCGAATCGGAACCTCTGAAAATATCACATCTAAGTTTGAATAAAAATACTGAAGTTTCCCTGTTCTATAAAATAAACTAGACAAAACACTACATGATATGCCATATGTCAGTGGTAAGTGATGGTATGTTAATCCTTCCGCTACTGATTCAGGTAACTTCATACAGACATAACAATTACTAACTTCCATTGTGTCTACATACTGAAACAATAACTTTGTGAAAACATTTAAACTAGTGTCGTTATCAGCTATTTCATGATGAATTTCTGCCTCATCTTCTGCCATTAATTCTACTCTATTGCCCTTCATGTTTGCTGTCCTCCCTTTAGTTTCATTATTAATCTTTTTATCTATTATCATAAGGTAAGGAATTGCTACAATCAGGACTAACCATACTATAAGCACCAATACTAGACTACATATGCAGATTGCACAGCATCTCCTACAACAATTTCGTTTGAGTCTCCCAGTAACTCTATCATCAGACATTTTTCGACAAGGAAGATTGCTCTTCTTATCTTTTCTTCTTTTCTTTAGATTATTCTTTTGTTTAGTCAGGGTGGTCTTGTTTCTTCATTGTATGTTAGTTCTGCACTTGTTCCTTCGCCACCACTGTCACTTGACTCTGAGCTTTCAAAATCTTCAAGAATGATACAAGTCCAATCGGGACCCTTGAATTTGTTATTCACAAGTCTCAGTCTTTTACTTTTTCTTTTTCCTGACTTTTTCTCTTGTTCAGTTTGACTTGTCACTTCAGGTACTTGTTCTGGATCTTTTAATTCTTCTGGCAACTCATCTTTTGTTATCAACGAAAACATTTCATCTATTTCTGTACCTTGTTTTGCAACCATAATTTTATATACATGGTCCTCATCTGGTGTCTGAACTGCCACACCATCTGGCGTGCAGAAAATTGTACAGTTCATTTTGCACAATAAATCTCTACCTAATAAATTCACTGGGCTAGAATCGCACACTACAAATTGGTGCATTTCTCTGAAGTTTCCTATTTTGACTTCCATTGGTTCTGTAAGAGGTGTTCTAATTCTTTGATTAGCTACCCCCACTACTTGGATATCTTCACCAGAGAGAGGAAGGTCTGGGATGTCTGCTGATCTCACAGTAGACCTGGTAGCACCAGTGTCCAAAAGGAAAGTAATATCATCACCTTTCACATTTCCTTCAACATATGGACCAGACTGATCTACCTGTAAGGATGCGCCAAGTATGCACTCCTTCTTCCCCTCTCCTAGGCACCGTCATGAGTCGAATTTACAATAATTGTCCTGCAAAAGAAATTGTGATGTCATATAATCATTCTTACCACTCCCTCCTGGGTAACCAATGTCTGTACCATGTTTTGCTCTGCTTACATTACCCTGAACAGGTGGAGTTGGTAATTGACTCTGGGGATTTACACCCTGCTGTGAGTCATTCTGCGTCTGTGGATTTAAGTTTTGGTTTGGGCCATTATTATTCCGAATCTTTTTACATTCATCCTTCCAATGCCCCAATTTTCCGCATCCATGACAAGGAAATTTCTTTTTAGCTTCTTCTCTACTCATTCGTCCTCTAAATTTTCCACCATTTCCCGTATCACCACTCGTTCCAGAATCTTTTCCTTGATTTTCACTCGGATTTTCCAAATTAATTCCCTGTTTCTCAGCCATTTTCACCTGTGCCCACATCACCTTTTCTTGTGTCTATCCTCAATATCGTCTCCACAATATTTTGCATACTTCAGAATTTCATCTATGAGCTTTCCCAGCCAACACAGCATATGTTGTTTAATCATCTGGCAAATCTCTGGCTTCAGACCGTAAACAAACCGATACACAAACTGACTCATGTTTTTGTCTCCAATGTCCTCGAATCCACTATACTGTTTAAACACCTGGAATAAACGCTCATAATAGGAATGTACTGTTTCACTGGCTTCTTGGGTTGTTCGATCTATTTTCACCCAATCTGTTTCTTTCGGGGGTATTTTCCCTTTCAGGTATGTTATCACCTGCTGATACTTTTTCATTACATCATTTGACGGGGCACCTGTTTTCGGATCTCTAGGATATTCATCGCTAGGCCAATCGACTGTGATTTTACAATCTGTCCATAAATCGGCAGGTACCACTATGTCAAACAAACCATCCAAATCCTTCAACAATACCTTTGACACCTTCACAAACCTTTCAACCTGTTTGTACCATTCAATTGGTTTTTCTCTCAATTTTGGGAAGTCATTGGTAAATGATAAAATATCCTGTCTGCTCCATGGGACATGTACATATCCTTCTCCCGCAACTTCTCGCATTGGATACATCTGGTCTGCTTTTCCTACTTCCTTCATCACATATTCTGATGCTGTTCTAAATCTTTGTCTGCAAATTCTGCTCTATATGGTTTCTGTAATACTTTTGATCTCCCTATTTCAATTCCCATCTGTAGTGCTAAATTGGACAATTTTTCATGGAATATCTTTACATTTCTAGTGATACTCCTGCACAAGAATAATAATTCTTCTTCATCATAGGTATTCAAGCGTTCTACTCCTACATTTCCTGCTATTATTTCTTCTAACTCAACTTTTAATTTATGGATATCCAGTACTTTTGGAGGTGTGCACTGTTTAACTGACCCTTGTACCCATCTTTCTAGATCTTCAGGTGTTACTATGGTAGCACTTTTTGCTCCTGATGAAGTTACTAAACTTACATCTTTTGAACCTCCATGTACATTTTTTCTTGGAGTACTATTTACAGAACCTCGAATAGGCAAGTCCATAAGTGATATTGTGGATTCACAGTCACTAAATTGATCCTCAATTATAACTGGAGCTTCAGGTCTGGGATTACTCACAGGAGTAGGTGCAAGTATGGGTTGAGGACAATTTCCCTGAGTACCATATAATGGAACCACTGGACCAATTGTTACTGGTATGGTCAACGAACCAGGATGTACTTTTATCTGGGTTATTTTCTGTATTAATTCTGCTCTGTTCTTTTCTAGGGCTTCTTTTTCTTTGTCATGAAGTATTCTAGTCGGGGTGAATTCATGCATTACCTTTGGTACCATGGGAGTTTGTGGTGGTGCACTAGGAGGGCATCCTCTTGTCCCTTCCTGATATGGTGGGGGATTTCTTAACATTTCTTCCATAAATTCGTCTTCTGAATCCTCATTTCTCATTAAATGTTTTGTCTTTTCTGTACATTTGCCTCCTGATTTTTCTCCTTCTGTGAATAATGGATACAGTCCCTCTGTAATCATTGCCCTTCTCCATTGTTTCATCTGACCCTCTCTTGACTCACGTAAATATCTGGGGTAAAATCCTGGTAACTCCTATTACTTCTAGATCTATCCCGCTCAAATGCCTCGGTTTCCCTTTCTTCTAGAGCTTCGTACTGGGTTAATCTAGGTCTGGGTTCTAAATCATTCATCCTCAATCTCAAGTTTTGAAGAATTCTTCCATTGAAGGTACCATTCTCGGGAAATGCTAATACTCCATAATTTTTGGTGTATTCTATCCAATTCTCCATCCATACACAAGTATGGTAACCTCTCTCCATCATCATAAATGATGCTGGCGTTTTAGCTGGTGGAATAATAATTCCTTCTCTAGTTTTGATTGGTTTGTCCTTTTTAAAATAATTCTTAATCTTTTGTAAGAATGACATTTTTCTCTTTTCTCCGTACATTCTATCTAATCTTCTGTGTACAAAATTATATTCTGCAAAACCTAGGAATCTCCTATCCGGACGAGTTCCTGTTAAAGTCGGACCGCGTTTTAACATGCAATCCTTATCCACTAAGAATTTTGCTTCTATACTTTCGACCAATCAAATGTCTGCTATCTTTTATTTCCGAGCCAATCCTTGCGCGGCTTTTTGGTGACGTTTCTCTGTCAACCCCTCCTTTACAATCTGCTCTTTTCTGTCCTCGCTGGTTTAACCAATCCCAGCGCGGCTCCTTTGACGTCAGTACTACTCCTGACTACGGACCCCTCCTTTACAAGGGTTTTCTCCACACCCGCTGTTTCAACCTACCACAGCGCGGCGTTTTGTGACGTCAGCTCCCTCTCCGGCAACTGACCCTCCCTTTACAAAAATTTACGCAAACTTATTTTCTCTATAAATCTTAATTAAATTTCAGTAACAACATAAAACATTCGCTAGCGTGCCAGTTTCCACTAATTTTGAAAAGGATAGTTTCTTCCACACTTTAGTAAAACCTTTCCGTTTACTAATACATACACTACGAGTAAAACACTTCCGTCTACTCTTCACACAAGCTCCAGAAGTACCTGTTACTTCTCCAATGTTACCCTTACTAGGTGATATAACATCAAATTTTTATCAGCGTATCCTTTTTGCTATTCCTCACACGCATAGAGTCCCTAACGAGTACTTGAAGTCCTGCTTAACTTCTCAGTACTATTTCTGCCTGACAGATAACCTCACTGCAGTATGGCTTCCACTTGCCACCCACTATTCTTTTTCCCTACCCAGGGGTATTCTGGACAACATATAACAAAAACTCAAAAATAAGCGGATGTTAGTTCATAAAAATACAAATAAAATTCTCATTACCCAATTAACAAAGAGTAACAAAAACCGTCCTCTGCTTACCAGAAAACTGATCCAGCGCAATATTAGCCAACAACATTCATACACCATATACTCACTTGGGCCCATACATTCACACTACACTAATACTTACGCTGGGTGTCAGATGTACTCTTTTATCAAAGTCCCTGCTACCAATTACCTTCTGATTGAAGAGTAATAACTTACCAATGGATCCTTTGCTAATTGGGAAGTTTAAAATGAGTGACATTCATTATAGTACATTATCCTGAAATAATCACTGAATCAGGAAGTTTTAAAATGTTTATCTAAAGTTTTAGCAGAGTAAAATACAGAAAACACGGTACTTGATTGAAATACCCAAGA
Source organism: Calotriton arnoldi (assembly GCA_963921515.1). NCBI lineage: Eukaryota > Metazoa > Chordata > Amphibia > Caudata > Salamandridae > Calotriton > Calotriton arnoldi. The sequence continues at coordinate 1,459,140 of CAWUFW010003916.1, read as the reverse complement.
AAAAGCATAGAAATGATTTTGCTAATAAATGACGGTGTTTAAGGAAGAGGAGAAGATAGAGACAGCAGCGCAACTAAAGGTTGCAGTATAGTTACCTAAATGCGAGAACCAAGCCCCTTGGCCAAGGAGTTGGAAAAGATAGGACCCAGGAAGGATGAAGAGCAAAGACTTCTTCCAGGATCAGGACAGGACCGGTGACCTCTCTATAACGACGCCTGCGCCGTTCCCCTCTCTGATACTCGACTTCTCTTGATTCTCCCGTCTAATGGACTCCACCGCCCCCTCCTCAGGACCTCTTCCGGACAGGAATTCAGTCAGCAACCGATCAGCTGGGCAGTCTGGAGTTGAGAGCGCTCTGGCAGTATGGACGCCTGTTCTTCGTGAACGCATGCTCTTCCGACTAATTTACTAATGCTATATTCTATTATACTCTTCTACACCCATGTACCTCCCCTTAATGTTGCTAAAATATGGGACCACTACTTCTGATTGGACAGGGGGTGGATTCTCGCACCATATCGATTTGGACTAAATTGTAAAGCCTATTGTCTTTACGTTCCCTCCCCTTCAAATTAATACATTCGCTTTATTTCCCACCCGTCTCATGACAAAAGTTGTACATTTTACAGGAGAAAAGTAACAATTTGTCCGCCGGAAACATTGGGTACATCATCTTCGGCCAATAGGTCGTGGCTTGGGAGACGTCCAAGTTGACTTCACTTGGCAGACATACAGGACACATGCGCAGAACCCTCTGTCTCTCGAGTTTCAAGACACCAACCCAGGCCCAAGTTTACGAATTACTAAAAGTGCAAGAAGAAAATATTAAAATCACAAATAAAAAGTTTCACTGTATGCCCACTTTCCCTACTCTATTCCCCATTAATTATAATACTATCCTGCATTAGTAGCGTTAAGAAAATGACAATTTAATAATGACATGAGAGCAAGCTTAAGCATGTGAAAACATTTAGCGGCCATTTTAATACACACTGCGCAGAAGCAGAAATTTCCCACCAAGCAAAGAAAGACGTCACACCATGTGATCAGGCTGCGACATGCGCAATGAAGTCCCGCGCTTTTAGCGGCCATCTTGGTTTATAGACAAGCGTTATTCATTAGTAAAACACATAGGCAAGCGTCTATCCCTTCTGTGTTTGTGAATGCAAAGATTAGTATTGACAGTACAAGTTTAATAAATTAATACTATGAGGAGGATTGCATACAAGCAAGTTTCAATTTTGAAACCTTGCTCCATCATTTGTTATAGACACGTTTTACTTTGTAAGCAATTGTAAACGACATTACCTAAAGACGGCGGCAATTTATCCCGTTTTTGATGTTGTACTTGCAACACTATCATTTGTGTTCATTATGTGAACGCTCTTATGCACATTGGTTTGCAAAGGCTTGTACCCGTGATCAAGGCCGAGATGCGCTCGAAAGCAGTATAGCTTTATATAGGTGTACAGCCTTAGGCCTAGGGTGTCCAACTGGCAACAGGGCAAATTCTAAACAGTGACAGTAAATGTTCTAGAAAAAGGGTAAAAATTCAGGACAAAAGGTCATTTTTATGCACACATCTGAGGACATTGTGCGATTATAAAATAGACAACTGACAGAAGTACAAGCCAAAATAAGTTTATGTTCTTTAGTTTGTATTAGACATTGGAGTGTTGAGCAGACATTCATAAATATCTGAACAGATTTAAAGATGAAAAAACTAGTAAACATATAAACTCCAAGCAGAACTTGACAGCCGACATAAGAGGCAAATTTCACAATTCTACCCTGTACCATGAATAATAGTGCCAGGAGCATTACTCTGTTCCTGAACATAGACTCACAGTTCACAGGCAGTATCACTAATAGAGAGTGTGAAAAAGAGAGGGAAATGATGGTGAGAAAGTAGAGAGGGCTATAAGCTGGGAGGGAGAGACAGAAGGTTGGAACAGTGACAGTGAACAGTGAGAGAAGAGTAAAGCAAGCGAAGGCCTGCCAGCTGAGAGAAGAACAGATGGTGAAAAGAAAAAAGAGGACAACAAAAGAATATGGAGCAGAGAAAAGAGCAAAAAAACAGACACAGAAAGATGGCGAGGGTGACAGAGAGAAGGTTGAAAAGAGAAAAAAGGTAGGTGGGACAAGGCGAGCTAGGGGGAACCAAGAGAAAGCATGTGGGGGGGGAGACAGGCAAAGACGAACGGCTAGGTAGGGGAGAGGAGGCAACAGGTATAGAAAATGGAACTAAGAGGTGAAGAGATTGAACAGGGAGTGAACAAAGAGATTATTTGAGGGTTCAGTTTGTAAACTGCATGTCAGACCTTTCAATCCTAATTCCAATGCACCATATCTCTGAAAATATGGTGCTACTCTACTCTTCCTCTTTCATGCGACGCAGTACAGCAACTACACTTACTGCGCTGTGCTGTGTGAAATGCCAGTAAACATATTCCTTTAAAGATTTGGCATTGGTCCAGGTCTGCATTCTGCAGAGGGTTAAGCTACTGAAAAAGTATATACATACATACAGACAGAAAATCACTGTTAAGAACAGGCTATTTTTGCAAAGAATGAGGAAGAAATCCATCCCAGGTTCCAGGCAGGACCATTTGTCTGTCTGACTACAGTATGGCACTAGAGGATTCTGGGATAAGAGCACATCACTCATGTTATGTAGGCGTTTTTATCCTTGTGCTGTTGTTCTCCATTAACTGGAAATGTTAAAATAAAAAGTTTACAGAAACACAGATTACAATAAAATTAAATCCCTCCGTACATAGTCTATGCCTTCCTACCAGCCTGTACCACAATCAGCTGAAGTGCTTTTACCTCAGGGCCTGGGGCACTGCAGAGGCTGCAGGATGATAGCTATGGCCATGACAGGACTGGTTTTAGTGCTGGTGCCAGATGGTGTGAGAATCTTTGTAGTGCCTCCCCCGCCCAAAGACCTCCTCCTTCAAGCATTCAATCAGTACCACCCTCCGATGGAACCCCTCATCTGTACACAGACCCGTTCTCATGTGTAGTCAATGCCTTTTACACTGCTACTCATACCAAGTATGTGAAGTAGAGTAGGGTGTTGGAGTGCATTATATCACACACACACATATTATACACGCACAATGGCTTGTATAAGTGTTTAAGCCAATGTATAGGAAATGTTACTTGAGACCAGGGCAACTGGAATTATTCAATTGTTCGGCTGCTGTGATTTTCACGAAATTATAGATTTGCTGCATTCGCCACATAATCCATCACTGCCGCATATTCTGCAGATTTTAGCTCAAATGATTCAAAAGTTACTAAAAACGCATGTTTCTGGGCAGTTGAAGGCTCTTTGCAAAAGGTGTCTGGTCACCTTTCTGGTGCTTATTGCTGTATTTGGGTGTTAAACTGGTACTAATCAGGTATAACCTATGCCTAAACAGTGTTAACAAGTTACCAAGCATTGGAAATGCAACAGGTCTCGCATTTGCTTGAGTTATAGCTAATGGTGTTGTAAATGAAAATGTCTTTTACCCATGTGTTATGGAGTGTATGTATATGTGTGTAGTGGAATTATGTGGGTTGGACTGGAACTGTTAGTTTTGGAATTGTGTGGCATGGTTTGTAGTGGAAATATGTGGACAGTAATTATGTGGTATTGAATGTATTAGAATTATGTGGAGTGGGATTGTTTGTCATAGTATTTTGTGTTGTGGAGTGGTATGTAGTGGATTTTAATTATGTGGTGTGCTGTTGAATTTTGTGGCATGATGTACAATTCTGTGGTGTGGATTGGATGTTCATGGTGTGTTGTATAATTGGGTTATTGAGTTATTGAGTTGAATTATGTGGTTTGGTGTCAAATTATGTGGTGTGGGTTGGAAATGTGTGGAGTTGAATTGTGTGGCATGGAAATTTGTGGTTAGCTTTGACTTTTTGGCGACGAGAAAAAAAACAAATAGATAGGAGCTAAGCTCCAGATCTGTGTCTTTGGGTGTTAAAGAAATGAAAAACTGATGTCAGGACACATAATTGGAGCCTTCATGGTGCTCCTTGTCATCATGTTCGTGGTCAGGATGGAGTAGCGACAGAGTCAAAAGATGCCACATATCAGAGGATAGAAGGTATTGCAGGAGTTACCACAGAAAGAAAGAGGTAGATGGTCCCACCTACTAGAGGAGGGAAGCTGTTTCAAGAAGGCTGCCACAGAAAGGCTGGTGCCTGTGGAGATTCACAAGCAAAATCACCAAAAGCCAGAATTAAAGACTGCAGCAAAATGGTATCACATGCAAATCAAATAGTATCTACATGGCGGCCCTCTTTATGCCAAATAACACAATAAAGGCTTGTGGGGGGTGGAGGGATGCAGTACAACATGTGTTAAAAGGGGTAGAAACAAGGAACCTCTCCTACCACTGTTGAAAAATAACAGTGCATTATATGGACTAGTTCTGTGGCAGCAAACTGGTGATCGGGGACAGTGGGAAGAGGCACTTGTAGATAACACTGCAACCGGTAAACGAGAACTTGTCAGGATGATCGGTCATTGAGTTATTAAGGTGAAGAAACTGTGTGTCACACCCAAGAACTGAAACTAAAGTCAGGAGGGCGTGACAGCAGAAATGTAATAACAGGCGTATTCATTGACACCATTATTAAAATCAAGCAGCTATGAGCAGAAAGTGCAGTTTTTTGTAATTCTTGCACATTTTGACTGCTGAGGCCCTAATTACAAGAACTGAGGCCCTCATTGTAGAACTTCTTGGATGGACAGCGTTTGAGGTGCGCAGGGCGGTTGGGATGGTGATGGCAGTCGCCTGACCACAGCATATGGCTTGTAAGAGCTGTCACGTCCTTTATGCGCTGTTTTAAGATAATGAATAGTGCATGGGCCTGCATGGTGGCAAAAATGGGCATGGCGGCATTCCAGGTGCACCCGAGTGAGGCACCATTTTTATCGGGAGACCTGGGGGAACGCTGGGTGGTAGGAAATTTGTGTCAGCCCGGTGATGCCACAACTTTACCACACAAAAATGTGTGAAAAAAGGGATTTTTTCAGCAAAATGTGAGGTTTGCAGGGGATTCTGAGTAAGAAAACGTTGGGGGATCCACGCAAGCCATACCTTCCTGGAATCCCCCGGGTGTCTACTTTTCAGAAATATGTGGGTTTGGTAGGTTTCCCTAGGTGGCCGCCGAGCCCCGGGCCAAAACGTCATGGGACCCTCCTTGCAAAACCAGGTCGTTTTGTGATAGGCCATTTTGAGGTCGCCTCAATACGTTGTGGGCCCTTGCCTGTCGCGGGTACTTGGGCCTCCCACCCGAGTGAGGCACCATTTTTATCGGGAGACCTGGGGGAACGCTGGGTGGTAGGAAATTTGTGTCAGCCCGGTAATGCCACAACTTTACCACACAAAAATGTGTGAAAAAAGGGATTTTTTTCAGCAAAATGTCAGGTTTGCAGGGGATTCTGGGTAAGAAAACGTTGGGGAAGGCGTTGAGGGATCCACGCAAGCCATACCTCCCTGGAATCCCCCGGGTGTCTACTTTTCAGAAATGTGTGGGTTTGGTAGGTTTCCCTAGGTGGCCGCCGAGCCCCGGGCCAAAACGTCATGGGACCCCCCTTGCAAAACCAGGTCGTTTTGTGATAGGCCATTTTGAGATCGCCTCAATACGTTGTGGGCCCTTGCCTGTCGCGGGTACTTGGGCCTCCCACCCGAGTGAGGCACCATTTTTATCGGGAGACCTGGGGGAACGCTGGTTGGTAGGAAATTTGTGTTAGCCCGGTGATGCCACAACTTTACCACACAAAAATGTGTGAAAAAATTGATTTTTTCAGCAAAATGTCAGGTTTGCAGGGGATTCTGGGTAAGAAAACGTTGGGGGATCCACGCAAGCCATACCTCCCTGGAATCCCCCGGGTGTCTACTTTTCAGAAATGTGTGGGTTTGGTAGGTTTCCCTAGGTGGCTGCCGAGCCCCGGGCCAAAACGTCATGGGACCCCCCTTGCAAAACCAGGTCGTTTTGTGATAGGCCATTTTGAGGTCGCCTCAATACGTTGTGGGCCCTTGCCTGTCGCGGGTACTTGGGCTTCCCACCCGAGTGAGGCACCATTTTTATCGGGAGACCTGGGGGAACGCTGGGTGGTAGGAAATTTGTGTCAGCCCGGTGATGCCACAACTTTACCACACAAAAATATGTGATAAAAGGGATTTTTTCAGCAAAATGTCAGGTTTGCAGGGGATTCTGGGTAAGAAAACGTTGGGGGATCCACGCAAGCCATGCCTCCCTGGAATCCCCTGGGTGTCTACTTTTCAGAAATGTGTGGGTTTGGTAGGTTTCCCTAGGTGGCTGCCGAGCCCCGGGCCAAAACGTCATGGGACCCACTTGCAAAACCAGGTCGTTTTGTGATAGGCCATTTTGAGGTCGCCTCAATACGTTGTGGGCCCTTGCCTGTCGCGGGTACTTGAGCCTCCCACCCGAGTGAGGCACCATTTTTATCGGGAGACCTGGGGGAACGCTGGGTGGTAGGAAATTTGTGTCAGCCCGGTGATGCCACAACTTTACCACACAAAAATGTGTGAAAAAAGGGATTTTTTCAGCAAAATGTCAGGTTTGCACGGGATTCTGGGTAAGAAAACGTTGAGGGATCCACGCAAGCTATACCTCCCTGGAATCCCCCGGGTGTCTACTTTTCAGAAATGTGTGGGTTTGGTAGGTTTCCCTAGGTGGCCGCCGAGCCCCGGGCCAAAACGTCATGGGACCCCCCTTGCAAAACCAGGTCGTTTTGTGAAAGGCCATTTTGAGGTCGCCTCAATACGTTGTGGGCCCTTGCCTGTCGCGGGTACTTGGGCCTCCCACCCGAGTGAGGCACCATTTTTATTACGAGACCTGGGGGGACGCTGGGTGGTAGGAAATTTGTGTCAGCCCCGTGATGCCACAACTTTACCACACAAAAATGTGTGAAAAAAGTGATTTTTTCAGCAAAATGTCAGGTTTGCAGGGGATTCTGGGTAAGAAAACGTTGGGGGATCCACGCAAGCCATACCTCCCTGGAATCCCCCGGGTGTCTACTTTTCAGAAATGTGTGGGTTTGGTAGGTTTCCCTAGGTGGCCGCCGAGCCCCGGGCCAAAAACCCAGGTGACCCCCCTTGCAAAACCAGGTCGTTTTGAGATAATGTGTTGTTTATTTCTGCAGCGTGAAAATTTTGGCACAATATTACATTGAAAATGTGACAAACATTTTGAGGTTTGCAGGACATTGTGGGTAACATAACTTGTTGGGATCCACAAGAGAGATATCACCATGTACTCCCATGGGTGTTTCGTTTTCGACAATATCTACAGTTGGTAGGTTATTCTTAGACGGAATGTACACCTTGGCAGACAGACTAAAAAGACAAAGATTACTGCACAGCCATCTATTCCTCAAGCACACACACATACTGGTCGGATTTGGCACGAGGGCAAGTGATGGTTCAGTATATACAATTTTATTAACAAGAGATTTCACAAAAATGAAATGCACTGTCAATAATTGAAAGGACAAAAAACTGAACCAGTGACTCGCAGCTCGTGAGCTGTAAAGCCACGTCAAGGCCCCAACCGCTTCACAGGCCATTAACACACCTTTCATACGTGATACACACAAGACCATTCACACCACCAGGCACGAAACAAACACATTACAACATTCACAAAAAGGGACAAGGTACACCCTGCTTGAGAAAGACAAAAAGAAAATATTACTGCACAGCCATCTAATCCTCAAGCACACACACATACTGGTTGGATTTGGCACAAGGGTGAGTGATGGTTCAGTATGTACAATTGTATTAACAAGTGATTTCACAAAAATGAAATGCACTGTTAATAATTGAAAGGACGAGAAACTGAACCATTGACTCACAGCTCGTGAGCTGTAAAGCCACGACAAGGCACCAACCTCTTTACAGGCCATTCATACACCTTTCATACGTGTGACACATACAAAACCATTCACACCACCAGCCGCGGGCCCATCACATTACAACACTCACACCAGCAGACAGCGCCATTCAAGGGCCCATCACTTTCACACGCCCACATTCCTAACACAGCAACCACACAAGCTGATGGATTGCGTGGAGTGTCGCTTGGCTAGCAGTGTGTAGTGACCAGCAGCAAGTCACTACTCACACACCGCCAGCCGAGCGCCAGTCCACGCACACCGCCAGCCAAGCACCACTCCACGCACACCGCCAGCCAAGCGCCACTCCACGCACACCTCCAGCCAAGCGCCACTCCACGCACACTGCCAGCCAAGCGCCACTCCACGCACACTGCCAGCCAAGCGCCACTCCACGCACACCGCCAGCCAAGCACCACTCCACGCACACCGCCAGCCAAGCGCCACTCCACGCACACTGCCAGCCAAGCGCCACTCCACGCACACTGCCAGCCAAGCGCCACTCCACGCACACCGCCAGCCAAGCACCACTCCACGCACACTGCCAGCCAAGCACCAGCCTACACACACCACCATCACATTTAGGATTTTTTTATACAAAAAAGAAAACACAAACAAATTGCAAATAGATACAAATCTACTAACACAAAATCAGAAACTAAATACATTGCACTAATGCCAACCTTGAAACAGAACAACAATTCTTAAACATTACAGACCAGGCAGTTCACTTTACCACTCATGGTTGCTCCCAATAATACTTTTGCTTGTGGTACGCTCTATAACAAGCAGGCACACACAGCCCAGGGTTAGAAGGACACTCAGGGCAGTACATACGAGTCTCCTTCCGCGTACCTCTTCGCCAACAGACTCTACATCTCCTAGTGGGAAAGTCTTTTGAGGGTGTAGGAGGAATGTGATCAGGAAAGTGGCGATCTTTCAATCGAGCCACATCCTCCACCACTCCAACTCTAGGAACACTTGCCTGTTCCACAACAACAAGGCTGCCTATGACAGACTGCTGAAACTGAATAAAAGTCAACTTTGATGCAGGAGAACACTCCTTGAACACAACAAAAGCATTGAAAGTTGCTAAATTGAAGAGATGGATGGCCAACTTCTTATACCAAATGTAAGCCTTACGAATAGCAGTGTAAGGTTCCAACCTCTGATCTACTCTATCAACACCACCCATGTGCTTATTGTAGTCTAAAATGCACACAGGTTTGCGCACTTCAGCAATCTGACCCCAAACAGCCACAGGTGAAGTACTCTCATCATGGATGGTAGTCAGCATGTACACATCCCTCCTGTCCACAAATTTCACAGCTAGTAGTTCATCACTACGCAAGGAACTGCACTGTCCCCTCTGAAGTTTTTTGCAAATAAGCTCTTTTGGATAACCTTTACGGTTTGAGCAGATTGTGCAAAAAAGTGTGTCCACTTTGAACAATTCCTTAAACAATTGCACAGCAGTGTAGAAGTTATCAAGGTACAAATGGTGGCCTCTGTTAAACAGTCCTCTAGCAAGATCCCACACAATTTTCTCTGAAACTCCAAAAGTGGACGGACAACCAGGGAGGTCAATAGTGGAATCCCTACCAGTGTACACACGCAAATTAAAAACATATCCTGTCCTACTCTCAGACAACATATACAGCTTAATTCCATAGCGTGCCCTCTTGCTAGGAATGTACTGCCTAAAAACCAAACGGCCCTTGAACAGGACCAAAGACTCATCAATAGATATTTCTTTCCCTGGAGTATAGATCTCTGAAAATCGATCTACAAAGTGATCAAGAACAGGCCGAATCTTAAAAAGACGGTCACATTCAGGGTGATCTCGTGGCAACGCCAAACCATTATCAACAAAATGCAGCATCCGAAGCAAAAGTAAATACCGATCACGAGTCATAACTGCAGGAAATATGGCCGTTGCCATCAAGGGACTGGTAGACCAATATGAACCCATGGACGGCTTCCTTATCAAACCCATCAAAAAAGTCAAACCCAAAAACTTCTTCATCTCTTCCAGATTTGTGGGACTCCACCGGGTAGCTCTAGAATGGGGCCTAAGTCTGGCACTGTTGTCCCTCAAAAACTGTTCAGCATACAAATTAGTCTGCTCAACTATCTCACCCAAAAATACATCATCCATAAACAACTGAATATACTGTATAGGCAAATAATGTTCACAATCCACTCTACACCCTGCATAACCACTAAAGGCAGGCAACACCGGCTGCACCATGTTTGGATCAACTCAGAGTCCAGCACTTCCAGTAGGAAGCCTAGCAGCCCCAGGCTGCAATCCAGATGCCTCTTGCACCATCGGCACAGTAGTATCCTCCTCTAAAACAGGCACTTCATCTGCACTGAGTGTACCTTCATCATCCGATGATTCCATGTGGAGAGAAAACTCACTGCCTGAATCTTCCCCTCCCTCCTCTCCCTCAGACGCACTGTCAGTCTCATAATCCTGCTCAGTGGAAGATTCAAGAAGCAAACCAACCACCTGCTGAGCAGTCATTCTATGGCTAGCCATAATGCTTACTAATAAAGGTTACTTGTCAAACAAGTCAACAACAACAAACCCTTTGTAAAAAAAAGAAATAAACAAAATGTAGCTTTATCACAAAGACCTATATACTCCAACACTATACCACTCACGTGACAGAAGCAGCTAGACTCACCACCACCTACTCTGCACAGACACAGTAAGGATCAACAATATCCCACTAAAAAGAAGAAAAAAAAATTACACATAAGATAATGCAAAACATCGCAAAGAATTTCAAGCTCTGAACACTAACAAATATGCTGCCATTATGACACCACTTACAAAAAAATTCATTCATGCATGACAATAATACTCATTTGGAGTACACACAACAAAAATATTTTTCTTACCAAATAAATGCAATTACGCAAAACTGCAGAACAACCACTGCCGAAACCGCAAACAGGAATCAAAAGCTTTACACTAGAATAAAAAGGAGAAAAAAACATTACAATCACATATGCAAATAATGCACCAGTCCACACAGAATCCACCAGCCAAGCTAAGGGGTAGGTGGGCCAAAGAGTATAAATAAAATATTCACCCCCGTAAAAGGGGAGCAACCCTTGCCCTTTTGGCCACTCCCCAACACAAAAATTAAAAAAAAAACTGGTGTCTAGTGGCTTCTGCCCTCCTTGGGGGCAGATGGGCCTAAAAACATACTGCTATTCTGCCACCCAAGGCGTCACTCTCCACAAATAAATGCCTGGTGGACTAGTGGGAAGATACCTTTATCTTCCGCACACGATCTCTCACTACTCAACTCTACTCTCAACTCTATTCACAACTGGATGTTAGCTCACCAACTCATTCTGAATCCCGCCAAAACTGAATTCCTCCTCCTCTCTCTCACCTCCTCCTGTTCAATCTTGGATGGATCAGCTGAACCTACTCAAAACAAACCCTCATTGTCGACAGCGCTAAATCCCTAGGTGTCATTCTTGACAAAAGACTCAACCTAATCTCCCACATCAACTCTATTGCTAAGAACGCACGTTACCAGTTGCGCCTTCTATGGGGGATCCGTCGGTTCTTCCCGGAGAAAGACTTAAAAACCTTGGTACAATCTCTGGTTCTCTCAAGACTGGATTATTGCAATTCTCTTCTGACGGGCCTACCCAAATCCCACCTCTCCCCTCTCAAATCCATCCTCCATTCAGCAGCTCGCTTCATTTCAGGGTCTAAACGAAGTGACCACGTCACTCCTATCCTGTCCTCTCTTCGATGGCTTCCGATCGAGGCAAGATCTATTTACAAAACTGCCTGCATCACACACAAAGCCTTACACACGTCCTCCCCTCGTTACCTGGCGAATAAATTGAAATTGTCCGGTGGCTCTCGCCCTTCTCGCAATGCAGAAAAGCTTCTGCTTGAACCCCCCCGTCTTCAAAAGGGAAAGATCGATGGCACAATCCTTCTTTGGCAATGCGGTGAGAATCTGGAACTCGCTTCCCCCATTGCTCCGTGCCACCTCCTCTACCCGGATCTTCAAAGCTGACCTCAAATCTCGTCTCTTCCAAAGACACTTTCAGAACTAATACTTTCACTCTCAGCCCCCTCTAGGAAGTTCGCTCTTCATTGTAAATTTGTACTTTTTCCTGTACATTCCTCACCCTTGCGTGCTGTGCTGGATTTGTGTACCCTTCATTTTAAGTCTCCTGTTTAATTCACGCCCTCTCTACTCCCTCAAGGAAGTTCTTCCACTATAGGAAATTCTGTACTCCATGCCTATAGAAGTGCCTTCCCAGTGTGTTCTGAGTGACTGCCACTTATTGCAGTATTATACCTCTATTTGTATTTTGTATCTCATGTATCATGCACAATTGTCACTTTTTCCTCATGTAATGTAACGCTTGCTTTTGTATTATGCTCACTTGTAACCTTCTCCTCATGTAATGTTACTGTTCCTATTGTGAAGCGCTCTGACACCTTCGGGTAAAGTGTGCGCTATATAAAAACGCATTAAATAAAATAAATCAATATACCTTTCCTCCCCCATCCACAAGATCAGTTAGAAGAAATATAACTGAGCGACCACTATCCAATATTCCGTCTCCCTCCCTACCTCCTCCCGTGGGATGAGCTGCTGGCACAAGACGCGCAGACCCCTTCGTTGCTACCCAGGTAGCGCCTGGATACCCTTGCTGGTGATAGTGAGCTTTACAAATACACATAACATGTGTGAGTGAAGAATATGGAGTTGAGATAGGGGCTCAAAATCTAAACGTAGCAAACCACCACCGAAAAGGACACCTGCCCATACTATCTACCAGCAACACAGTGAGGAGGGTAGGGGGGCACTGACAGACAAGGATTGGGGGGGGGGGGCTGTCCTCTCCTGATCATGGCCCCTTTGCCATAGAAAGATTACAAACTTTCAGAAGAGTCTGCAGGATCCCAAAAACAAAAGAGATGCCGAGCAATGGCCGCTCTTCCTGCAGTGGATGAGAAGGCACGAAGTGTACGCGTGAACCCCAAGTCCGAATATGAGTACCCGGGAGAAACGAGAGCACCAAACGAGTAAAGCCCCGCGCTATATAAAAAAAAACTGCCCCCCCCAGGGGGGCAGAGCACCAAAAACATATGGCCCCCAAAAGGGGAGCGACCCTTGCCCAAGGGGCCGCTCCCCAAAACAGTATTTTCATTTTTTATTTTAAAATCCCCTGGTGTCTAGTGGGCATTCCTGCTGCACGATCGCATGATCATGCAGCAGGAATGCACTAAAGAGGCATCGAGGGAAAGGAAAGGGTTTTCCTTTCCCTCGATGCCTCTTCTGTTTGAAACCCCCTCCCCGGAGCCAAAACTAACCTTATTCCCGATGCGCTGGAAGCAAATGGCTTCCAGCGCGTCGGGGAACAAAGGAAACCCCAATGACGTCCAGCGCGCCTCGCGCGCTGAGCGTCATTGAGGGGAAGTGGGGGAGGCAGGGGAAGCCCTTCCCCTGCCTTCCCCCAAAAAAACCCAACGATCGTATTCCCACGGGGGGAGCGCCAGCGCTTCCCCCGTGGGTGGTCTTATGACGAGCTGGACTCGTCATGAGCACACGACCACTGTCGAAGCATCGAAGGGGTTAATGACAATACGCGGCAGCCACACCGAACATGCTTTAGAAAAGCAAATAAAAATAAAAACACTCTTTCTAACCTACCTTCCTAATCTGCATTTTTTTAACTGAAGCATAATGTTCTGATGCACAAAACACCACTGCAGTTTTGCTCAATGTTAAGGTTTATTACTCGGAATACTATTGAAAAAAATATTTGATTTGTTTACATTTTCAGAGAAAAAAATCAATACATGAACTATGATTGCTGAGCATGTTAGAATTTTCTTGTCTGCATACAAAGTTTTCATTAACCTCACAGAGCTCACCACGCCCACCAACTCAAGGCAAGAAACAAATGTGCTGAAGCTTTATCACATGGAGCTGTGCGTGTCCACTAGCATGCCGCTTTATCTGATATTGTCTTTCTTTTATGTCTATGAGTTTACCCTAGGATGGGCAGGCGCTTTCATTACTTTTGTCTGGCTCTGGAAAGTTGACGTCACTACAAGGTAAACATAGAGGGGCCGATTCCGATCTCAGCCGGTAGGGCACCGAATCGGATTCGGCTTTACCGGATCCGATTCGGAGGCCTATTTCCCGACCGATTCGACCGTGCGTCCGGGCGAGCGAGTACGATGCGAGCGCATGCGAAATCGCCGACCGACTCGTTCGCGGGTCCGAACCGCTCCGACCGACTCGCACGGACACGACTCGCACCGCGCAATGGAGACGTTCCCTGGCCGGGCAAGTACGATGCGCGCCTCAAGCAGTCCGACCGACTCGCGCCGTCCGGCTCGAAAGAGCAGTCAGAGCCGGACTTTGGGGGTCCGTGTCGGACCCCCCTGTACGCGTAGCCGCGCGAGTCGCACACATGGGGGACCCATGGGTCCCCCCTACCTGTGCATGTACGGCGCGAGTCGCATCGAGGCGTACCCGCTGTAGGGGGCGCCCTTGTTCGCCTCGCACCCATTGAGTCAATGGGAGCCCGCGTACGCGTTGTACGACTGGCTCCCATTGACTTCAATGGGAGTCCGACCGAATCGAGTCCGAATGCATGCGTACACATCGTACTCGTTCGGTCGGGCTGCTACAGTCCGATTCGGTCGGAAACCTCTCCGGGTCCGGCTCGGTCGGAGTGATTTCCGGCCTGAATCGGAATCGGCCTCAGAGTCTTTCCGCTTTTGGTACGGAATCCTATTGATAGTTTTAACTAAGTCATGTTCTAATTAAGTGGTGTGTAAGTAATAGCGAGTTATATATATTGTGCAAAGGAAACAAATGCTGTAAATGTTAAACAACTGCAATCGTAATACATGCCTCCTTAATAGCACAAGAGGAAGGAGAGAGGGGAGGAGCAGCACAGCATGCACAAAGAGTCCAAGACGACGGGGCACACAGTAGCACTCGTGAAAAGCGCCCTCATGATAAACAGTCATGCGTGTGAAAAGCGCTTGTGAATAAATGCCAAAGTAGTCCCGAACTCTGCCAAAGCAGTACGACGCCATTCTCCGCTTGGTCATGGTGCCGTCTGGCAGAGCGCGCTGCTCCTCGGGCGCTCTCACACAACCAAGGGCACAGCTTTTTCATTGGGGAGTGCAGGCGGTGTACTCGGTCACACAGGAACATGCCGACAGAGGCTCCGCATCATGTTCCAACGCCGTTCTCTGCTTGTTCATACTGCCATGTGGCAAAGATATGCACACACACCACTCTGTTTGAAGAGAAGGAAACAAACAGAAAAAAAAGTGCGCCTGAACTAACAGATAAGCTCTCTAGTGGGAGGCTACTGAGTGGCATGGTGAGCAAAAGAATGATGGATTTAACCCAGATCTCTTGACTGGAAGTGAATGTTTTGATTTGTTCTGCATTCCGTCCATCAGTTGTGTGTCTTTTGCTTACAACGTATAGGAGTCACATGTCATCCATACTGGAAGACATTATATGTTCAGTCTGGAGAAATACAAGCTCGGGATTTAAAACATAACATTGAGGTTTCGTTTACTAATAAGTAATTTTTTGTATCCAAAAGAACTCTATTTATCAACCTTAGAATAATGAAAGATTAGAGAAAAGCAATAAGGCTGCTATTTGATTTTGGTTCATGGCTCACTGTGCAATATTAGGATTATATGTTATGAACTACAATTAACAAAAGGGTCCCTGTGACAAAAACAGTAACCCACTGAGCTTTCTACATAAAAAAAAGAAATCTTTGATCTGCATGTTACAGATTATGCTTCGCTGGAGGCACACTATCCCTCTCCACTACTTTATGATAAGTCAAAACTCAGAAAAGAAAAAACTCAGATCTCAAACAGATCCATTAATCTCCAGAAGTAAACTGACGTTTTTAGCCTATAAATTGCTGGCACACAATGGATCTGAAGTATGTGCCTTTGACCCTGTAAGAAGTGTCGAAATGCAACCCCTTGCCGTCCCACACACTCACACGCACACACACCTACCCAGAGCTTGAGAGCTTGGCCGCTGGTGAGGTGACACCAGCCCCTGAACAAAAGCAGAATGCCATGCCCTAGGCAGTGGCAGGAGGAGGCCCATCAAATGCTGTAACTGCACAGAGAGGCCCATTACCATTCTGTATGTGATAATCGGTCAGCAATCAGAATGATAATGGGCTGATAGAAGTCTGTGCTAGGCCGGGGATGGGCTGCTGCAGGCCCTTGAGTTCAAAGCAGGAGTGCGAGCTGGCCCTGTAGTGAGAGTCACAGAACTCTGAGGCTTCTTGCAGTGGGACAGCACAAGTTGCTCCAATGTCCAGGATTACAGACAAAAGGTGTCTGTGAAAGGGATCATCATGGACAATGGACAAGAGGCCCAAATAACAGACAGTCTGTAAAATTTAGGGTTCGGTTAGTCACCCTACTTAGCCCCATAGGACTTACCTCGACTCCCGAACCACCTGCTCGTACTCTCTCTTCTCTCTCTTACTCTTCTCATTCACTCGCTATCTTTGTCTTGCCTCTGCCTTTCCATTTTGTGCCTCTTTGCACTGTTTTTCTACCTCCGTTTATTCTGCCTCATCACTAGGTTATGCCACTGTCTTTCTGCCATTACTCTAGACTTGTGCCGTCTTTTCTCTATTTATCGCTGCATTTCCTGCGTTTTGCCACTACTTTCCTTGCCCTGTTCACCCACTTATTGCTCTTTTTTTGCTCTGTTAAGCCACTGTCTCTCTGCCTTATTTGCTCTCATAAGTACCTTTTTGCCCCATTTTTACCATTGCTTTCTCTGCCTTGTCACTCAGTTTCACCACTTCTGTCTCCCCGTGCTCGCTCACTCTGTCTTTCACTTGCACTGATCACATTCTTTGCCACTGCTCTCCTGCGCTGTACCCTCTATTCTTGTCTCTGTTCTCTCTTTTCTCCCTTTTACTCTGTTGCTGCCTCTATTTTATTTTGTTGTGCATTTTTGTTCTGTTGTTGTTTCCATTTTCTTTTTAGTGTCTTCTGCCTCTGCTTTCTCTTTGCACCAGTTTCACTCTTCTGCACCCTCCTTCCACCACTCCTTACCCCCTCCTCACTACTCCCACACCTTTCCCAGCCCTGCCCACCACCTCTGCCCTCTTCCCTCTTCCCAGTGCCTACTTAATGGTGGCCACAGTTCAGACGTGCAGCTGACAGTATTGTGATTTGACACAGGACTTAATCATATTCAGCAGAGAAAGATTTGATATAGTTAGTGGTACATACAGTTCCAAATAGCACCGAAGACACTTTGAGCTTTATAGTTACTTTCTAAAATGTTACTTGGAAGATCTCAATAGAAAATAACGCAGTAATTGATACATACCCATTGTTGGTTGAAAGTCAATGCAGAGAAATGGATGAGGATTTTACAATTTCGTCATGTCTTAGAAGATTTCATAAAATACAATGTAAAATGTGATTTGCACCAGCTAGTAAATACAAGCATTTGCAATGCAATAGGTCTCACATTTCTTAGAGTTAGAGCTGTTGGTGTTGAAAATTACAATGTTTTTTACTTTTGCTTTTTTATTTGCAGTGGAGTGATCATATTTGCATAGCGCTATTGCCATTGGTACGAACTTGCAGCACTGGAGAATGAGTCAATGGGAAATAGGTTATGAGGGAGGGGAGATAAGAGTGATATGCTGCCTGAAAAAAAAAATAACATCCTGGAAAAAGCAAACACTTATAGGGAATGCAAGATCAAGTAAAGCATGTGAAATTTTAGCAGGAACAACATGGTTACCGCAGGGCTCGCAGACTGCTGTGACATACCGCTGGCAATGGAAAGGCACAGGGAGATGCAGCTCCGAGGCTGCACCTAAAATATAAAGTGCAGTGCCTGTAAAATGGGCACCTAGCTGAGAGTTTAATTATGTTGAAAATCAAAAATATCCTGGAAAAAGCAAACAGTGCTAGGGAATGCAAGATCAAGTAAGGCCTGTGAAATGTAAGCAGAAACAAAATGGTTACTGCAGGGCTCACAGACTGCTATGATGTGCAGCTGGTGATGGAAAGGTACTGGGAGATGTGGCTCCGAAGCAGCAACTAAAATATACGGCACAGCACTCATAAAATGGGAGCCACGCTGAGAGTTTAAGTATGTTGAAAGTCAACAACATCCTAGAAAAAGCAAACCACTGATACTGAATGCAAGTTCAAGTAAAGCATGTGAAATGTAAGCAGGAACAACATTGTTACCGCGGGGCTCGTAGACTACTGTGACGTGCCACTGGCGATGGGAAGGCACAGGGAGATGCAGCTCCGAAGCTGCAACTAAAATATAAAGTGTGGTGCTCATAAAACGGGTGCCACGCTGAGAGTTTAAGTATGTTGAAAGTGATTACAAACATGGAAGTGGGTGAGCCACACCATGCAGAACAAAAGAAAGGTGCTGCTGCCATACTTGAAGATACAGCTCTGCATGCCGCACCGCAATAATTATAAACAAGAAGTCCCCTAAGGAACACATCAACACTTACAGCATAACGAAACTGTAGTTGGGCGGTGTTCCTGAACGAAAAACTGAAGATTTGTATTGGGAGCGCCAATCAATGAGGATCCAGCTAACAAGGGCAACGCAGGAGTGTACCAATGCCAAGCAGCAGGCAGGATTACACTCCTTATAGGAATTACAGCAGGTCTTCCAGACAGCGCATGCGTGCTGCCTAGGCTCGACCTAAAAAACATCATACTCTTCCTATGGGGTGTATTTGTTGTGGACATTTGATTTGCAATAACTCTCTGATTATCACATGCTTTGATCAAACTTCTAATGGGAATTGTGTCTGTTTTGATTCTTTTCCTCTTTAGCCTCAATGCCCAGTAGCATCCATTGCCCTGGATTCCAACCCCAGAGGGCAAAGAAACTGCCATTACCAATGTACCTTCTTTAAGGGATAGAGGTTCCAATGATTGGTGTATTGCAGTATGTTCTCCCGCTGTACAACTCTATTGTCCTGTACAGGTCTCAATCAATGTTTACGCAAGTACCACCTCATGTAGAATATGCATTTTGTTGCAGTTTTAAATAGCGCAAACTAGACCCAAATGTATTGGAGCTCTTTACATGAGCATCATTTATGTTACACAAGGACACATTCATTTTTTAGGCAAGGTAAGACTAAGTGATTGGCTCAAAATCACAGGATGGTGGGCTGACACTGAGACACGAACCTGGTTCCTCAGTTTCAAAGTTAGCAGCTCTGACAGTTACACCATATCCTCTCCCCATCTGATTGGTGATGGGGACAAAGTTTAACATTCTAACTCATGCGGTTCACTTTCTCATGTCATGTCCTTTAGGCTAGTCCTGTCATGTATGCCCTCTTTTTACATACATTGTCCCATCCACACTACAATAACGGTTCTGAAGAGGTGACCTTTTACCTAGTAGCTTGCTCCTGTCTCTACAACACCAGGCTCTTAGTATTTTATCACAATCCCTGTACCTGACGTACTTAAACATGTCCTCAGGCACTGCATAATTATTCTGTATAAGGGTCACCACTTTTTTCATCCTTGGGCAACAAGCTCGCTGTGCTTGATCGCATTGTTTTAGAAAAACATTTATGATTGTTTTCAAAACCTTTATGATTGTTTTCAAAACATATTGATTCTAGAAGAAACCCTGGAGTGACCACTCCAGTATATAAGACCCTTATTCTCCCCTGCAAATTAGAGGAGAATTCCTTCCACGCTGACATGGGGTCCTGCATGCGGAATCTTCAACATGCAGCGGTCTGACATCCCTTGCTGGGTGTCATCCTCGTGGAAGAGATGGGGTCCTTCATTTTCTACCATCAGGTGAGGAGGTTGGTTCTTCCCTAGGGGATTCTTGGCTATATACATATATACCTATACACATATCCATGCTACACCTACATATCTAGGCTAGGTACACTCAGGTAAATTACGTAGGATGCATTATAATAGTATGCAAGTGATACTTTCTTATCTGAACTATATATGTTCATCTTCTTAGCACTATATTAGTACTTGCGATTTCTTTCGTATGCTTCTGTCTCCTGATTGTCACATCAAATATACTTTACACAAGATTGACGCTGGACCAATTAATACTTATTGAAACGTCCTAATGGCTATCCTGTGTATTTTCTGAGAATAAGTAAGCATGAGTTACTGCGCAAAAAGTACTGTACTGTTTTCCACGATACCTGAGGAATCAGGGTTGTCATGTTCAGAGGTTGCCAGAAACTCCCTACACCACTGTAAGAAGGGGGTGGTAGTGGCACTGTAGAGCTAGCTGGTCTAAAGGCTGACGTATCCTGTGGGGGTGTCCGGAATCGGTTTGGACACCAAGCCCTCAGTTTAGGTCATCCAAAATGCACAGGTCCTGGGGATTCCTAGGAATTACACGACATGGCACCGCCAACGTTAATTTGGTTTTTATATTAGCAGTTAAAATCTGAGTAGTTCAGTCCTGCTTTTTCAGAAAGCCCTACTCACACTTTTCAGAGACGTCTGAAGTGGGATGGGAGATCCACCTCAGCTGAGCAGATATACCCTGTGTATTGTCTGAAGGTTTAAACAAGCTTGTAAGGATAAAAGGTTCCCACATTGTGCAAAACCCCTAATTACTACAAACTTTTATTCTTCTCCTTTTGAGAATGCCTGACAATGCGAGTGGTGGTTCGGTCTCGGGGTAGACGAATTTGAAAACGCTCTCAACATTACAGAAAATTGCAGACATGCAGTAACTATAAAATTGTTAGAACACGGCGTACCTGCAGTAGGTGGCTGTGTTACCTTCGTGATTGAGGCACACGAGGTGTTCGGATCAGAGGTATTCTATTCTTTGGTCCAGTTCCTGCTGCAGATCCACAAACTAAATTGTTTCACACATACATTGTAGTTGAACTACTGGAAGAATACATTCCATACGAAGATATTGAAGTCCCGTTAACTTACCAGCAACACAGAAACTGGTTTAAAGGTGCCCTCCCACACACAACATCCGCCGTAAGACTC
The DNA here is from genome assembly GCA_963921515.1 of Calotriton arnoldi. Classification (NCBI taxonomy): domain Eukaryota; kingdom Metazoa; phylum Chordata; class Amphibia; order Caudata; family Salamandridae; genus Calotriton; species Calotriton arnoldi. The sequence goes on along the minus strand of CAWUFW010003916.1, from coordinate 1,438,126 downwards.
GGTCCACTCAGCATAGAAGGAGCGACCTAGCTGGTCTTAGCGACATACACTCCACATCCTGAGATAGATACACTACCAGTGGATGAAGTCTGTACAATATACAAAGACATAGTCTGGCTATAAAGACACATTGCTCAGTTCGCCATGCGAACATTAACAGTCCAACCTGCGAGAAATGCTCCAGTTGCTCCACATCAGACCACACCTACAATTAGCCCACAGACACTAAAATCAGTAATGGGGACAATCCCCTCCAAATGGGAGAAAATTCCGTTTTGGATCGCACAAAAAATTGCACAGCTGGAAGCAGTATTGCCCCATATGGGTCCGCAGGAAAAACATAGAATGCTAACCATTTGCTTGTCAATGGGGATAGTTCCCTCGATTCAGGATTGTACCACTTGGGGAACAATCTTTGCTGCCGTCTACATCAGAATACACGGTATCCCTTCCATAGCAGTCATTCCAGAAGTATTGAAACAGATACAGAATGAGTATGGGGCAGGACCTGCCCTGGACTTGGGGATTAAACTGATGGGTAATTTTGCCCAAGTCTCTGCAATAATGCTGAGCAACATAAAAGGGGAGGCAGCAGCAGTGGCCTAAGGGAGATAGCTCCTATAAACAAGGAGTGAGAGTTACCAAAAATTATCAAAGAAACCTATGCCGCATTGGGTAGAGATAGTTTGGGAGCAAAACTAGGGAAACCACAAATGGCGGGTAGTCCCGACAAGGACAACTCGAAGCAAGCACCTTCTTCTTCTAAAAAGAAATGGGATAACAAACAATCTAAAAATAACAATACAGAAAAGAATTCACGATCAAGGGGTGTGTCTCCCTAACCGGAGTCCTCTGAAAAGAGGTATAACCTTAGGAATCGTGATAATATTAGGAAACCTGACAGGTACACGTTCCTTTCATTCCTTTCAGGGTTCATCAAAAAACTCAGAGAGGGACGGGCGATCAGAACAAAAGACAGAAGATCGACCAAAGACAAAAAGGGAAACACATTGTAATTCAGATTACATTATCAAACAGGTAGAACAACCTCAAGCAAAGCCTCAATTCAAAGAGAAGAAAGTAGCTTGCTTGAAAATTAGACATGCCCAGGTTACTGAGGACTCAGCTTCTGAACGGGGAATGGGCTCTGACGATGCTAGACAGCACGGCAGAAGTAACAATAGCTCACCAGAACCTGAAGGATTTTCTGGTGACAGCAGTATTGAATGAACATATCACGGTGGAAACACCTGATACAAGAGTTAGTGTCCCAAATAGACTGCACGCAATTACACTCCAAATAGAGGGGGACATCTCAAGAAAAGTTAAAGGTCTCTTTTGGGAGAGCTTAACATTTGGATATGACATCCTGTTAGCAGAAAAAGATTGGCCGCCAGAATTTGTGATGGATTGCCCAAAAGGGGAAAGCGTAATTTTGCCTGCTTTTTCAGACCTCGTTCCAGAATCTTTAAAACATTCATACGCGCAAGAGTGGGCGCCAGCGCTAGCTATGGCATTATACCTCAACCATGTAGGGTGGGACGTGGAGTCTACTCACCATAAAATCCCATTGAAATCTACTTCAGATCCACAGAGACAGTACCCTATTAAAAACGATGAAAAAAGACAGGTCAAAGAAATCTTAGACCAACTTGAATACCAAGGTGTGATTGAGACTTGCACCTCCCCAGTGAACAATCCTTTATTTCCCGTAATGAAACCTGACAACTCATATCGTCTAGTTTTGGATTACCGACATTTAAACACATGCACACGAACATTTGCAGATCAAAACACACATAGTGCTGCATTAATGAATAACATTGTGTGGAAGAAATACAAAACGACATTAGATATCTCGAATGGATTCTTCTGCCAAAATATAGCTGCAGATAGCAGATATTTGACAGCATTTCCTGCCCTCGGCACCCAGCGTCACTTCCGTCATTTGCCCCAGGGGTATAAGAACAGCAAGAGTGTCAGAATTATTACAAACATGCAAAGAGGAGGCAGTGTCCTATGTAGATGACATCTATCTGACGGACGATTAATTACTTGAACACTTGTGCAGGGTGAACAATATAATTGTGGGATTCGCCAATTTGGGCTACAAATTTAATTTCAAGAAATCAAAAATTGCCCATCTCAGTGTCCTTTTTTAGGATATGAGCTATCAAGTGAAGGCAAGAGCCTGGCAGCCAACTTTTTATAAAAGTGCGCGCTGCTCCAACCTCCGAAGACTCTGAAGAATTTACAATCCATTTTAGGGTTTCTAAATTTTGGCACAACATACATTCTGGATTATGCAGAAATAGTAAAACCTTTCTATGACCCAATCAGACCTAAATTCACAGCACATCAGTGGACACAGGAACATACATTCTCCTTTCCATTCAGGCTGACATGATAGCATCAAAACATTTGCACACGTGTGAATTCTACCAACTTGGTGACCCGGGTGGTCCCGGGTTTATCAGGATATACATACATCCCTTTCAATGAAGGTGAGACAGTCCCAATTGCATACAAATCACATTTATACACAAATGCTGAAATGCGATTTGCGGCCACAGAAAAAATATTGACAGCAGTACAGACTGCTGTAGTGAGAGAAAGAGCACTAGCACAGGAGAAACGCATAATCGTTACAAATATGATCCTACACTGAAAAATATGAGTACATCATTTACACTGATGGTTCTGCTCAGCCTGCCATTAGAAGTAAACAACAGTATAGCACAGCATGTGCTATAGTGAAGGGACGTATACGGGACGGTAAGTTCCATCCCAGCAATACAACTACACAATGTCTAGGAGATTGCACAGCGCAGCTGACAGAACTGAAAGCCCTGATACTAGCACTACAATATATGGATTGGGAATTCCCCACACTGATAGTGTACGATTCGTTCTACTGTGTACAGTCTTATAATGAATATCTTCATTACTGGGGCCAGAATTCGTTTAGAGATTCCAAGAGTTGCACAATTAAGCATAAACTATTATGGGAACAAGTGGCAAAGCTGAAGGAATGCCTGCTATGGGCTCAAGTTATTCACACCTTGAGTCATCAGGATGTTGGCGTACATGTTGAAGGGAATTCACTGGCTGATGAAGCCGCCAAGGCGACAGTGCAAACTGCTGCCATTGCTGCATCACTCGTTCTAGCACGAGGAGAGACAGAGACATATTAATAGCTGTCAACACCTCAAAAAAAGGCTTTGCCGTGCCAAAGGGCTTTCCACTCAAGTACTCCTATAAATTAGATGCGTAAAATACAGCAGATGCTCAAATTCCAGGAGTGGGGGATAGAGTTATACCAAACATAGATCGTAGATTAGGTTTACTTGTAGCTGCACACAAGGGTCTGGGCTCAGCACACACAGGAGCCACTGCTACAATTTCATTGTTGAAGCAGCAATACTGGTGGCCACGTTTGTCTAAACAAACCAAGGGTTATGTCCTAAAGTGCGACATCTGTCAGCAGATGAAAGGTTCCACCATCACACGGCCACCGCAAACACCACTACTCATTTCAGACAGACCTCTTGCATGTGTCTATTTGGACCACTGTGGCCCCCTAAATTCAGATGGGGTCTACGAGTACATCTTGGTGGCAGTGGATTCATGCTCTAGATTCCTGTGGGTTTGGCCCCAGCGCTCAGCTGATGCCCGAACTGTAATAAAGGATTTGCGAGTCTTTTTCAGGACATATGCAATTGGCACGTTACACTCCAACCATGGCCCTGCGTTTAGCTCACAGGCTTACAAAGAAGCCATGGGAAGTATGGGTGTGGCCTTGCGGTACTCCTCCCCATACCACCCCGAGGGAAATTCGGTGGTGAAGAGGAAAAGCCGGGACCTAAAGCAATCCTTAACAGCAAGGGTATTAGGTGCGGGGGGTAGTTGGGTCAATGACCTGTATGGGGCCCAGAGGGCACTTAACAACATGCCAAGAAAATCCTTTGGAGGAGGTACTCCCTATGAGATCCTGTTTGGGACAAGAATGTGGGTACCTGACCTCGATTGTGCCAGCACAGTGGCGGATTCAAAACCATTTGAATTGAATGATCATTTGGGTGTTTTACAGGAACTCAATTAATTCCGGGCATTACAAAGCAACGTCCAAGTAAAACGCACCGCCACTGGGGAAGTGAAACCGGTTCCGGCAAGACCTGTCTGGGCCACGATGATTGGGGACCTGGTCAGAGAAAAGATCGTAGACAAGAAGGAGTTTGGGCCATCTTACAGAGCACCCGTACATGTCCTGGCAGTCGAAGGAACAAGAACAGTACTTCTTCCTCCTCTTGCTGGCAATAAAGAAAGAAGATTCGTCTCCATTGATCTGATCAAACCACACTACATGGCCGATTCGCAACAGTAGGCCATGTGGAATCCTGAGTAGCTGCAGATCTCCTCTTGCTACTATACATGAAGTTCAGATGGAAAGACTAATAATGTTTTAAGACTCCTCTGCGCAAAAAGCAGGAGTATCAAATAACGGAGTACGAATTACACCAGTTGAACTTGAACAACATCCAAATACAACTGAAACGCAAATTGCAATTTGGCCCAATAATGACATCTCCATCAATGTGCCTTCACAAGATACACTTGCCACTTCTACAAATCCTGCAGAGCTCCCAAAGATAGATCGAACCACATCTGGCTACTTCATCAACTTTGATGACTTTTCTTCAGATCCAAGTGAACCTGAACAAACGCCACCCATTTCCAAAAAAGAGAAATTTCGACAATTATATCTCTGGCTGAAAAAGACTTACTTTGTGCCCCCTTGGTTGCATCTTTGGTTTACATTGGGAATCCTGTCCCTGTTAATTTGGATTGGTAAGTAACTGTCTTTTTCCTACTACGGAACGGGCATTACCTCCCACATCGCTCTTCAGTACAATCTGTGAACTTGGTCTTGAAACCTCATACGGCATCACACCGTAAACAGAGGGACCTGTCCGTAGTGAACATTACAGCAGTTCCAGTACCGGATGGTATAGTTTGGGATAGGGTTTCATATGATGTATTTGGTCCAACTGAACATTTGAAAATTCCACTTGTGTTTAAAATTTAATTGAATGATTTCATTACCCCGAGTACACTCTCTGATGATTGGGACATTGAAACTGTAAATACTATGCTCTCAGACTTAGAACAATCTGCTGCATTTTCTTACAGGTAGTGTATGATGGTACAACCGATTTTGATACCATGTATTGTTACCAACATTATGGTCATCACTTTTGTGAAGCAAATGTCCACATACTGTTAACACTTACAATCAATGAGAACTTTGCCCGACACCACCGAAAGGTAGTTCTGCCACAGTCACACAGAAAATGTGTATAGTTTTCAGGGTTCAATACATCAGACCGTACGTCATACTACTATAAGCTTGCACAAATGAATGCAACTGCGAAGAAAATTATGCTCACAAGCACCAAGCTGATATATTCAGAACCTTTTATCTCCCAACTGTCTATACAAGGTTTCGGCTATTGGAGGGACACGATAGACACAAAATCCATCTGGGGACGAAAGAATGTCAGGTTCAGGGAACAGAGGCTTTATTTAGAGCTTGTCTCATACCATTACAGATAATCTTCCTGAACAGAACAGTGCAACAGACTACCTGCTACGGGTTTGCAAAAATAAAAGACCTGAAAACACCATGCATCCCCACACCTATTGAAGGTGAGGAGGTACTGGGTACAATGATACCAAATGGTACGTACAATTCATCAGCTCCCAATTGGATGGCATGGTTGGTTTGGCCAATCATCACAAATAGGTGTCAATCAAGATTCAGGGGTACCACCAGAGGGTTTAGTATCTATAGGCCTGACCCACACTATGTACACACAGACGACCCAGGGGGAGTGACTTCTTATAGTGTTGGGAAGTTATGCCTAGAATGGCTAAAAACCTCAACACTATTACAGGTGAAACAACACTTGTCTCTTCTGTCTGATAACATGAATCTTATGGATTTCTTGCTAGGTCCCAAGAAACCGTGTAAAAAATGGTTCTTAAATGCCATCTACAATGAACTCTGGAAAATCTCCCATCAGGAAGCTGCTGCAAGATTACATGAGATTGATAGAATTAACCTAGAAAAGGCCTTGGCTTTGGTAGACAATGGAATGACCACACTTTCTTCACATATTTATTCACTGGGCACCATTGTGTCCTCAGCAATTGACATAATGGAACAAGATTTGTCTCTTCTACAACATGGGCAATCTCAACTGCGCTCCATTATGCTTTTAAGCTGGACGCTACAATCATTGCGTTCTGGCCACATGCCAAGGCCGTACATTAACAGCACAAATCTGTTTTCAGCTTATAATCTGACCGACAGACAAATGACCATGACACGCAGAGATGCGAAGTACACCATGCTGCTCATTGAAAAATTAGAGAAGTTACCTTTTACAGTAGCAGAGTCACCATCTACGAAATCGTTAATTCATGGCTATAGCACGCTGTCAATCACAACATTCCAGTTCCAATACTGCCTTAGATACCGCCAGGTAGGCAGGTATGATGAGTTGGGTGATGGGTACATACAGGCGATGGGTGTTGCCGTAAAGATACAGGTGTAGAAATAAGGACACTGAAGTTTTCTTTAGTGGTACAGACTGTAAGAAGGCTTTAAGTGGGTCTTTAGTGTGCAAGGAGGTCCCGCTCCATGGAGCGTGTAATGCTTCAATAGCGAACTTATCTTGCTACTTGAAACGGTCCCCAGTTGCCGTGATTCCTCTGGTTTTCGAGTTACTCTTGAATGGGAGTTATTTAATGCTGACTGATCAAGGCTGTTGCGGGATGGCACCAGGCATTCCATATCTAGTCACAGTAAACTCCAGGGTTGTTTGTTGTAAGCAAGTATTGTTTCACCCAGCTCGCATGGTTCGGGAGGCACCACTGTGGCCTTCATTGAATGTTTCCAGTATAAGGTTTGATTCTCTGAGCAGACTGAAAGCCATGTTGTTCCAACAAAATGTGGCCTTTACTTCAGTCCAAGAGACTTTTGATCTCCAGGTTGCAAGGTCTTTGGCAAAGATACAGGCCCTGGTCCGTACGAACTTCCCGCTCCATTTCGGAGAAATGGTTCATCGTTTCTTTAACGTGTCTGATACGAGGGGCATCGTACACTTATTTAAGCGTATTGAATCAGGTCTGTTAACCACCTTTCAGACCATCTTCAGAGTAATTCCAGCTTTCATACACTCCGTACTTGGAAGTGTTTTTGGAGGGCTTCCTTTGGTCCTGCTATCAGTGGCGGGCATCCTGGTTTTAATCCTATTGATTCACAATGGATGTCTCAATCCCTCAAGACATGGAGAGAACACTGCTGGAATGATGTTGTCGTGAGCGTATGGTGTTCTACCTGGGTACGCCTCGGCTTCGAGATCGGAGTGAGCATTGGTTCCTGTCTTTTAGACCAGTCTGGCTAGACTGTGTCCTGCCTGTGTTCCGCTGCCTCTTCTGCGCATTTGAATGCGTGTTGGACCTGAGTCTGACACTTCCATCAGTTGCGCCGCTGGACATAGATGTGCTCCTGGAGCCCTTGCAGGCCCACGTGTACAGTTGTCCACAGCATATTCCCATGTTGATGATGGCATTTTTAGAGCCTCCAAGGGATGCTTCTGCTCCTGTTGGAAGGGAAATCGGCTCTGCTCCAGAGGAATAGGCATCGGTTCCAGGCATGCAAGCATCTAATTCTTCCCCGGCGGCTGCTGTGGGAACCAGAGATGACCATCTTTGCTCACTCAACATGATATTGGATGTGCTGGTGGGATTGCCACCTGTGGATGCAATGTTCAGCGATGTTGAGTCTGCAGCATGGGATTCATAAACAATCTGGCCTTCCCTATGCTGGGAACTATTCATCAATTTTTAAACATTTACCAAATTGAAGGACTAAACTGACTTTGTCTTTTTGTTTTTTTCTCTCTCTCCTTCTCTGCTCTAACTAAGCATAATGGCTTTCAAGGTGCTCAGTGTAATAATAATCACATATACAAGTTTAGAGGACCTTTTGAACGCTTTTAGGGGAAATGGCTTTTCTTTTATGGACACCTTTTACAGGCCTTTTTAAATACTTTTAGTGTTTTTTAATTATAAAGGATTTTATGCTGTTAATGGCCTTAGCTTTATTATTGCCTAGCTGACCCTGTTGACCTTTTGATTCGGAGTGGGTGTCATGTCCTTTAGGCTAGCCCTGTCATGTATGCCCCCTTTTTACATACATTGTCCCATCCACATGACAATAACGGTTCTGAACAGGTGACCTTTTACCTAGTAGCTTGCTCCTGTCTCTTCGACACCAGGCTCTTAGAATTTTATCATAATCCCTGTACCTGAACGTACATAAACATGTCCTCAGGCACTGCATAATTATTCTGTGTAAGGGTCACCACTTTTTTCATCCTTGGCCAACAAGCCCACTGTCTATGATCGCATTGTTTTAGAAAAACATTTATGATTGTTTTCAAAACATATCGATTCTAGAAGAAACCCTGGAGTGACCACTCTAGTATATAAGACCCTTATTCTCCCCTGTAAATTAGGGGAGAATTCCTTCCACGCTGACACAGGGTCCTGCAAGCTGAATCTTCAACACGTAGCGGTCTGACATCCCTATCGGGGTGTCATCCTCGGAGCAGAGATGGGGTCCTTCATTTTCTACCATCAGGTGAGGAGGTTGGTTCTTCCCTAGGGGATTCTTAGCTATATACATATATACCTATACACATATACATGCTAGACCTACATATCTAGGCTAGGTACACTCAGGCAAATTACGTAGGGCGTGCATTATAGGAGTATGCAAGTGCTACTGTCTTATCTGAACTGTATATGTTCATCTTCTTAGCACTATGGTAGAAATGTATCTACTGTTTACTATATTAGTACTTGCGATTTCTTTCGTATGCTTCTGTCTCCTGATTGCCGCAGTAAATATGCTTTACACAAGATTGACGCTGGACCAATAAATACTTATTGAAAACGTCCTAATCGCTATCCTGTGTATTTTCTGAGAATAAGTAATCACGAGTGACTGAGCAAAAAGTACTGTAGTGTTTTCCACAGATCCCTTAGGAATCAGGGTTGTCATGTTCAGTGGTTGCCAGAAACTATCTACACCACTGTAAGATACAGGGGGTGGCAATGGCACTGTAGAGCTAGCTGGTCTAACGGCTGTCCAGAATCGGTTTGGACACCAAGCCCTCAGTTTAGGCCATCCAAAACGCGCAGGTCCTGGGGATTCCTAGGAACTACACAACACTCACTTCGCACAATATTCATTGCAGAGAGCGCCCATGAAGAGTGATAACCTGCAGCAATAAAGGCATCTTAGGAAAAGCAATAGCGGCACAATCTTGGAGCGCACAGACAGAACTTATATCTATGTTGGAAATATTCAAGTCATCGCTGGGCCAAAAGATGGTGCTTGGAATGTGCCTAGCCAGCAGTTTGTGACAAGCTGCCTTGGGGGTTCTGCGGGGATCCTTTACACAGCCAAGGCGGTTTTAACTGAGACAGTCTTTCTCAGTACAATTCATGATTCTGGTAGAAATGTGATGATGTTATCCACTTCATATAGTGTACTTGTCTATAATTGTAAGAGTCTATTGAATTACTGCAATTAAAAAGATCAGAATTTACCTTTTAAATCTTCTTGAATGGTTTAATTTAAACTAATTCAATGCAAGAGTAGCTTAATTTTAGTATGGCATCAGCAAATCCCCATTACTTTATGAACTGCACAGTGAGGAGATCACTGGTGAGGTAGAGGTAAGGGCTTCATGTGCTTTCCAAAATATCAACATGCAGGTAGTTGTGACCTACTCGTGGTTATGTAAGAATAAATCACACGGACAACAGTTATAAGTGTAATCTACTCAGAGAACAATCTTCGGGAAACTTGCCCCGTTCAAGTGGGTTTCGGATTTAGAGGAAAACGTACTGGCATGTTTTTGAGAATTAACCCAATTAAACATTTACAGAACTCAGTTCTCTCGAACAGGAGTGGGTCACAAGTGGCTTCTCATGACGTGCTTACATGATCATGTCTGTTTGAGGGATGCTCCTGGTAAACGCAATAGCAGGATGCATTATCTCCAAATGGGAGAAGAGTGGCACCAAGGGACACTTAGTCAATGTCATACATGTGAGCACAAAATGAGGCCTTTGATGTTTATTTTACAGAAGTGTATACTATTATAAAATGTTTTTTAAAATGTACAAAAGTCGAGATGATAAAGATTATAAAGCATACAAGAATGGAATTATGTGCTTATTAATATTCTATTTTCTTTGTAAGATTTGACTGATTGTGGTGCAGAATATTATACAATTTTTCATAAAACAGAGCCTGGATCATCGGAACCCTTGTTGTGTATTTTAAAACATGCCTTTGTTTTGAAGATCTGTGCCAATACCTGATTAATAGTAAGCTCACTGACCCTAGGGAGCTAGCTAAGTAGGCGGACCGCTGGGTTACAACCAGGGTCCATAAGTAGGTACTTGGGGAGTCACCACAAGGGTGTGCAGGGTCCCTACCAGAAGAAGAAGGGGGTAGACAAATATAAAAACAAGGAGCTCTCTAAAGGTCTCCAAAATATTTCCACTGATCAGGACTTCCAACCCCCACATGATCAGAAAAAGAAATTGTTCTCTGACAGCAAGTGCTCAGGGAAAGCACCCCCTGAGAGCTTTGAGTGCGATAACATTGGGCATTTCAAAAGGGATGCCAACTGTCCCAAGTGGGGACAGCCCCCATCCTGTCTGGTGGGCAGACACTGGGGCTGGATAGTATAGCACTTGGGGAGGAGATTACCCCAGATAGTGTGGTGGGAGTGCAGAGGTTACCCTAGTATTCCTGGGTGATGGAGAGATGGTGCCAAAGGCTTACATGCATAGTAATATTAAGAAGTATAGGCCATGGGTCACCATCTATAGGCAGAGGATGGAGGCTCTGAGAGACACTGGAGCCAGTATGACAACTGTCAGATGTCATCTGGTGACCTCAGAGCAGGTAGTCCCTAATGTATTACACCAGGCTGTTGTAGCTGACAATGCAAACACAATAAGATGATGGACGGAACGCTGACACTCACCCCCAGTCACTATTAGATCTGGGTTAAATCCATCATCGTTATTTAGCTCACTTCACCACCCCAGTTCAGACCCAGCCATATGCAAATCAGTCTTGACCCTGTTCCACATGGGAACAGTCCAGCCCGAACTGCCAAGCCAAGTCTTCCCTGGTCCGGAAACAAGCATTCTGGGACCAGTTTTGGGGTAAGAGCCCTCATCAGCCAGGCTAGCTTGAATCCAGTTGCAAAGTGAGCAAGGGACCCCGTCTGGACATACTCTGCCAACTTAGGGCAAACAATGCAAACACAATAAGATGATGGATAGAGAACTGAAACTTTTCAGACACTCACTTTGTACTAATGCTAAATTGAGCCTATCACTGCACATTATCCCCAGGGATTATACTAACTTTTTTTTTAGGATATATTTGCAAATATTTTATTGACCACTCCCTTTTATTAAAACCATTCTCCTGGTTTTTGAAAGGTAAACCCAAAAATGTAATATATTCAACATATATATTTCATAGTTAATTTTTCTCATCCAGATCATTTGATTTGATTTGGGAGCAGATCCTCAAGCATCTCTAGAGGGCTGCTTCTTAAAGAACGTAACTCTGTTAAGTATTCACAAAACCTTCTGTAATTGAATCAATATATAGTTTTCTTCTGCAGATATTCGTCAAACAGAGGTCGTTGGGCTGATGGTAAGTAAAGTTCTAAGTAGAATTTCTTACTGTTCTGTAGATGTGTGGATGTGACAGGACTTTATAGCATTTCAAGTAATCGTCTGAGGGCTGCTCAGTCATCCTATATCAGTCATCCTGTGCTGAAAATTATTGGCTCCCAATCACTATGCCCGTGCGTTAGACCTGACATCCTTGGCATGGTATTCTCCCAAATGTTTTGCCTGCACTCCTTGATTTTTGGCTGAACTTATTTTTGTTGGCTTTAGGACTCTGTGCACTTTACACCTGCTAACCAGTGCTAAAGTGTTTGTGCTCGCTCCTTCAAACATGGTAAAATTGGGCTATACCTAATAGGCACATTTAATTTACTTGTAAGTCCCTAGTAAATTTTACCACCTGTGCCCAGGGCATGTAAACTAAAATCTATCAGGGGGCTGCAGCACTCATTGTGCCACTCTCTAAAGTAGCCCTTTAAAACATGCCTCAGGCCTGCCAATGAAGCCTGTATTGGAGTTTTAAACTGCCATTGCGACCTTGCAAAATAAACCTAAAGTAGGCCCTAACAGTTACTAGGACAGGGTGCATGGTACTTAAGAAGTAGGACATGTGGGTTGATGGTTTACATGTCCTGGCAGTGAAAGCCTCCTAATGTAATTTTTCACTGTTGTAAGGTCGATATTTCCGATTGACTAACACTGGATTACATTATTACATTTAAAAAGTGCTAACTTTAGATTGCCACTGGAGTCAAGCTATCCTGGCTGATATGGGGTGAAACTCCGAAACCGGTCCTAGGATGCTTGTTTCCATTCCAGGGAGGACCTGGCCTGGCAGTTCGGGCTGGACTGTTCCCATTGGGCACAGGGTCAAGACTGATTTGCATATGCCTGAGTTTAAACTGGAATGGCATGGGGAGCAAAAAAACGATGGATTTAGGCCCAGATCTCTGTACTGGGGTGAATGCAAGACATTGTTCTGCATTCTGTCCATCAATTGTACTTTTTGCATTTGCCACCCCGAGTGGGACGGGTATGCCCAGACGTGGGTCCCGTGCTCTCCATGCCTCTGGAGTCAAGCTATCCTGGCTGATGAGGGGTGAAACCCCGAAACCGGTCCTAGGATTCTTGTTTCCAGTCCAGGGAGGTCCTGGCCTGGCAGTTCGGGCTGGACTGTTCCCATTGGGCACAGGGTCAAGACTGATTTGCATATGGCTGGGTTCAAACTGGAATGGCATGGGGAACAAAGAAACAATGGATTTAGGCCCACATCTCGGTACTGGGGTGAATGCAAGACCTTGCTTTGCATTCTGTCCATCAATTGCTCTTTTTGCACTTTAGATTGGGAGCAGATAGAGAAATACCAATTACACTCAAATTAATTGTAATTTAAAATCTTCACTAATAGCAAAGTCGTATTTTAAGTTACTATTCTGAAAATGCCACTTTTAGAAAGCTGACATTTTGCTACATAAACCAAATGTGCCTTTCTGCCAGTGTCCAGGTTCACACAACTTTGAATGGCTCTCCTGTGGTGTTTTCTGTATTCCTCACATACATAGTCACATTAGGGCCTTGGGCAGATTCAGAGTGTCACTGGTGTTGTAGGGTGCTCTATACAGGAGATTCTGTCCACCTAAACTTGGGAACTACCTAGAGTTCTCTGCTTTTTTTGCATAATTTATACAGCACTCTGACCCTGAAAGGGTTTTGTTTGATATACACATATGTAGTATGACAATAACAAATATTTATTTTACATTAGACATTATATTAAATGTAATTGTTTTATTTTTGTTTAAAAAAACATATTTTTAGTATATTAAATAGCATATGTAATAAAACACATATTTATATATATTACAAAATACAAACACAAATAAAAAACTCCCATAAAAATAAAAACAATTCAATACCAAAATATAATAATTAATTTCACTATTATATAAAATAGTACAATATTAGAACCCCCATAAGCACATTTACAAAAATAATATAAACATTAAAAAAATAATTATAACCAAATGTATTTCAATCTGTCTGATTTGTGTATTTGTAAATTAATGTGTAGTATTTAGTAGTGTGTGTAATAAAGGCACTTTACCTTTTTCAAAGAAAAAAGCACTGCCTGGACAATGATTTATTAGGAGTCATTATTGCGTGCAGGCGAATGGTGATTACTAGCCCACACTACATTACCCGAGTAGGTCTTGGACTGCTCTGCTTCATACCCTGACAGTGTCAAGAGCTCGAATGGGGTGCTTGGTTCCCAGTGAGGAGAAATTGTGGAACCATTACTTGCCTAGTCACACATCCCGCAGAACGAATAACCCCATTTTTTTACACATTCCCTTTGCTGTGATCTACTTTCCTGTAAAAATGAGTAGTTAATCAAAAGTTTGATACTTTTGACGCTGTAAGTGTTTTCAGCTAATATGGCTGTCTAGATTTGCACAGCTCATACTCACATATAACTTTTTTATTTAATAACTGTTTAATATATGTTATAATTATTATTCTAACAAATAGAAAAATTCTTCAGAGGATGGGCAAAACGTAAACTGTTCAGTGACAATTATTGTAACGGTCCATAGTCTGGAATATGCTCTCATTTACCCGTTTAGCTCACGCGATATTCTCTTGAAATTGAAAGATATTGTAAACATTTATAGTCTTTTTCTGTCAAAAGAGGTCTTTTTTGTTATTCCTTGGGTGCAGTAGTTTGGCCAAATTAAATAAATCACACTAGGGCCGGACACAATTATAACCGTATACACTTGGTTTAATGCCTTTCGTCTAGACGAAGAAATACACTTGTATAACTTTTGTTTTTGGAACATTATTGCAAATTCACCCGTAAATGTTTACCGAAGAGAATCCTTTAAAGCACCTCAGGCTGTGCTGCAACAAGGCGAATGCATCACATTGGCTAAGCTCCGACTATGTGTCCTCTTAGGCGGCATTTCCTCTGGTGCTCCCCAGGGGCAACCTTTGAGCACATGGTGGTTTCACATTCACAGATACGAGTTTTTATCCGACTCCCATGAGAACGCCGTTCCTGATCTGACAGGCTATAATTATTGAATGCTGCCCGGGGAAATGCTGCTGCGTCCAGGGGAGCCGCAGAGAGAGAGAGCTGGCATGTCATTAACACGGGTCTGTCGGTGCAGGAGTAGACGGCCCCTCGTCGTCATGCTGACATTATTAATTAGCAAAGTGCAGCGCATATTTTACAGTCTGGCCCAAGACAACAAGTAAACATCTGGTTCTTGCTCATTTCAAGGAAATAGTTAAGACTTATTAATGCCAGAGAGGTGTACTAAAGGGCCTTCCTGCTGTAAAGTGAAGGTTGGAGAGTGTGAGGTGCGCGCCATGAAATTCAGTGGCTTGAAGCCAGTCCGGCGCTGAACCTTCTGAGGTCAGTTCAGAAGAAGAGAAAGGTGGCAAAGTCAGGGGGGCAAAGTGCCAGCGAGCTGTGAGAACGCTGCTCAGGCCTTGGGGTGATTTATCCCAGGAGATGTTGCAGTTTGAGATTCATTGCTTGTATTACACCATCCTGCTGAAAGTGGTTAATTGAAACCCCACAATGGGCGGGGGCGAGGGTGGGCGGAGAATCAATCAAATTAAGTGTTCTGAGAAGTAAATGCTGTCATATCAGCTGATCCGAATATGTAATGACAGTTCAGACTATCCACAATATACTCTAAAGTTCCCTCCTGGAGTCCTGGACAGCAAAATGTTTAAAATAATGTACGAAACATGCATGAGTAAATCCATCTGATGGAGCAACCGTCCTCAGGATTAAATAATGTCGCCACCTCAGCGGACATCTTTAATATTAGCAGGAATCGGCGTCACAGCGTTCCCTGTCGGTGCATCGAAATGTTGATGCGTGGCCTTTTTGAAATTAAAGAAAGCTATGACCAATCCCCCCACCCACCACACACACACTTTTTCTTCAGCGTTTTCTGTGACAACATTTTGTCTGTGACAGAACTGAGTTTGTGCTCCTTTGTACAGGTTCAATTTGGAGGTATGCAGAAAAAAGTGGCAAAAATTGCAAAAGCGTTATGTAATGTAGCTAAAGAAGGGTATGACTTAAATAATGCATTTTAATATAAGGCACATTATTAACAGAAATAAAGAGATTTACCTAACCTTGTGGAATGAGAAGCCCCATTGAGCATACAACAAAGCCAGGCAGGCCGTGCCTTATCAGCTTTGCAGTTGACTTTGGCACAGGTTATCTCCATCACATAGGGCGGCTGCTATGAGAATTGGAAGGGCTGAGGTTCCTGCTGCAACCAGGAGGCTGACGGGTTGACTGAAGCAGAAGTTCCAAGTCATGACCTGCCATTTCTCACTGAGGCTGGGGAGAGCGAGCATTCAAGTCACCCGTGATACTATGCAGGGTTTCCCAATCGACTGGGCATGGTTGCCCTTTGGCTAGAGAGGCTAAATGAGTGGATTGTCACAAGAACGCTAGCTCTCTCTGTGCACACCTTCCCCGATTACCAGGAACATGGCTACCATCAGCTTGGCAAACCCCAGTTGTCTTGGTGTCACCAGTCATCTTGTAGAAGTACTTAATATGAACATTATGGCATCATGTAGGCCCCATGATACATTAGACTACGCGGATATATCAGACTTTCTCACTCCCCGCACTGCCATGGAAAATAATCAACTCCTGACAAATCCTAAAGTGACCATTAGGGGACATGTCTGGAGCTCTGCAAAGGACAGAAACTAATAACCAGCCATCTCTCTGAACTTGCTGCAGAATCTTGTTAGTCACATGGGCGTCACTTTTAGTTAGTTATCGTGGTACCTAGTTAATTCCGAAATAGGCCGGAGAAAGATACCTAAACACTGTCATTTAATTTCTTGGCGGGCACCATGAATAGCTGAATGTTTGACAGTAGGCTAAACCTGCTTTTGTTTTAAAAGATATAATAATGTTCGGATTTCTTTTCATTTCTCACATGGGTACCTCTGTGTCATGAGGTTTTAGTGCTCAATTACAGCTCAACATGCCTCATTGAAGTGGCAAATATTTTAAATGTTACTCAACATGCTCGCTCACAAATATGCTATGAGAAAAAAATGCTATTATTGCCCTCTGTATCAGGAAATTGTTTGGCAGGCACTTGCTTTGAGATATGAGCATCAGTCATGCCAGCCTCTCATAGTCAGTGTGTGGAACAGAAAAAGCCCATGGTCTTTAGTTCTCATTTCTTTTAGTACTTCCCTCTTTCTTAATTCCATGCTACAGCTTCAAGTCATAGATATGTTCTATTATTTTCTTAATCACAAACTCCCCAAATTATTGCTTGGAATTAAAATCAGGAAATACATAAATCAATGTGCCTTTTTACTTTTAGTATTGTAATTGATTTGGATGATGTTGATTACTTGGAAGCCTTGTTTCTGCTCATTGACCTTGCCTCATTTATATTCCATCACTCAGGTCCTGCTCTGCCTAGAACCCTGCCATTGTTGGCTTTGTTTTCCTCCTTGCTTTTACATGCTCCAATCATGCCTTTTGTAACACTGTCCTACTGCCTCTCTCTTGTGCTTTGCAACTAGGCGTGTGCTCCGCCGCTAACACATGGGTCCCCAATTTCCCATTGTGTGATACCTAGCCAGATGAAAAATGGGTGGAGCAGCCATTGCCAAAGATGCTCTGTTTGCACTACCATTCGCCCTATTAATGCCAGGATACCAGAAGTTTAATTTTCTTTTTATAGGAGAAAAGCTAGACAGAGCTTCCCAATTTGAACAAAAACGCAAAAGTGTCTCGGATACCAAAAATGTTTCACTCACTATTAAGGGCAGTTAAAATGACATAAGGATGTTAAAAAAAACGAGAACATTATGGGTGGAGCTCATCTATTCAGAAATCGTTATAATTGAGTACAAATGAATATCTAAAGCAAGCATTCGCAAATCCAATAGGTCTCGCCCTTATAATAGAAGTACTAAATTATTGGCTGTGCCTATGCAGGTTTGTAAAAATGTTTTTTTTTTAAAACAATAATAAACAAGCATTGGCATAGCCAATAGGTCTCGCCTTTGGGACCTTATAAGTATTTAGTTATGCAGCACAATATCCTTACTGCAACAACATTAACTGTTGCATGGCTAAACGCTTATAAGGTCCCAAAGGCGAGACCTATTAACTATGCCAATGCTTGTTTAAGGTTTGTTGCTGTGGAATGAAACTAATTAACAAGGAGGTTATTTTACTGCAATCTGGCTGGCTGACACCTAGAGTGCAAATCGGTAGTTAAGAAAGTGAGAGACATATGAGCCCTTGATGGATGGTGTTTAGAAAGGCACAGGTCCACATACAATATACTCAGGTGTGTGTTTTATAGTGTTGTTTTGCTTTGTATTAATTTGGGTAGTGTCTTCAGTAAACCGAGGCTCCTATTGGAGGGGAGGGTGGGTGGGTGGATGGATGGATGGATGGGGGGGTGTGTGGGTGTGTGTGTGTGTGTGTGTGTGTGTGTGGTTGTGGTTTGTACGTACGTACGTACGTACTGGATTGCTGGAATTGATGTTGAACCTCATCATGGTCTTCCTCCCATTACCTGTGCATCTACTTCAGGTGTGCTTAGGTAAAGGAGACTGGTGTAGCATTATGTAAGTAAAGAGATGTGATACCACTGATCTGACCTGCTACCATTTCTGAGACAATCAAGCCAGCAGACTGATTTCGCTCCTAAAAGAGGGTGGGTCAAATTCTGCGTTGCCATGAACACCAGTTAATCCATTTATACTAATAATTCTTCTATCATGAAAAGTAGCGATTTTACGAAACATTTATTTTTTTGTATATGGCCACAGGCTGGATAGCTAAAACCTGCAATTTCGTAAAGGTCAGTGCCAAGATAGAGAAGTCTCTACCTGAAACAAAACTGTGTGAGATTATTGTAGTTGGTAATGATGGTTGGAAGAGCTAGACTTTGTTTTTCAGACGGCCACTTAGTTTACCTCTGAAATATGCTCCGAGTTAAATACACTGACTCAAAGTTGGGACCTTGAAGTATGAAACAAATTGTGGGGGCACATGGTGCTGAGCTACTATCCAGGACGTCGTTGGTAATAACGTTGGATTTAGTTTCCTTTTTTAAACTTCCAAAATATCCTGCAAGACTTTTATTTTTTCCTCAAGCTACAGCTACGCTTTAAAGTTTGCTTTCATCACCTGTCTTCTGTATTATTTATTCTGTTACTGCTACCTTGGTGTTCTGAGTCAGTGTAACTTTTGCTGTACTGAATTTCCTTTCGTTTTTACGGCATTAGAAATGGTATAAAGTTGGTAGTAGGTCATAAACCTAGTTAAACAAGCACAAGCGCGCGCCTCGCGCGTCAGCAGAGGGAGGGGCGAAAGGAGGGGGCCAGCGCGATTCCCTTGCGGGAGCGAGCGGCAAGGCGCAATAATTAACATATGGCGCCAGCTGCTCGCTCCCGCAAGTGAATCGCCAGACGTGCACGCGTTGCCATTGGAAGCAATGCAACGCGTGCACGTTTTTGCAGGGAAAGCTGTCGCGATTTCTAAAGGTCTCTCCTATGCAGCGCATGCGCGCTGCGTAGGCGAGACCTAAAAAAAATCAGTACACTAGAGGAAAATCAAATACCTACGAATCTAGCAAAATGAAAACCGGGAGTGAATTCTCTCTCTCATTCTGAATTCTTCTGATTAACATGGACGTACAAAATATTACATACATGGAACAGAATGCCCATCAATTTAAATCGGTTCCGGAAATAAAAATAAATATCAAATAAAACAGGCAGTAAAACGAAGAGGACATTTAACAGAACTGCAGTGGTTTAAAATTTGACTCAGAAGTCCATTACTTGGACCATAAACCTGAAGTACATTGCTAAATTGGCTGTAGGGGAGGTCTTTTCAGAAATTAGGTACTTGTCTAGTAGATGGTGGAGATTAAATAAAACAAACAACTGCAAATACAAATCAACGTAATGAGGGGGTGTTTCTATTTAGTCTCGCTTTTCGAGACATAGGAATCACCTCTTGAGGTAACTCATGATGCCTCAGTGTATGAAGTGCTCTGCATAGGCCCCTCTGCTGTGTAAATCACCACATGTGCAGAGTCACGTGCGTTACTCCTGTCATTGCAGACCTAATGCTAATTCCTTGCTTTGTTCATTCACTGACTCATTCGTCCGTTCGTCTAGCTGCCCACCTAATCACTCATAAAACCTATCTATGGAGCTGATTACGATGGCGGACGGACTTCAGTCCGTCCGCCATTGTATCGGGGAGTGGGACTGCCCACCTACGAGGTGGCAGTCCCACAGGGCTGATTACAATGCGACCACCACCACGGCGGTCGCACTTCCCATATTTTACATTGCGGTGGGTGCTGCTGGCTGCAGCACCCACCGCAATGTAAAAACAGCACATTTCACATTTCCCTGCACTACGTGGCGGGCACCATGCGTTGCCTGCCACATGGTGCAGGGAAATGTTGGGGGGCACCATAGGTGCCCCCCCACTCCCAAAAGAAAGGACCCAGGATGAAGGGGGGCCCGCTATGTGCCCCCAATGTCCATCACCGCCAGCCTTTCCATGGCGGGTGAAGCGCCATGGAAAGGCTGGCGGGGATGGACCATCGTAATCCCTACGGTGGTGCGCCATTTCAGGGATTGGGAGGCCTCCGCAGCACCGGTGGGCTCAAGGAGCCCGTCGGATGCGTAGTTCACCGCCATCGTAATCAGCCCCTATCTCTCAGTCCACCTATCCATCCCTTCATTACCTCCTCCTCCGTCTTCCTCACCACACTAATGACATAATGAGCTTTAGCCTTCCACAGAAACTCCAAAAGTTAAAGTCAGCATACCAGCCTCCCATCCCTCCAATATGGCTGACGCAGTCATCCACAAATGACATAAAAGGAACGGCCTCCTCACAGAACATCCTGTTACCAAAGCCACAAGAAAGATGAAGCCCCACACAAAACAGAGCAGGAAGGGATGGGAAACTATACTGTGGCGAGGAAGACAAGCACTTGGAGTAATGAAAATGACCGGTAAGTAACCGGGGCATTCGTTCATCCCATTTATTCAGCCATCCATTGTAATACAAAATAACACCAACAGTAAGAGCTGCTTCTATGGTTGCAAACACATACTATCATGAGAGGGGTGTCAGGGCACGCCTGGACGTGGGAACATGCTGTGAATAATGTGAAGAGGTCTCAGGTAGGGAGCAGGAGTATGTGCTGCTACGAGTAGATGGTCTGCGCAATAAGGTTATGACAGTCCATATAATGACACGGATTTGGTGGGATTGACGCAAAAAAAGAAACATTTGTGAGATACAAAAAAAAAACATGTAACCAATAAAAAGGGAAATTGGGATTAAAGGGGCAGGGGTAGTGACGCCAGCACTGGTTGGTTTAACCATAGTGACATTACAACCAGGTGCAATTTGGCAATAATTATTTTCCCTTTGCCAGGAATCATTGTCATATAATCCAATTAATACATCTCAATAGAGGCCAACGCTGTTTTGATATTCCTGTTTAGCGGCATGTCACACAAGAGTGTGTTGAAACGTGCCAACTTAATTCAAGACACAGTTAAAACAGATTGCAAGAACCATGACAATTGTCTATTTCAATTACAGATTTTGTCTAGGTGGGCGTAGCTGTCAGAAGTAATGGGTAGGAAACAATGAGTGTTGTGAATGCGTTTTAGTTTCAGATTTCTTATGAACATATTTGCTTGGGAAATAAATTAGAGGTGGTAAACGTGATACATATAACACATTTTTTTTTACAGTACCTTATCACTCATCTGTTAAGTATGTATTACTGTGAGACCTGATTGCCATAATTAAGATCATGAATAAAATGCAAATTGGTAACACCATGCGAATCATAAAAGAGCCTTAGAACATTGAATAAAAGAAGGTATGGCTCGTACCCACCGGGGACACTCCTTTTTCCAGTCTGCATGTTTTTAGGAAGATCACGACTGCGTTGCTGCTCTTAGCCTGGTGGCACTGTTTACTTGAGCCTTTGCAAACTCAGTTACATTAGCATCTCTTGCCTCGAGCACACTCGCTGAATTATTTGCTTGCCATATTATAATTACTCATCACATCAGCTCTCAGTGTTGGCAGTTGTGAGCAAATGCCATGACTTTGCCCGCTATGTATGCCACCGTTGTGTGTCCATTTTGCCATTCATGGAGGGGAAGGGAGAAAAAAGGAGGCAGCAGTTTGCTGCCCTGACTCGGAATTTGTATATGTCAGAGGCACAGAGGACAGACTACATTCCGAGGCTGAAAGCGCTGATGGAATGTCCGTCCCAGGAAAGAGATAATTGTTATGGACAGAGGAAGTGTTCTTGAACAAACATTGCAAAATGAACAATTGATTGACGCAATGCTGAACAATGTCAAACATTCACCCCAGTAAAGAGATCTTGGCCAAATTCCAATTTTTTTGGCACCCCATGCCATTCCAGTTTAGACCCAGCCATATACAAATCAGTCTTGACCTCGCTCCCCATGGGAACAGTCCACCTGAACTGGCATTAGAACAATGGATTAAACTCAGATCTATTGACTGTGGGTGAATGTTTGTATTGTTCAGCATTCCTTCCGCCCTAAGTGGGAAGGGTATACCCAGACGTGGGTTCCGTGCTCACTGTGCCACTGGATTCAAGCTAGCTTGGCTGATGAGGGGTGATACACTGAAACTGGTCCCAGGATGCTTGTTTCCAGTCCATGGATGACCTGACTTGGCAATTTAGGCTGGACTTTTCCCATGAGGAGCAGGATCAAGACTGATTTGCATATGGCTTGGTCCAAACTGTGGTGGTGTGGTGGGCAAAAAAAACGATGGATTAAACCCAGATCTGTTGACTGGGGGTGCATGTTTGTATTGCTCAGTATTCTGTACATCATCTGTTCTTTTTTGATTGTGTCGTTCTAAGTGGGAAGGGTATGCCCAGACATGGGCCCGGTACTCACTGTCCACTGGATTCAAGCTAGCCTGGCTGATGAGGGGTGATACCTCGAAACCGGTCCCAGTATGCTTGTTTTCGGTCCAGGGAGGACCTGGCTTGGCAGTTCAGCTGGACTGTTCCCATGAGGAGCAGGGTCAAAACTGATTTGCATATGGCTGGGTCCAAACTGGGGTGGCATGGTGGGTAAAAGAAATGATGGATTAAACCCAGATCTTTTGACTGCGGGTGAAGATTTGCATTGTTCAGCATTCCGTCCATCATCTGTTCTTTTTGCTTTTGTCACCCTAAGTGGGAATGGTCTGCCCAGACATGGGCTCCGTACTCTCTGCGCCACTGGATTCAAGCTAGCCTGACTGATAAGAGATGATACCCTGAAACTGGTCCCAGGATGCTAATTTCCGGTCCAGGGAGGACCTGGGTTGGCAGATCGGGCTGGACTGTTCCCATGAGGAGTAGGGTCAAGACTGACTTGCATATGGCTGGGTCCAAACTGGGGTGACGTGGGGAGCAAAAAGACGATGAGTTAAACCCACATCTGTTGACTGGGGTTCAATGTTTGCATTCTTCAGCATTCCGTCCATCATCTGTTCTTTTTGCTGTTGTACAAACATTGGCAAAGCTAATAGTGCTCGCCTGTGCAAATGCCTTTTGGGGATGCTGGTACTCAAGTTTTTGACTTCTGTGGACCCCCACTTAAGCATTGGTGGAATCCAGGGTCCCTCAGTCCCCTAAATCATTCTTGAAATTCAGGCCCCCCCCCCATTGTGTCATTACTAGAAGCCGGGACACTGGTTTAAGCAATTTCAATGATTTGAACCTCAGAAAATCTACAAAAAACAGAAACATGTATTCACCAAACAAATATACAACTGATTTAATATTTAATATAATTTATCAAATTAAAAAAATAAAATGTTCATTTTAATGGAAGTTCAGGCTTTTATAAATTCAATTGAGACCACACATCTTCCATTCTATATTTAGTTTGATGCATTTGCAGTGGTCCACGAATCACTCCGAGGACACCAACTGAATTTTTAGCCTCTAAATGCAAATTCCTTCATATTTGCTTATCATTTTACAGTTTTACATTTTGCTTCTTTTTTTGCATTCAAGTTATTAATCTGTTTACATTATTTAATTTTCTAAACAGTAGTGGACTCCCTCAGTGGGCATCATGGACCCCTCACAGGTTAAGATGCTATGCAGATGGCTTGTCCACAATTGCAGAGGCATTTTGTAAAACCATTTAAACCTATGGGTCTTTATGCCCATACGAACAAATGGATTAGTATTACCTAATAGCGATTACCTTCTTAGCGAATCTCTATTTAATAATATTAAGGAATCGCTAAATCTTTGGCGATTCCTTACATACATAGCATTCTGCGATTACGAAATAGCTTTTCGGTAAAA
Organism: Calotriton arnoldi; assembly: GCA_963921515.1. Taxonomy (NCBI): domain Eukaryota; kingdom Metazoa; phylum Chordata; class Amphibia; order Caudata; family Salamandridae; genus Calotriton; species Calotriton arnoldi. The sequence goes on along the minus strand of CAWUFW010003916.1, from coordinate 1,413,896 downwards.
ATCGCTATTTGGGAATCGCAAAATGCTTTTCGATACATTTGGCCCATATTATCTTATTTACAGAGACAAAGCAGGAAAGCTTTAGGACATTGTCCTGAATCAAATAAAGAAGGCGAATAAAGAAAGAACATATATTAAAAGAATGGAAGGCCAAAAAAATGAAAATATTTCAGGTAGAAAAGGCGTCTTTTTTTTTAATAGGAAACTCACTCTTTCTTTTTAGAGTAATTGCTCCTGCAATGTTGTCTGGCATTCTACAATATAAACAGACCTGAGTATCCGAAATGCTTATTTAAAATTCTGTTCCTAAATTAGCATGCAGTCCTCGTAAGGTAAACTGACAGAGTGTTGACTTATCACTGGAATGTACTTTTCCTGCTGAAAGCTACTTCTTTAGGCATTTTGATATACAGTGAAGGAATAAAGGTGACAGTGGTAGATTGTGATAAATAGACGACAGTACATTTATTTCTCAAATCTGACATTTAACCCTATGCACCTGAAACATCTATCAGTATAAATCACCCCAAAGATCCCTAATTTCCACTTAAAACTCAGAAAAATCTGTCCCTTGGCTGATTTCCCATGGTAAGTGGCATCTACATCCACAACTATTTCAATCTCTCCTTTAACGTGAGAAGATGTAAAATAATAATAATAAGGCTATTTGTGAAGCGCTTGGTTGCACCTAACGGCGCGTCCCAGCGCTGCGAGAGAGTGACCAGATAAAGAGATATAATGCCATATGTCTATCTACTTGCCAGAACTGAGATTCATGACTATGCTAGTATCTAGGGGAAATAGCCGTAGTTTTAGTCTCCTTCAGAACAGTAGCTCCGTTGGTTCCATCCTCAGATGGAGGGGTAGGGAATTCCATGCCTGAGCTGCTAGAAATGCAAAGGTGCGACCTCCCCAGCTAGCTTTCCTTACCCGCCAAATCACTTCTTATACATGTAATGTCTGCCACTGCACTCGTGACAGACAGGAGAGTGTGTGGCAGTAAATGAATGCCCGTTGGGTGGTGCCCTGTAAATCAGAGCTACGTAGGCCGCTTAAATGACAAGAGGAGACAGGGATGCTGGTTCGTGTGTGTCGGTGCGCGGGTGGCTCTCCTGCCGTTCGCGCACGCGCACAACTATTTATTTTACACACCTGCGCAGCGCGGGTTAAACCAATAAGCTTACATGGCCGGGTGTTAACCACTTTCACCCCGGGTCCACGGTATATTCAAATAGGCTCGCCCAACACAAGTATCGTATCGCGATACAACATTCCTCCCCAAAACAAAACAAGCATCAAACTAACACCACTGGTGGACACACCAAACCTGCTTCTGATGACCCCAGTCCTTGGACATGTCTGGCTAGCAGTGGAAATCTTTCAGCCGGCTGGAAGGTTCGGGATTTCTTCTCCAACCATATCTTCTGCGACCTCCTCGGACCCCGACACTAGTGTCAGGCGCTGCAATATTTTCAGGGGCAGCTCGAGCCGGATCCGACCCACATGAATCTTGGCCTCGGGCTTCAGACTGGTCCCGGGGGCATTCTCCTGCAGGCTCGTCCTCCCAGTCTGATTCGCATACAGTCCCATTAGACTGACTCACACCAGCATCCCAGTTCCCGTGGAATTTCTTGAAGGCTGACACATTTCGGGTTATCCGCTCCATGCCTCTTGTTGCTGTTATTTGTGTCCCACGGATCTGAGTGATGCGCCACGGATCCTTTTCAAACCTGAGTCGGAACTTGCTGCCAGGATACCTGTCCTGGACTAACACCAGGTCTCCTAGCTGCAATCTGGAATTTTCCGCTCGATGGCGGGCACTGACTTGATCATTTGCTCTTTGTCGCCGCCTGTGTACCTCCGGTTCATCCACCCCTTCCGGGATCCACGGTGGGTGGTGTGGGATGGAGTCCCTCACTACTCTCCCCATTGATAAGTGCCCCGGGGCTCTCCCTGTAGTGGCATGCGGAGTCTGGCGGTAGTCTCTGAGAAACAAATAGATGGATTGTTCCACTGACTCCCCATTGGCGTCAGCGATTCTGATCACCTTATTCAGAGTTCTCATAAAGCGTTCCGCTTCACCATTGGCCTGGGGCCACTTGGGGGTTATCTTCCGGTGCCGAATCCCTTGAGATGACAGATAGGATGCCAGCTCTTGAACCTGAAACGGAGGGCCATTGTCAGTCTTAAGTTCTCTGATTGGTGATGACATCTCCCGCACTTAGAGATGAAATAATCTCTACTTCAGGGTACTTTGAGTAATCATCGATGATCACCATGGAGTGTCTTCCATCAGGGAGACTTCCAAAATCCATGCTGGCGCTCATCCACAGCCTGTCAGGTCGGCGTTCAGTCACGATGGGTGCCGGAGGATTCGGCTCCTCAGTGGCCTGACACCACTGACATGATCTTACAGTTTCTTCCACCTTAGCGTCCATCAGGGGAAACCGGACCTTGGTCCTCAACCGACTCTTGGTTTTTACCTTGCCCTGATGACCGGCATGTGCAAGTCCCACTACCCTGTCCACGAGAGTGGATGGAATAACCAGTCTATGTCCTCGGAGGAGACATCCATGGGGATCAACGCTCAGTTCATGCCTCACGAGATACAAGCTGTCCAGGATTCTTCGTGCTTCCGGAGTGAAGGTGACTCCATGGTTTCGGAGGTGGTTCCACTGGTTATTTCTTACCGCCTCCACTGCCTTTTGCAGGCATTCGTCCTGGGCCGTCGATTGGCATAGTTCACCCAGAGAGAGCGGTAACGGGAGCGATCTGTCCGCGATGTATCGGACGTACTCTTCCGTCTCCTCGGCCTCTAGCATTTCACTGATAGTTGCTTTTCTGGGATGGCGTGAGAGATAGTCCGCTGAGTTACTTGTTCCTGGCTGGTACTCGATCTTACAGTTATACTCCTGCAACGGTAGCATCCATTTTTCGATGTGCGGCAGAGGTTTCGATGCCGTCCCAGTGAACAGCGGGATCAACGGCTTGTGGTCAGTGGTGACGAGAAATGGTTTGCCGTAGACATACAAATGGAAGTGCCTGCACCCCCAGTGTACGGCAATGGCCTCCTTCTCAATTTGAGAGTATCTTTGCTCCGTATCAGTCAATGATCGGCTCGCGAATGCCACGGGAGCCCACTCATCTTCTTCCTTTTGTCTCTGGAGAAGCTCTGCCCCAAGTCCTTGGGGACCCGCATTGACAGCAACTTGCGTGTGTTGGTGGGGATCAAAATATTGCAGCGTCGTGTTACTGGAGAGGGCGCCTTTGGTGGCTTGAAAAGCGACCTCTTGTTCTGGACCCCACGACCATGGTGCGGATGCTTTGGTGAGTTCTCTCAGGGGGGTGGTGAGCGAGGAGAGATCCTTGATAAACCTAACGCAGTAGTTCACCAATCCCAGAAAACTGCGCATTTCCGTTATGTTGGTGGGAGCTGGGGCCTCTTTGATGTCTCAGACTTTTGCCGGATCGGGAGCAACTCCTTCTGCGGAGAAGACGTACCCAAAGAATTGCAGCTTCCTTTGAAGAAACTCACACTTCTCTTTGTGCAAGGTAAGTCCTGAGTCTTGAATTCTCTGGAGCACCTGTCGGAGTCGAGCATTGTGTTCACCTACAGACTTGGCATGGACCAGAATATTGTCGCTCACATTGACAACTCCTGGGAGGTCCGCAAGGAGCTCTTGGATCGTGTTCTGAAACACTTCCGCTGCGCTGGAGTTTCCGAAGCTCAAACGCTTATAGCGCCTCAGTCCGACATGTGTGGAGAAAGTTGTTATGTATCGGGACTGTTCGGCAAGGACTAACTGGTGATACCCCGCTCTTAGATCAAGTTTAGAGAACCAGCTGGCTCCGCTGAGTTCCCCGATCAGGTCATCTATGGTGGGTGTCAAGTGTCTCTCCCTCTTGATGGCAGTGTTCGGGATTCTCATATCCACACATATCCTGACCTCCCCTGGCTGTTTTGGCTTTCTTGCGACCACTATCGGAGACACCCAGGGTATCGGACCGTGTACCTTCTTGATGATTCCATCTTCTTCCAGCTTGCACAGCTCCTTTTCGACGAGTGGTCTTAGATGAAACGCGACCCTCCTGTGCCGAAGAGCCACCGGTTGTACCAAGGGATCAATGTGCAGGTGTATTTGTTTGTCGCGCAGGCACCCGATACCATCGAATACTTGCGTAAATTCATCCAGTATCTGGCTCACGCCCTCTTGATGGATGCCAAATGCAAAAGTGACAATCCCTAACGCTTCAGCTGACTTGCAGCCCAGCAGCATGCCATGCCCCTCTTCAATCACATACACCAGAGCGTCCACCTCGTGCTGGTCATACGCTATTGTGGTTTTGAATTTTCCTTTTATAACTAGAGGCTTTGTTTGGCCATATGCAAACACCTTCACCTTGGCCGGCGTCAACGCTGGAGGAGACGGCATTTCTCTGTATGCTTCCCAGGACATAATGTTTATGGTGGCACCCGTGGCAATTATTGCTGTTGCTGGGCACCCAGCCACCAGGATTTGGCATCGTGGGAGGCGCGTCTGGATGTCAGCTGCAGACCCCACTGTGAAGACTGAGTGCACAGTGTGTTCCTCTCGGGTATCGTCGTCCATGTCACTGCCTTGTTCCTGGGACTCAGGAATCATGTTGACTTGAGACCTTCCCGCTCGTCCCCTGCTAAATCGGCACACCTTCATAAAATGGTTGAACTTTCCGCAGGCCGTACATTTCTTCCCTCTTGCCGGGCAATCAGATGGTCGGGGTGACGGCCCTCCACAGTACCCACACAACTTGACCCTGATGCTTCTTGTGCGAGCCATCGATTCAGTGGCGGTGGGGCTTCTTGTGCAAGCCACCGATCCAGTGGCAGTGCTGGCAACTGCGTTGACTGGCTCTGTTTTGATTGGAGTTTGAAGAGCGGCCTCCATGTGTGCTGCCCGGGCTTTCGACAGTTCTTTGGTTCTCCCCAAGGTGAGTATGTCTACCAGTGACTTTCCCGATTCTTCCAGTATTCTTTCCCTTAGTTTCGCTGACGCACACCCCTGTATGATCTGGCCCCTGATTTCCTCGGTCTCATCTTGAAAATCACATGTTCCTGCCAGCTCCTTTAGACGTGCGTGGAATATATCCAGGGACTCATCAGGCTTTTGCCATGCTTGTCTGAAAATAAAGCGTTTGTAGTCCCGGTTAGCCATCGGTTCAAAATAGGCATTCAGGGCCGCAATAAGTGTGAGATGAGTCTTCGGCGCTGCCTCCACTACTGTTTTCACTATCCTCTGAACGTCTTTCCCTCCTAAATGAAGCAGCATGGCGTGCTTCTGTGCGTTGTCCACCTTAGTCGCCGCAAAGAATACGAGCACTCGCTCCACCCACTCCTTCCATCTAGGGGCCTGAGCAGAGGGGGCCCCCTCCACTACGAAAGGTTCAACAGCCGGTATGTGGGCCATGGTGCACACCCTGATGTGGACTTGACGTGACCCAACACAGAAATGAGCGTGGAGACAGTGTGGAAGGTCTAAGGAAAAATCTTGCTGCCTTCAAAAACCCCACTCACAGTTTTAGGGCCCACCAGGGGTGCTGGCTATGTCAAGTGCCAAGCACAGGCGTTTGGATCACAGACCTGCAGTACCGGATGCCACCAGGAGGGACCACAGCTTCACCAACAAGCTACCGGCAGACCACATGGAGATCAGGCAGCACGAGCACCGCGCACATCAGTCCGTGTGCGCGGCCGCCACCACAGCGTCACGCAGGTCAAAACACCCTCGTCGCCAATGTAATGTCTGCCACTGCACTCGTGACAGACAGGAGAGTGCGTGGCAGTAAATGAATGCCCGTCGGGCGGTGCCCTGTAAATCAGCGCTACGTAGGCCGCTTAAATGACGAGAGGAGACAGGGATGCTGGTTCGTGTGTGTCGGTGCGTGGGTGGCTCTCCTGCCATTCGCGCACACGCACAACTATTTATTTTACGCACCCAGGCAGCGCGGGTTAAACCAATAAGCTTACGTGGCCGGGGGTTAACCACTTTCAAACCGGGTCCACGGTATATTCAAATGGGCTCGCCCAACACAAGTATCGCATCGCGATACAACAATACAGTTGATTTTTACCTAGGTGCACATAAACGTTTTTAAATGTATGGTAATATTACAATGTAGTAAATTACACAGGCATATCAATCTTTTTTTTACTCATGGGAAGCAAATTCCTCTGTTTCATTGCAATTTATTCTATATTCCTCGAGGTCTAAACCATAAAGTTCACCGGTTGACGAAGAGTTTTAAATCAGTTCATTCTCATTGCTTTTCCAGGAAGTAAGATTTCCTACTAGTGTGTCAGATTCATCCAAAACTCCAACACGAAATATACCCCGGCAGCTCTAAACCTCAAAACTTTTATTGATACGGATTATTACTTACTGAAATGGTTGTATGTTTTAAAGTATTACATACAGCAAATGCACTGCTTAATACAATGTTCATAGTACAACTTTTTTAGAATATGGCATGTGATGTAACTATACTGACTTTGGACCTTGGAGATTCATTTCTAATCATAGTTTCAGCCATTGGCCCAAAGAAATTGGTTTCTGGCCACATAATCTCCCGATTATTTAAACTGTGAATATGTGTAATGCAAAGATGCCACTTGAGCAACATAAACTTGAGTTGTCACCCAAACCACCTGCAAATAAGAGAGAGCTGTGGCGATCCTTTTCCCAGGTTTGTAATATACATATATATTTAAGGAGAGGAGGTGAGGTAACTATTTCTCCTTACAAACTGGTTAATCCCATATTATTGTGAGCAGGCCCACTAGGAGTCTGCCTTCTTTCTTAAATCGATCTTACACAACGAGGCACATCACTTTAGCAGAAAGCTGCAAATCAATATGTTATATTTATTCTATAATGTGGTGTGAACAGTGTAGAACAAAATCACTGATGTTCACAGACTGATTTATTATTAATGCATACCTGCAGATTGTTAGAAAATTCAGAGCAGGTAAGATGGGTAGGCAAGATACCACCCCCATGGCCCAAACCTCAGTTTCTGAAACATTACGAAGGATGTTACCTCACTATTGCATTATGAGGGTTTGCATTCCAAAAACATCTTCAACAATTAACTGTGTTTTCAGGTAATCCATTTTGGGGTCTAATTTGTGTAGTATTTACATACGAACCATCACAAATGCCATTTGTGTTTCAATTCAACTCTATGGGATGGTATGTGTAGGATTTTGTGAAGTTTGCCAGTGGCATTTTTGACATCTCCCTGAAAATCATTATAGGTATTTTCTTAGGCATTTTCTTGGCAGTTTCCAAAGGATACACGTTTCGTCCTTTTATTAACGATGGCAATTGCAGAAATAATTTTTGCACCAAACACAGTTATTGATGCATGTCTAGTTCTTCCTTCCTAAACTATGTCCGACGAGCAGCATTAGACAATTTGCAGAGCAAGACAAATAGCTCAAAGGTATCGGTGTGACATACCTCACAGTAACAATTTTATTCATGACACCTTGCACACTCCCATCTTCAGGTGATTTTGACAAATGGGGGTTATGTTATGTTATGTTAAAAAGAATTTATATAGCACGCGTACACCGGGCTGGTTTCATGGCGCTACCCTGAAAGATACCTGTGCCCTAAGGGGTTACTCATAAGCCTGTCAGAACAGCCAGGTTTTAAGAAGTTTTCTAAAACCTAGGAGGTCAGTACAAAAGCGAATTTCAGAAGGAAGAGAATTCCAGAGTTTAGGGGCCAGGACAGCAAACCTTGCACCGCCAACACGCTTCAATTTAAATGAGGGAGTAGACAGGAATTGCTTGTGGGCCGAGCGCAGGTTGCGTGTGGGTTCATGCCTTTTAATCAGGCTGTTCAGAAATGTAGGACTTCTTCCATTTAAAGATTTGAAAATGAGGCAGCAGACTTTGAAGGTGCAGCGTTGAGTGATCGGAAGCCAGTGTAACTTCCTCAAAAGCGGAGTAACATGATGGTTCCTGGGTTGATGGAAAATTAAGCGCGCAGCTTGGTTCTGTACCAGCTGCAAGCGTTTTGATAAATATAAGGGAATGCCAAAATACAACGAGTTGGCGTAGTCGGTATGGGACATAACCATGGCAAGAGTCACCTGAATCAAAGCTTCCTGGGTGGGTAATCTTCGGATCTTTTTATTTTCCTCAAATGGAAGAAACAAGTGGAAATTACTGACCCGATCTGGGACTTCATAGTAAGGTCCTGGTTGATAGTTACCCCAAGGCTCTTGGCCGAACTAGAAGGAGGGAGGTTGACCCAATTCCTTGGGCCAAAAATGGGGGCCCCAGGGATTTTTATGGATGCCTCCTGTTAGAACCAGCTCTGTCTTGTCCGGGTTAAGTTTTAAATGGTTGCGGTTCATCCATTCACTAATGAACAGCATGGTGGACTGAAAAGCATGGACCGAATCAGGAGAGTTGCTGATGGAAAATATGAGTTGGAAATCATCAGCATAGTTGAACATACAGACTTGTCGTTCCTTCAGAGCCCGGATGAGGGGAAGAAGGTAAAGATTAAACAGCAGAGGAGAAAGTGAAGAGCCTTGTGGGACTCCACATGAGATCCTAGTTCTGGGAGCAGTAAACTGGGCGTTACAAACTGCTTGGGAACGATTTTCCAGAAAGGAACTAATCCAGCCCAGTGCAGGTCCCTGAATCCCAGCATCTCTCACACGGTCGACCAGTAAACCATGGTCGACCGTGTCAAAGGCCGCGGAGAGATCGAGCAGGACAAGAGCCTGCGGGGAGCCCTTATCGGCATCACTACGAAGAGTGTCCAACACTGTCAATATCACTGCCTCAGTAGAATGTGCTGGGCGAAAGCCAGCTTGGTGAGAATCAAGATATTCAGACTCCTCTAGAAATCCAGAAAGGCATCTGGTTACATAGGCCTCCAAGACCTTAGCTAGGTATGGGAGGAGGGAGATAGGCGGTAATTCGTCAAAATCTGGGGGTCTGAACCAAGTTTCTTCAGGAGGGGGACAACAGTTGCCTCCTTGAAGGTATCGGGGACAATGCCCTGAGTCAATCACTCATTCAGAAGATTAAGAGCCGGGCTAGGAAAGGCAGTAAATATTTATTTTAAAATGCTAGGGGGGCAACAGTCCCTAGGGGAGCCAGATTTGACTTTGGATAGGAGATCAACAAAGATCTGATTACTAATAATAGGAAATTGCGTGAAGATACAGGGATTTTTAGTTGTATTGGAGCTTGTTTCCAAGGTTAAACAGGCCGGGATGCCGGCCTTAATTTTAGTAATTTTGGGGCACATGCATCAAAGGTTTTTGCGATCGCAAACGGTGCGAATCGCAAAAATCGGCCGTTTGCGATCGCAAATTGGCCTTTGGAGATGCATGAAAGTGTTTCCTATGCGCAATTTAAGAATTCGCAATTAATTGCGAATTCCTAAATTGCGATTGCATTAAGGAATCGCAATTTGCGATTCCTTAAATGCAATGCTAAACACTTTCAAATAGCGATTTCAGCTATTTGGGACCGCAAATTACAGACAAATCAAACTTGTCTGTAATTTGCAATACCTTCGAAAAATGCTCTAAAATGCATTTTTTAAGTTTTAGGTTACACACACACATGCCCTTGGGGCATGTGTGTGCGCAACATGGGTGCACATCACAATTTCAGGGGTGCAACAGGGTGTCATTTTGACACCCTGGCACCTTGAAATGCATTCTCAATTTGCGATTCTCTAATTGCGAATCGCTAATTGAGAATGTCTTCCCATTCATTCCTATGGGCCTCTAGGCCCATAGGAATTAATGGGAGGTATTCCTTAATTGCGACTCGCAATTAGCGAGTCGCAAATAAGGAATGTTTAGGAATCGCTATTTTATAGCGATTCCTACATGCATAGGCTTTGCGATTCCTTAATTGCGATTCCTTAATAATCGCAATTAAGGAATGCTAAAGCCTACCTTGATGCATGTGCCCCCAAGTCTATAAAGAAAGAGTTCAAAGAGTTGCAGAATGTTTGAGAAGGAATGGGTTTAATTGCAACTCTTTCAGGATTAGAAAATTCAGTCACGATTGAAAAAAATCTCCTTTGATCTGTTGGTTGCGGTCAGAATTTTGGAAGAGAAATAAGCCGCTTTGGCAGTCAAAATACACTTTTTATATGCTTTCATAGTGTGTAGGTAGATCCTTTTATCTTCAGCTAGATAGTTGCGTCTCCACTTTCTTTCAAGTTGCCGCAGAGCCAATTTTTGATTTTTAAGTCGGTAGAAAACCATTTCTGAGCATCATGGCGACGGGCAGAATGTATCTTCCTGAGGGGTGCAAACTTGTCACTGGCTGTTTTTAGCCAAGTAGTTAAATGACCATCAGCCATATTTATAGAGGGGCTAGGCAGTGGAACAGAATTGGAAAGTGTGTTAAAAAATAAAGGTTTATCGATTTTGTTCCAATTTCTTCTTAATCCCCCTTCAGGAATGGATATTTTGGTCATGGGGCTATCATTGACAGTGAATTTAATCAAATGATGATCTGACCAGGTACAAGGTAGGATCGACATAGTAGAAATGGTAAGATTGGTTGTCCAGACATGGTCTAGAATGTGCCCTGTGATATGTGTGGCGGAGTGTACTTGTTGTGTAAATTTAAACCCTGAGAGTAACTCAGAGAGTTCCACCGATTTGGGACCACCCGATGTCTCGTTGGCCCAGTAATTAAAATCACTAATCAGCAGAATTTTTCCATAGTTGGTTACTAAGTGAGCAACCTGTTTGCCCAAGGAGTGAGGGAATAAGGGCATACTGTGGGGAGGCCTGTAGAGCAGAGCGCAAATAAGGGGGGCAACGTCGGATTCTAATTTCACTACCAGGTTATCTACTAATGGTAGGTCTAGTGGCATTAGGGCAGTGAATTTCCAGTCATGGCGTATGATAGCAGCTACACCTCCCCCAACTTTCCCCAACGGACGATTGGCTTGGAGGATGTAGTAGTCCGAGGGTAAAGCTGCAAGGATATCTGGTGAAGAATCCTGGGTCAGCCAGGTTTCTGTGAGCAGAAGGATATCCGGCTGCTCAGCTTTAAGTAACAAAAAAATATCCAACTGATGTTTAACCATTGAGCGGGTATTCAAATAAATGAAAGAAAGTCTCCGAGCTCCAATTCCTGCGTGTAATTGGAGGGAGCCAGCATAATGAGTGGGGCCGACCAATTCAGGATAAGATGTTCTTGTGGCCATGATCCCATGTTCAACCAAGCTAGGATAAACTAAAGGATGTTGTATAAGTTTATCTGCATGTAGCTGTTTAAGTTCAGCCGCGTAGCAAATAACTTTTTGAGCATAATGACTGGCCCCTGGGCCCGGATGGGCGCAGACGGGCGCAGACGGGCTTGCCTTTGGCGCGCCCGCTGCACCCTTCCGCTGCGCTCCCGCACTGAGACCGGCATGAAATAGCCGGTGGCAGCCTTGACTCCACCCCCTTCTCAGAGATTGGTGCCCGAGCAGGCGCAACAGCCGGAAGTAGCTGGGCCCTATCTCGAGTGTGCAAAAAGCAAAGTATAGAGGTAAACAGTTTTCAGGTTTCTACACGAACTTGATTTAAAAAGCGGCGATTTTAAAAGTGTGATTTAGCAAGTTTCAGCACAGTGCAAAGTATAAACAGGATATTGGAAGGTTGACAAATTCAAATTCAACACAGTCTCGATATTAAAAAGCAGCCGTTTTATCAAAGTGCAATTTGCGCGATCTTAATGTAGAGCAAGTAAGAGCAAGTTGTAAGTTTAAACAATATTAAAAACAGGGTAAAAACGGACCATAGGGCAGCGGTACCAAAATCAAAGCTCCCGCTCCCGTGCTGCGACCGGCATGAAATAGCCGGTGTCAGCCTTGACACCACCCCCTTCTCAGAGATTGGCGCCCGAGGGTTGATTAATAATATTACATTCCCAACATTACTTTTGACCTGCATTTTTCTCAGATCACTTAGATATTCTGTAGATATATTTTGCAGAAAATATAAAATATTTCAGCAGTATCCAAAAAGGAACTAATGGAATACAACATGGATATTTATGTATTAGATGCATAAATAAATCGATCTAAAGTTCTTTACACATGTACCCAGAGAGTGCAAAAGTATGACTTAACAGCAACGTAGGCACCTTCAACTCAGCAGAATAGCAAAGGCACTAGCAAGAGATGAAAAACCAGTTAAAAAGATAGGAATATTGGAAGGCCATTGGAAGGCCAGGAGAAGAAGCCCATATCACTTTGTCATACTGTTATGAAAGATGGTGATTATTGGAAAGCAGATGCTGCCCACACGAGGGCTAGCCACAATGCTAGCCCTAATGGAATACTCTTTCCAGTTTACTTTCATTGAAGCTCACCAAGTAAAGAAAAGCCTACACACCCCTATTAGAGCTAAGTATTTAGTGCATTTACTGCTGGCTAACTTTGAAAAATAGTGTTGCTCTGTCCCCATGCAGCATCACGATACCATCATAGAATTCTGCAATTCAAGAATCTTGAGTGCTCTCCTGGTAAGCCGACTTGCCTCTGTTGCTTGGTAAGTGATCAAACGAATACGAGATCAAAAGCTTTCATTTTACCCTGTCACCTTGTGATCTGGGGACAGGGCCCATATCAGACAGTTGGTTCACAACACCTGTTCCTGCATATGCCATCAGGGTAGCCTGAAGCACAGGAACTCAAAGATAGAAGAACACTGTGCACACCATTGAAGGGGGGTTGGGGAGGCCAGTGACACCAGCTGCTTTCTGAGCCTGTTCTGATGACCATCTCACCTCATGAATGAGGACCTCCACACAGGGCAGATCTGCATTTGTCTACCCAAGTGCCGCCTTCACACATCTGGCCACACACACAGGTTGTCTCTGTGTGACCCTTCACCTTCATTTTCAAGTGGGCAGTGTTATACAGCAAGAGAGGGTACGGCTTGTGACTTGTACCTCCTAGGGAGGGGATAGCCCAGAGTAGTCTTGCAACCCTCTCTAGCCCTTTAAAATTACCAGCAAGAGGGGATTGTTCTTCTCAAAATTACCGATTGTTCAAAGCTAACAATTTGCTTTTAGCAAAATACATTAGTCTGCATCTCTCCTGACTGTGATACAGCTAGGGCTTCAATAGTATAACATATCAATGTGCTGGTGATGCCTTTCAGTGGATTCTCAACAGGGGCCATTTTCTTAAGTCACCTACTGGTCCTTCCTTTCATGAGGGTCTGCGTTAGTCTTTGGTTTTTGGCTGGCTGAAATATTTGATTTGAGATCTTGGTCCACAATACAATTTCTTTGAGGAGCAGCAGTATAAGAACCCACATATCTAATTGCTTTAGAGGTGTCTATAAATTCCCCAACCAGCCACAAGCAGGAAGTTAATATTTTAATGGAGTACAGCTGTCAAAATTTAAACATAGGCAAAACCTTATCCATGGTAATCATTTCGAAGAAAAGAGTAAACATTATTATCAATATTCTGTTGATGAATTCCACCCTCATTGTTGCACAGTCTAGCAGTGTGGATTGTTGGGAGCCCAAGTCACAATTACATGGGAATACTCTTAATGGCGACCTGGAATCAAACGCTCTTTTATCCCATTCAGAATTCCATTCCTTACTCAAAGGGGAGGGGATTGCCTCCCCTGCAAGCACCTCCAAGTTTCAATAAAAACAATACTTTGTAACAACTCCTTACAATGGCCATCATCTACAGGGTCTGTAAAGTGCACCTGCAGCAGCAGTAAATTGTATTTCTTTCTTGTGTCTATCTTTGTGATTATGTGACAAGACTGCCTATTTTTATACTAGTGTTGTGTCTGGTGGTACCCTGACCTAATTGTGCATAATCTTTTTTTCATGGTGGTGCAATAGAGGTTTTAGGCTGTGTGACTAATTTCTACTGATGAACCTGTTTCCTTGGTCTTAGCATCATGTCAAGACGGCATAATTTTTTTGAGGAGGTTACCTCACCTTTCCTGTCTGGTTTTGTCACTGCATGACTGTTTTCTCCTTAAAACATGTACTGTGCATTGGTTTCAGCTAATTGGCTTATTTAGCTTTCCAGTTTCTAATAAGGCCGTGGTTGTTAATACACAAAATGCACCAGTGGCATGGTAATTAAATGCTGTGTAGTGTCCTGTGGTGGACAGGTCACTGTGTCAAGGATTACGACAGGTGGAAACAGCGGAGATTCTTCTGATGGTAACTCAGGATATTCTCCATTTCTAAATAGAGTGAAGCAACTGGGGTTTGGTGGACAGAAAGACAGCTGGGTATGGCATTCCTCCCTCTTAGCCAAACTCTAAATAAGGCCCTAAGCCAGTATGTAAAACCTTGAACTAGGGCAAGACGGCAAATCTACACCAGTAGTGAAGTGGCATCTGTGGCTATGGAATACTGCTGTCTTGCTGGAAGAGTTTAGTGCCAAAGCCAAAGGATTCTGTGGGATCTCCATGCATTTAGGGCTACTCTCCAGCTTCAGCTACTTCTTTTTGCCAACAAGAGGACTTGGAGCTCCTAATACAGACTAAGGGCCTAGTTTATAATTTGGCAGAAGGAGTTACTTCATCAGTGAGATTGAGTAAATTACTCTGTCGCCGTGATGGAGTCCCCACCTGCTAAATTTAAAAATGTCTGCTGGCCCAGCGGGAATTTCTATCATTGGGAAAAACCAGCGTCAATGAGGTTCCTGTCAATGCATTATAAGTTTGAAGGGCAGCTTCAACTACAAGATGAAGCCATATGGCAAACTTACATTTAAAAAAACAAATTTCATTAAGAAAATCCCAAGGTGGGATAAACAATGCCCCCCCTTAGCATGGGCAGGGGTGGGGCATTGAGCACTTTTCAATGCCCCTTACCACCAAGTTTTTCTTGGAGGTGACATGCATTGAAAAACAGCAGTATGTCCGCCCATCTAAATTAGGTGGGCAGACATACAACCACAACTCTGATGGAGCTTACTCCGTCAGGCAGTTGGAGGAGGTTGACCATGGTGGAGATGGAGTAGTCTTTGCGGTCGTCAAACCATAGTCCGGCCAAATCAAAGTTGAGTGGGCGGACCATAATGTTGGCGGGGATGGAACTCCGTTGCGACAGTGTTCCATCGCAGACAACATTTAAATTGGGGCCCTAGATCTGTAGGTAAGACTTTGACCCTTTTCACCGACCTGACCTCTGCTCCACCACAGTTGGTCTACCTAAGACCAAATTCAACAGTAAACTGTAACTTTTGATTAGCACTTGGAATTTTCTCGGTGCATTTTTCCTCATAACATATCTCTGATGCCCTGTGTCCAATTTTGATCATTTTGGTGTCTTTTTGCTCATTATAGTTTTCTTCATTTTGATTTGGGAATTGTTTTGTGTTGTATTCTCAAATTTAAAATCATTCGGTACTGCTTTAACTTAGAATGCATTTCTTTCCGCTTGTTGCTTGTGCTACAGGGGTTGTACAACTCTTCTTTTAAAATTATTCTGAGATCTAACCAGATTCGGTTTATTAATTTGGTAGCAAAAAAATTAATAACCCCGTTTCTGTCAGACCATGACAAAGACATGCTACTTTCATGCATCCTTACTGGGTCACGACTTGTAATATCCATTACTCTGATTCTCTTTTTTTTCAGCCCAATACATAGGTTAACAAGTGCATCGTTTGCAATCCTGTGGCATAGATTTGGTATTAACAGTTATTGTCAGACTGTATTGTTTGGCACAGTTGCACTTTATGGCTACTACAGAGCCCAGGGCATGTCAAGGGATGTCACAAAATATTTCTTTCATTGAAACTTTGACAAGGATTGCTGGTCTGTTCTGGCAGGACTGCCTAAAGATTGGGATGAACAAGGATTAAATGGATCAGTGAAGACTACTGGTAAGTAATCCAGTCATTACTCCACACTGTTATTCAAAGTGCTTGATCAATGATAACTTCCTCTATACACAGCTTGCCCTTAACTTGGTAAAGATTTTTGAAATGATGCAGAACAAAGCTGATGGAATGTTATGGTGAGCATTTGCCACATTGAAGTATTTTTGCTCTAAATTGGGCAAGTAATTAACCAGTGTGATCATGCAAAGCTCACTGTTTACTGTTTGCCAGCTTCTTCTCTGGAGACTGGAATACTTAAAGTGAGAGAGATTTCTGATAGATTTGCAAGGTAGAGTTGATGCTTGGTTTTTAATGCTAAGGGTTTCCTCTAAGATGTAAACCAGCCAATCCTTACTGTGGTATTATTGTCACGTAGGACCTGCTATACAAGCAAAATCACAGGGTTTGGGGCTCCAAATGGTATTTTATCATATATTAATCCTTTCTGAATTACACAGTTTAATGACACATTCAGAATGACAGTTCTGAATGTGCATGTGGGGGGGAGGGGCGGAGGGGTGAGGGATTTAAAAATAAATTTAAAAAAAACTACTTACCTGGATTTGGCTGGACGCTGCAGTCTTTCCTTCATCCTCTCGTCCTATTCCTGGCTTCTGTGGAAGTAGGAAGCACCCAACCTCCCCTGAGCCAATCACAATGCTGCAATGCAGGGCTGTGATTGGTCTGAGCGCCGTGGTTCTCGCTCAGACAGGGAATGGGACCCTAGACATGTTCTACACCCAGGCTGTAATGCAGCCTGGGTGTAGAACATGTAAAGTGTGCATCAATGTTTGGCCGGCCCTAAAGGGCCGGCCAAACATTCATGCGCACTTAGGAGGGTGCCACCACTCCTTCCGCAGCCTCTAAACAGCCCCGCCCGCCCCTAAACCACGGAGTCCGTACGTTTAAATAAAATAAAATTATAATAAGGTTAAGTTATTATAATTTTATTTTTAAATTTTTAATTGCTCAACTCAGTGAGCAGTGGGGCGATGCTCCTTCGCCTTAGCGGAGGAGCCGCCACTGCAGTTAGTAGCATCATGGGGATTTCACCCCCTATTTGCAATTCACAATTAAATGAATCTATGGTTTGTAACTGCAATTGCATATTCTCCTACATAATATTGAATATTGAATACTGGTTTAACTAAATGCAAAGGAGGTGAATATTAGGCAGTCTCTTTTCCTGCGTTATTTTGTACAGCTCCCATATTTTTGCTACCCTGGGCAAGAAGTTGTTAACACAAAGGAGAGCCCCATGTATATATAGCAGTAGTTCATACACCACTTCCTCTTTTCTTGAAGAAAGAGAGTCTATAGTCCATGAAAAACATGAAAAATCAAAAACAGAAACTTGAAAGGCAAGAGCAGCTAAATAACTTATTTACTTTGGTCATCCTCCAGAACAATTGCTCGACTTGCATCGCATACCATTGTGCAGCTAGACCATTGATTAGATGTAAGAATCAGTTGCTTGGCTAGTTGAGATTGATATTAGAAGTGACCAAACAAAAAAGAAACAAAACATAAATAGCACAGCCAATATTGCTGACAAGAGTTTCAAGGATAACTTGCCATTGTCCTGCCATGAAACAAAACGCAGTAGAACCACCTTTACCTCCCATAAACTAGATTACCTAGGCTAAAGTGGATACATATACCTAATACCATTCAATAATTTACAAACCAGAGGGTGCTTCCCAACCAGTTTACCTTAAACTTTCTGATGTTGTGATGATAAAGTTGCTCCATATCCATTAATAGTTTGTAGTGTAGAGATGTGGGTTGTATAAGCTATTAGTGATGTAATGGAATGTGTGGGGTAATTCTGGAGGTGGTCAGTGAAGCTGATGATGGGAGCTGAAGCTGAGGTTGCATACTGTGAAAAGAAATAAAACTGTATTTGGAACTTGCCCGTTTTTGGTGGATTACTCCATATTTTTGGCAAAGAGCATCTGTGCAGGGGGCAGACATTGAAATTATAGTGACCTCCACTCATGCCGACTGAATGATACCTGACGTCAGTGACCGGACGTCCTCTCTTCTAATTTCATTTTGCCTTTGCTACACCGAGCAGGATTAGCTTAATAATAATACAAACTACGCCCTGAGGAAGCCCCATGGCCAGACGGCCGATCGAGGGGGCGAAACACGTGTTGGCTGTTTATTTGAATATCACTTGTCCTATGGATCTGTGTTCTATTGCTGCAGTACATGACTCTGAATGCTGATAAGAGTCAAGTACCTCATAGATTTTTTCATGGAGCAATAAATAGGAATTTGTTCAGCAAAAAGAGTGACGATTTCTACTTGTTCTGGCACTCCGTTAAGTGTAGCACTACTGTTGACCTGGAAATTAGACAGATTGGACGACTACAAAGCTACAAGTTGTTCTTAAGTGATTGAATAGCAAGCCCATCATGTGGTACATGTACTTTAAGTGTCTTTAAGCTTATATAGTTCTCAAAGAGGATTGGAGCAAAACAAAGGGGCCGGTTTATATCTTGGCTGTAAGGATACTCCAATCGCAACGTCAACGAGTATGCTTACTTGTAAGATAATGGTGTGCCCGCCCAATTTATATGCTGACGGACCATTGGTGTAACCATGGCGGTGACTACTCCATCTCCCCCAAGGTAAGACCCCTCCGATGGCCCAGAGGAGTAACAGGGAATTTACCCCACCCACAATAGTTTCTTTTATATTAAATATATTAAAACAAGCACATAGGAAAAAGGTTGTGCCTTTAAATGGAAATCACATACAGCTGTTTGCATACACTTTTCCCCAGGTAAGCATCTGCCTTGCAACAAATAATACAATGAATCTGATTGTGAAATAAATGTATTTACAACTACCTAGCCTTGCACCCTGAAAGCAGGTGAATTCGACTTTAAATAAACAAACCAGCCACTTCATGCTGAAACAAAGTAACAATTTAATAAGCAAGCCTTGTGTTAGACTTGACACCCTTGGCGTGGTTTTCTCCCACACCTTTTACCTACCCTCCTCCTTTTTTGCAGAATTAATTTTTGTAGGCCTTAGGACTCTGCTAACCAGTGCTAAAATGCTTGTGCTCGCTCACTCCTCTAAACCTGGTAAAATTAGCTTACATCCAATTGGCATATTTAATTTACTTGTAAGTCTCTTGTAAAGTGGTACTACATGTACACAGGACCAATACATAAAATGCTGCTAGTGGGCCTGTAGCACTCATTGTGCCACCCACTTAGAGAGTCTTTTTAAACATGTCTCAAGCCTGCCATTGCAGCCTGTGTGCAGTTTTATACTGCCATTTTGACCTGGCAAGATAACGTTTTATCCAGGCCAGAACCTTTCCTTTTAATGCATATAAGTTAACCCTGAGGTAGGTCATAAACAGCCCTTAGGGCAAGGTGCAGGATATTTAAAACGTTGGGCATGTGTTTTTATGTTTTATATGTCCTGGTAATAAAAAACTCTTTAAGTTGTTTTTCACTACTGCAAGGCCTACCTCTCCCATGGATAACATTGGCTACCTTATTACATTTAATAAGTGAAAACTTTTGATTGAGAGCAGGTAACAATATCAAGTTTGGTCTCAAATGAGACTGAAATGAATTGTAACTGAAAACCCTCTTTCATGGTAACGTTTGATTTTAAGTCACATTTCTGAAAATGCCACTTTTAGAAAGATGGCATTTAATAGCCCTAACCATTTTGTGCCTGCAGCCTGTATACTGGGTCACATGAGTAGGAGTAGTTGACAGTTGGTCTTTATGTGCCTTCCAGAGAGTGACACAGATGGGGGAGTAGGTGTTGTCGGGATGGGAGGAGCGCATCTGTCTCCTACCACACTTGCACTTCAAAGGGGTTTGCCTCAGCGCACCCACAAAGGACTTCAAGCTAGTCTATTGTCAGCCCTCAAAGCCAGGGCAGGGGAAGGAAGGAAATTCCAGAACCAGATGCAGGAGGAAGTCTAGACGTTTCTCCCACTTTAAAACTGTCAGCAAGTATAAATATTTGACTCTCAGACCAACTCTTCAGATCACTTCTAGAAGTGTAGAAGATTCAGAAGAAGGACTGCTCTGGTGCCCTGCTTCTGAAAGGTCTGTCCTGTTGCCCTGCTGCAAGAAGCCCTGCTGCCTGAGGAAGACATAACAAGCTCGAGAGCCCCACCTTGCATCTGCCCAGCTTCTCAGACTCAGCTGTCCTAGACCCTGGGTTCGCATTAGAGTTTACTCCTCTGGGCCCAACTGTCGGTTCCATCAGAGCTGACACAGTGTGATGCAACTCGATGCAGGATCTCACTTTGCAGCGCCTCATAGCTCCTGATCCGCGGCCTCATCGAAACGATGCAGCGCGATGCAACTCGACACAGCACATTGCAGCTCTCGATTGGTGGCCCCACTGGAACCAACACATCTCAATGCAGCATGACGCAGGATCTTGCAGCTAGAGGCTGCATAACAGAGGATTCAGTGTTGTAATAAAATTCCTGTTGCAAACCATTGCAAAGATAAAGACTCCCCAAAAGAGGTGGAAACCCATTTGTGATTGCACAGCTTACAGTTTGGGAACTGTGTTGCCTGGGCTCAAGGGGCATATAGTTGTCTGGGGAACCATTGCTTGCTCTCTTGATGTAGTCCCAAATGGGAAACATTTTTAAAAAGCAGCACCGGTTAATTAAAGGAACACGGCCTGCTTTAAAAAAACTGTTTCCTATTTGTGAATGTAAACACAGGAAAGGTGGTTTGCTGTCATTGCAGGCCACTACCCTGATGTTGGTAGCTAATCACAAAGGGGTTCAAAATAGTGACCTGCCTAAATAAAATTCTTCAGGTAGGTCATTCTGCAACCCCCCCCCCTCCAGTGGCATAACGAAACTTGAGGGGGCCCCCCTGCAAGGTATGTGGAGGGGCACCCTCCGGACACAATCAGGAGCTCTCCGGCCGGAGTACTCTGCTGAGGGGCCCCATGGAGCTTGGGACCCCCGCACCGCGGGGGCTGCGAGGGTCTGTGTTACGCACCTGTCCCCCCTGAGGCTGGAGATTTTGTGACGTAACTTATTTGTACCTAGGTTGCATCACAAAATTACAGATAGGTTTCAAAAGCTGGTTTGAAATTTGCACTCACAATTTGCAACCTGCCTGTACGAACATCAGTTTGTAATTTGCTCTTGACTTAGTGATTACATGTCACACTTCCTTCCCTATTCTCTTTAATGTCTGTGCTTTCTCAAGTTTTTATTTTGAAATAGCTTCTGTGTTGGGCACTGATTTAATCTTTTGCATGCACACCCCTCCTATAAATTAGAAAGCTGGCACATCCTGTCACCAGAGCACCATGCAGAAATCACATTTTTTGAAAGAGTTGTTTTCAGTATGACAATCTTGTCATTATTTGTCGCTGTCCCTGCATGCGTTATATACATCCAAAGTGATGAATGGCTCTCCTTAAATGGCGCATTTCAATCCAGTTAGTATTGATCAGGGATACCTGATCTTGAGCCATTAAGAGTCTGTGCCACATTTTAGTGGTGGCCTCATAAAATATGCACACCGTGGAACAAGACGTGGAGATGGGAACTCATTGTTCGTATTAAAAGGTGAACCAATATGTGCTGTCTGCAGAATTCTATTTTCTAACCGCAGGTGACAAGAACCCTTTCATGCTTAAAGTCTGCTATTGAAATGCGCTCTAGGAGTTATTTATTCAGGTAATAAAACAGAAGAGTGAGCTGCATTCCCAATCCCCTGTGGACTTTTTTTTTCTAAATGATGATAGTAAAAACTGAATATATTTGAATACACAAATATTGTTTTTCTCAAAGCTAGCACTATTCTTTAATCTTTTCATATTCTATCTGTGCTTGCTGTCAAGGGCAATGACATTAGCGAGGGCCTGAAACTGTGCGAGTAAATGCTCCGCCAGCTGTTTTCCTAGATTTCTTTACACTCAGAATATAAATGAGACTTCTTTAAAGTACACGGATAGTTAACAACTCATTTGAGCAATGCATCATGCAGGTTTGCTCGTTGGGAAAGAAGCTATGGTTTTACATGGAAATGGGCCAAACTTGTTTGTACAGACACATATGTATTAAACATTCATACCGTGCTGCATCGAACAAATAGAATGGTTCCACTTTTGATAGTGAAATATATTCAAACATTGCTATTTATGCAGCGATACTGCTCTATTACTTACCGGTAATCTTCATTACTCCGGGTCCCGTTGTCCTCGTCCCATTCATTACTATGTGGAGATAACCATCTCCCAACAGAAAAAGAGATCAGAAGAATGCTGGGATACTAACCCCGCCCCTCCCACCGGGAGTACATAAGGGGTACTTACCCAGCATTCCGCCTGAACAACCAAGCCCACAACAGGAAGGCCGGCCGTCCGGGAGGGAGGGAGGGGCGTATGAATGGGACGAGGACAACGGGACCCCGGAGTAATGAAGATTACCGACAGCAATAGAAGCATTACCCCCAGGTCCCTTATGTCCTCGTCCCATTCATTACTATGTGGAGAATACCAAAGCAAAAAGCCGGCCTTCCCAAACAAAACAGAAGCCAACCCAGGAAACCACACCAAGGCAGCCACCGCAGGAAGCAAAAGGCAGAACCGGCGAAAACCCCAGGCAGAGCACCCAGACAGGAGGGAGCCCCACCAATCCGGGACACACCCAACAAAACAACGGGAGAACAACCAGACGACCAGTCCGACAACCACAGAGGCCAACCAGCCCACAGCAGGAACACCCCACAGCCAACCAGAGAAGGGAGAGCACCGACACACAAGCCAACCGAGGCAAGAAAGAATAAAACAGCGAGGAGGCCACCCAAAGAGGAAGGCAAAGAGCCACCAGGCCAGCAAGCCATAACCGGGCAACAGAAGCCAAACCCAGGCACAGAGAACCCATGCCAGCCGAACGCAGGCCCCAGAAAGAAAAGAAACACCCAGCTGATAAGGGGGTCAGAGAACGCGAAGCCACAAACAAAAGACTACCAAAGGCCGCCCCGGGAAAAAAAGGCCAATAAGCCCAACAAGGGCAGGACCAAACCAGAAGAGAAGGGACGCAAACGACCCGGCCCAGAGAGACCAGAGGACAAACCCCCTGAACCGCACAAAGAGCAACAGGCCCCAAAAACAATCGTTGCCAGCACCAGCCGACAGCCCCCAGCACCCAGCCCGGAAGGCGAGACAGAGCCCACGGACAGGGAAAGAGGAAAGCCAAGGCACCGGGGGAAAGAGGAACAAACCCGGAAGCCAACCACCAGGCCCGAGAGCCAGAAGGGAGCCGACCCAGCAGGGACCAGAAACCCATCAGGACGAAAAACCGACCAGGAAACAAGGCACCAAGGGAACCAGCACCGCCAGGAAGCCCGAGCAGCAAGAACCAACAAGGGCAACCAACCAGGACAAAGGGACCTGGGAAAACAAAAGAAGAAAAGGGAACAGGAGGAAGCACAAGAACCATAGAACACAGCCCCAGCAGAACAACCCAACCGCAAACCGGCGGAAACCGGAGCAGGAAGGCACAGCCCGAAGAAGGCACACCTCGAACACCAGAAGGAGGTGCAGCGGAATGGAGCAAGCGACCCAGAGAACCCAAGACCAGAGCAAGGGAGCGCAAAGGGAGCCAACATCAGCAACAGACAAGCCCAACCAGAGACAGGCCAGGCAGAGAGGACCCCAAACAGCCCAAGCACAAGGCAGGGGCAAAAACACAGAGGCCAGCAAAGACCGAGGGCCAACAACCCCAAGAGGCCCCGAAGGAGCGGGACAGGCCCAAACACCACAGCACGGAAACCTAACCCACCAGGGGAGAGGAAACACACAAAAAACATCCCGACCACAGAAGCCAGGGCGGAAAGCACAAGCAAACCAAACCCCACAGCCCAGCACGACCCAAGGCAGGGCACGAGCAGGGACGAACCCCAGGGCAGAAAACGGCAAGTGAGGACACAGCAGCCGGGAAGCCAAAGCCGAAGCAAAGCAACCCGCTCGACCAGAAGGACCCGAAGGCCCAACCCACAACTGGGGGAAGGCCAAAGAAGAAGGCCCCAGCAGAGCACAGGCCAGAGAGTAACCCAGGCCCGGCAGCGCCCAAACAAAAAACCCAAGAGCATGCAAGCAGGGAATACAGGAGTAGGCGACAGACCCAAACAGGTACAACCAGAGCCAAGAAGGCCACAACGGCAGGAACACACCAAACCTGCAAGGACCAGAACCCGACAACAGAGGGACCAGTGCAAGCGAGCAACCGGGCAACCCGAGCAGAAAGCACCAGCACATCCAGGAGGGAACCCCACCAGGACGCAACCAGGCACCCAAGCGCCAACAGGGAGGAAAGGCCGAATGCAACCGGCGACCACAAGGAGGCCCCGCCGGAGACCAAGCAGAAGGAGCTGCAAGCCACGCAGACCAGGAGCGACCGGAATACGGCCCCGGAACAACAGGACCACGAGGAAAAAAACGAGGCCCAACACCGGTCAAAAAGAAAACAGGACCAGGCAGGAACAAGAACCCGCCACCCCCACCAGCAAAGCAAGCCGGAGAAGAACACCGCAGGTCAGTGGGAGCACAGCCGAGGCCAACAGTACCCGGAGGATCCCAGACACACAAGAGGGACAGCCAGGAAACCGCAATGCCAGCCCCAAGGCAAGACAGAAGACGCCAACCGCACGCAACAGACCACAGGCGTCAACCCAACCAGGACAAACAAATCCGCAAGCGGCACGGACCCGGAGCCGATGCCCCAGCCAGAGAGGAACAGATCCGGGAGGAGGGGCCGTGAGACAGGAACAAGGCCCCCAGGTAGCTCAATGCCCCCACCAGAAACAGTTGAACAGCAAGACCACAGACTGAGCAGACCCAGGAGGACACCCCCACAGGCACCAACCAGGACCAACCGGCGCAACCTAGAAGACAGACAAGAACAGGAGCCACTAGGGTGGAACGGCCACAGTTAAGAAAACAACAGAGCAGTCCACACGAAGGCAGACAGTGCCAGGAATTCGGGCATCAAGTAGGGAATACACAAATGCATTCCACACGCACAGGCACAGCGAGATGAAGAAAGTCGCCCAGAATCACCCGATGGGTAAGGCAAGAGGCAAGGCCGGGACACGAACCCGGGTCCCCGAGGTTCCAAACACACCAGCCCCAGCCGCTGCGCTGCAGCTACCGCAACAGAAGAGTCCGCCGTACACAGGAAGAAAACACCCAACAGGAAGCAGCAAAGCGCATGACCACCCCAGGGCAGTAATGCACAGAAGAACAGACGACAAGTGCAACCCAAGACCAGGGCACACACAATAGCAATCCTCAGAAGGAGGACAGGCGGAGCGGACCCAAGGGTAGGCGAGCCAGCAACCACGAGGGCAACCCAGACCCCAACAGTGAACGCCACAGCCCACCAAACAAGCAGAGCAGGGCAGCAGAGGAACAGGAGGGCCCAGACCAGCCCCAGGACACGGAAGTGCCAGGTGGACAACCAAACAGGCCCCAGACAAGAGCAGGCCCCGACAGGGTGACACAGCACAAACCCAAGGAGGAAACCTCACCCCGGCCCGCACCAATGAACCGAAGAGGAGCAACAGCAGAGAGCAACAGCACAAAGGGAGGACACAGCCACCCAGAATCCGGCCCCCCCCCCTCCAGCCAGGCGAAAGGGGCACCCCCCGGAACCACGGAGGTAAACCCAAGCAGCAAAGCTAAGCGAAGGCAAGCACAGGCATTCGCACACGTCCGTATTGCTGCTCCGCCTAACACACACATGGAATGCCCTCAAGCAGGGCCGCAGCGTGTGACAGAAGTAAACGTCCCCCAGGAGTGCCAGACAACAGTACACCCCGGAGCAGAACCACAATTGCAGGCGACCCAGAGACCACCCATCACAGACCATGCACGTACGGAAAGGATGAGCATAGCAGAGCAATGGACGTACATCACAGTCTTGCGGGCTACCAATATCAGAGATATATATATTTTTTAACCAGTATATTTGTAAAGCGCATGTACACCCAGGGTATCCTAGCGCTGAAAAACAGATGTCTCTGGGTGCCCAACTCAATGGTACTCATTTAATGGAGCCCAGAAGGATGAAAGGCTGTGCGGACCTCCCAAGAAGACACCAACATGTCGTATTCACATAGCCCCCTCATGCTGCAAGGACAACTCCCCATTTCAGCCCGTTCTCTCCGTAGTCTCCAAATGTCCCAAGCGCAAACCCCGGCAACCCCAGGCAACACCAATGTGGGAAAGCCGCAAAGCGCCGCTAATTAATGAAGCAAACCTGTCGAAGCAGAGCGCCTCTGCTCCGGACATCCAGGAGCCCGACACTGCCTGCCCATCCGTGGCCGACACGGACCACAGGGCCCGGACCGCAAACATCGCCTGGAGCCATCGCACCGCAACAGAGAGCTGAAAAGCAGGCAAACAGGTTGCGCGCTGACGCCCGACACACGGGTCCATAAGTGCACATTGAGAAAAAAACAGAGACCGCTACGCGGGACTCACCGGGGGAGGGGGGGCGGTAGACAGGAACAAGGCTCGCCCTCCCCCCCCCAAACTGCCAGCCAGGTCAAAGAGACTGCCACAACCACGCCAGGGCAGGAGGAACCAGGAAGGCAGGGGGAGCAGCAAACTCAGCGTGTCTTCCACCGGCCAAGCCACAGGAAGACGCGCCCAGCAACCCAGAAGGAACCGGGAAGTCGGCACACCAGCCGCAAAGGGCCGGTAGCAGCAGGCAAGAGCCAAACAGGAAGATCCATGCCTCCCAGCAAGCCCAGCAGGCCAGGAGGCAGACCACAGACCAACAGACACCCCGCCCGCACAGCCAGGCAGCCGGACGGGGGTCAAGAAAAAACACCACTCCAGCCCAGCAGGAGCAGCACCAGCAACTCGTCACTCATTCTGTCGACAGACAGAAAAAAAGAACAGGCGGAATGCTGGGTAAGTACCCCTTATGTACTCCCGGTGGGAGGGGCGGGGTTAGTATCCCAGCATTCTTCTGATCTCTTTTTCTGTTGGGAGATGGTTATCTCCACATAGTAATGAATGGGACGAGGACATAAGGGACCTGGGGGTAATGTTTGTCTTTGAGTCACGCTAGCTTTCCAAGTCTTGTTTACTTCAGACGTACATTTTAAACTTCCTTCTGTTTTTGTTTTTATTGAATATGCAAAAATGTGAACTGTTAATATGTGCATATCCAGTGTTAAATTGTTTTTTTTTTCAGTACGGAAATGCAATCACCGATTCCATTAAGGAGTGGCACAGAGTTTTTATTGGCACAAATGTGGCAATGCTGGGTGGCTTGGTGGTAGAAATGTTATGGATTCCTGCAGATTCCAAAAGTTTCCATCACAGAAATATAAAGAAAATGCATGATTTCAGGCAACATTTGAGGTTTTCAGGGCATTGTGATTAAGAAAACCTTGTGGTATCCATGCAAGGCACACTATCCTGGAATCCCTGGTTGTCTAGTTTTTAAAAAGGACTGTGGTTGGTAGGTTTCCATGGGTGGTGGCCGAGTATGCCCCAAACTCCACAGCTACCCCTTTTGCTAATCTCTCCATGTAGCGCTGCAGGGCTTTTTGTGTCAAGGTCTCTTGGCCCACTCATATACGTGAATTACCATTTTTATCGGGAGACTTGGGGCAATGCTGTTTGGTAG
Organism: Calotriton arnoldi; assembly: GCA_963921515.1. Lineage (NCBI taxonomy): Eukaryota > Metazoa > Chordata > Amphibia > Caudata > Salamandridae > Calotriton > Calotriton arnoldi. The sequence continues at coordinate 1,386,329 of CAWUFW010003916.1, read as the reverse complement.
GAAGTTTGTAGCTTCTGTAGGTTTCAGAAGTTTTCTTCACTGAAATGTGAGGAAAATGTGTGTTTTTAGTCAAAGTTTGAGGTGTGCAGGGCATTGTGGGTAAGAAAATGGTGTGGGATCTATGAGAAGCACACCACCCTAGACTCCCCTGATGCTTAGTTTTCAGAATTGTCTTGGTCTGGTAGTCTTTTTCAGGTGGCAACTTAACCAAGCCCAAAATGTGCAGCCATTCATCATTTTGGGAGTCAGCCACACTCTACTGGCCCATAAGTAAAAACGACACCCAAAAGAATCAAATTTCCTCTCGCTTGCCATTAGAGCAGATAGACTGTTGAGGCTTTAGGGATGAGGGTGGTGTGTGATGTTAGAATAGGCCAGATCCACCACATTATTTTATTAAAAAATATATATTCCTGCCATACAGTGGGCTTTCTGCCACCCCGAGGGGCGCCGATGGACATATTTACCCCATCTGCTCTCGGGGGGGGCAGAAACACTGATGCCCCATTTTTTTGGATGGGGCATGGTGGTACCCATATTGGACCCACCAATATTTGTAAAGAAAAACCATTTCCCTGGTGTCTAGTGGCCTTTCTGCCCCCTCGGTGGGGCTGTTCAGGAGTGATTACCCCCATCCCAGGTGGGGCAGAGAGACTGACACAATTAAATGTGCTTGAGGAAGCACAAGCTTTTGCCTTTTTGCCTAAGGGGCTGTTCCCACCATCCGTGCTGGATAGTTGGTGGATCCCTGCTTGGGGATTGCTTTTCTGTAGCAATCCCCAAGCAGGAATCCACTTGGCAGGGATAGTATTGGAAAGGGAAGAGTCCCCCTGTTCCAGCGATACCTCTCCCGAAGGAATCAGTGGTCAAGGGGCTGAGATATGCCCCAGAGCACTGATTCAGTCTGATACAGTGAAAGTAAAACAAACCCATCAGCTCATTTTACTTTCACTTTTCTGTAATGACATCAGCGCGCCCTGCGCAGATCGTCATTGCGGGGAAGAAAAACCAATCAGGCTGCTCAGGAAACTCTTCCAGAAAAATAATAAATGACTCCCTCTGGTGCAGAGCACCAGAGGGGGCCTTTACGTACCTCCTCAGTGTCAGCCAATGGCCAACACCCGCACCTAGGTGGTAGTTTGGCCATTGGACATTGGCCGATGACAGCCCTTAAAAGATTAAACAACCTTCATAATTGGGTGTGCCATGTATGACTGTGTTACGTGTTTAGACATAGCTTTAAGGGTGCTGATGCATAGGGTGGAATTTTGTGCTTTAAAGTGTTGTACATATTTATTTAACAACTTAATTTAAATTATGCCAGGAATTTACACATTTTGTTGTCCATTCATAGTCTAATTATTTGACAAACAAAAATTACATAGAATGCTATTTTGTTAAGACCAAAATAACATTGCACGGCACCGTGCTACATTTATATAAAAAAGATTCTGCTGAAAACATTAACAATTGGCTCGCCTCGCTACTGATTGTGTTCACTAACTAAAAAGCTCAGTACAGCAATTCCTTCAGAGGCAGAATGACCCCAACAGCCTGTACTAGTTCAGAAGGTCGGGGCACGTGTCCCGCCAAAACATCTCTTTTGACATACATCTGAAAAAAGGTGTCCCAATTTTTTCAAATTTGGCCATTTTATTTTTAAGTATAGCTGTTAATCTTTCCACTGCAAATGAATTCCACAGTTTAGTCCATCACAGGGGCATTGTAGGCAGGTCAGGTGCTTTCCATTTCTGGGCAATCTAGCATTGTCAATCTAGCTGCTGGCAGTAAATGTGCTCTATTTTGTCTGGTGGGCGTTAACAAGGGACATTGTCCCTTCTCATTTACATAACCGGGTAGAGGGATCAACGGATTCATTTGTACCTGGATGTTAGAAATGTCTTTACAAGATGATAGGACCTTCCTCAGAAATTCTGAATTCAATCGCATTCCCACCATATGTGTATAATATCTTTTCCTTCAATCCCACCCCACACGTCAGATCCTCCATGGATCACTTTTAAGAGTGACAGGTACCATCTTAACATGATTTTAAATGTGCGTGCCTAATATTGAGTACAGATAAAGGATTGGGCTGCTCTTTGCCAGGTTAGTGTCTATTCACTTTTGGAAATTTCATTATCCAGGCCTTTGGCCCATTTTGTTTGGCATATGTTTGGTGTTGCGATGTGGTGCTTCTTTCTAGTACCCTGTGAAGTCGAAATATTGCTCATAATGTGTCTCCCTCCTGATACATATCCTCTATTTTAGTGGTGTCTCTACCCATGTTGATTGTTCTCCAGCTGAATGCAAAAGTTGTGTCACATGATAGACATTGTTCGATCTCAATTGAAAGTCATTTGTGCACTGCTCTCTGCTTTTGAGATGGCCTCCTCCAAACAGCAAACCAAGTCGCAGTGCACCATCCTCCATCCAACCCCGACAGCCCCTATATAACATACCTGGCTCAGTCTATGGGTTCTTGCAGGAGCAAGTCGCCTGTTGTAGGGGAACCCTGCACTTCTCCAGTTCCAGTTGGCAACAGGGTTTATCTTTGCTTGGGGAGGATCAGGTTAATGCCAGGGCTAATTACATTGCTAAAATATATCTCTCTATATCTGGTAAGCCTCCATCTGAGCGGGTTATTCATAATAGTGACTTAGAAATTCCTGGTGGCTTACTATTCCAGATGAAACTCCAAATCTTCTTCTGGGTATTTTTTAGCGTGTCTGGGGGAAGATTATAAGCAGTGTCCTACACAGGTAAAGCGCCTAGGCATGAAATGCATCTTGACACAGTTGTTCCTTCCTATCCAAGAGATCTTGATCTCCCCCTATCTGTAAAGGTCTTTGTATAGTGCATCATGTAATGTTGCTATCGAAGTGTCACAAATATTAAATTACGAGGTACAGCACAACACTCCATTTTGCCATCATCTTTACTAGTGGCTCAACACTGCACAAGAACAATAGGGATGAACTGTGACCGACTGCCCATTTTTACAGCACATCCATTATATCAATCTCCTCAATAAATCTTAATAAATGCACTGCTCATATGACCAATATGCACAAACTGGTTGCAATTGTGACCGCACGTCTGGTGGAAATACACTTTCATTTAGAGGTGTCTCAAAATACAGGAGTCTTCTCCTTGGTGGGACCTCTACTGACCCCTGTACAGTGATATCAACTGTTTAGCTGAATTGCTACACCAGACACGTTTATTGCAGGGAACAGCTTACCACTCAGTTTAAGCTATCTTGTGTGAATCAATCGTTTCCTTATTGAATGCAATTTACCTCAGTGGATCATTCATTCTGGGCAGACTGGGACCTCAACCACTGACTGTGATCTCTCTTTTTCTCCCCTAGGGGGTGCTGGTGGAATTACCTGCAAGGGATATTTAACATTTTCATAGGAAGCCTTGATTCATAACCAGTGCACAAGAAATACAATGTATTGAGAACACAACCATTCTGTGTCTTCATTTGGTTGAAAAGCAAACACTATGCAAAATCTGCTAAAATCAGTACTTATTTTTGTAAAAGAATAAGTTCCGGGTCCCAAATGTTTTCCCCAAAGCCCTCGGCCAACACTAATAAATGTGAGTGGGCCAAAACCAATAGTGCCTCTTTAATCCACCACCAGACACTCCCTGCCCCTTTATCTCTTGCGGGTTGCAGGTTTTCTCCCTTCGTCATGTTTTTCCATGTTTTCTTACTCCTTTTTCCCCTGTGTGTATTTTTTTCTCTGTCTTGCAATGATGAGGAAAAATACGTGCCAGTCCCCAAAAATGAGCGCCTGTGGTCCCCACCTGCAATTGCTGGCTTAAATGAAACCCTCATGCTGTCCCTTCAATATGATTTAACTTAATTATTTGAGGACTTGCTGCTCCCAATCCCTATGCTCTGTTGTTATCTTATTTTGTGACAGCATCTTGTTTTATGTAAATGTTTCAGCTGCACATAATATGACTAGGCCTGCGCTGTATAATTATCTTTAACATTTATAATATCCATAATAAATGCACCCCCTCATACCACACGTTAAACAACTGGTAGTACTGTATGATGTGGCTAATCTAACGAGGGCCATTAAGATGAACAATGAAAACACCAATTAGCTAAGCTGGGGGACTGTTCAGTTTGCACAGTCTGTGTATAAAAGACCAATGGCAACAACGTAATTATTTACAGATATCTCTTAAAAATGCTGTGACCAATTGATGCCTCGACATCCTGTGAAGCTGAATGCTAATTTATTTTTCACATAGAATAAACATGCATGAAACTGAATATATGGAAAAGACTGGTAAAGCACAGTTAGCCTTTACCGTCAGCTTTTAGCAGCACTACATCTTGTTAAGTACACTGTTTCTTTTGATTATTTAAACTGAAGCCAGTGACAAGACCAGTAATGATAACAAATGGTCTGTCTACATACTAACTGGCTAATGGCTATCCATCTTACTGCAATCCATTGTTAAGGCTGTAATGGGAAGCCAATGAATGCATGTATCGATGAAATCGTAGGGGAAACCACAGTGCACACAAAAGACACTTAAAACGTTACTCTCGTTAAATTGGGTTGTGAATTTTGAAGAAATCCTATTGCAACAGTGAAGAAATATATTACAAATGTGTTTATCAATGACTTGGCTTTATGAATGAATTGTTGTCCATGCTCAAGGTAATTTGTTTAATAATGTTGAATATTTCCTTTACAAGGAAAATTGATATATTGTTAAATTACAGACGTGTAAATGTTGATTTACACAGTTTAAATGCAATAAAATAGCAATGATTACGATATCATGACTAAATATGTAAAGACCATAGATAAGAATTTAAAATCTAATCATTCGTAGAGATAGTCCTTATCTTATGATAGACACAAAACCACACAAGAGACAAACAGGACAAATACAAGGAAGCATGGCTATGTATAACAGCTCTATTACACAGAAAGCCACTAACAATTTTAACTTATATGAACATAGTGCTAATTAGATGCAATTATAAAGTTATCATTTAAAATATATTTCAATTTTCACATTAAAAGCTATGGAAATGCATCTCACCAACAACTGTTTCTACAAATATTTGAAGAGCCAGACTAATTTGAATGCAAGGTGAGCCTTTTAATGATTACTCTTTTCCTAGTCTTTTCATGCTGAAGGTATAAAAACATATTTCGAGTCCTACTGAAAAACGAAGAGTCTTTCTCTTGCCTTTCTTTACTGTTCACTGCTATCAGTAGTAGTAATAGTCCACCACAAGTAATAATGGCACTATTTTTGTTAGGCCCAAAAAAGGTTTCAGTCATTTAAACCCGAGTTCAACCCCTGATAACTATGGAATAGAGCAGACAATCTTCACTTATGAAAATGTGTAAAACATTTAGAAGTACCACAACAGTTAAAAAGTCCAAAATGCAACACCATAACAATCCCACTCCGTTAAAAAATAGAGAATATTTTAATAAACAAAATGACACCAAAATGACAAAATACAATGAGGGGAACCAGAGATATATATTTTTTTAAATTAGAATTAAAATTTGGCACTAAAAATACAAAGCACCAACCGTGAGCAATGGTCGCACTAGACCGGGACAAAGGTAAAGTTTAAGGTTGATCCCGATAGAGCACGTGTTGGATACAAGTCCCAGGTAAGTCCTGGTCGAAGAGTTACCTTCTGATTTGCAAGATTTTGGAGAAGATAAAGTCCTCCCCAGGGCAAGGCAGCAGGCTGGATCCGAAGATGCAGTCGCTGATGACAGGGTGCCAAGGACATGGTCTTGGTGAAGCCATTGATAAAGTCTGGAAAAACTCAGAGAAGGAACCATAGAAGTTGATCGTATGCTGCTCAGTGTTGGGCCTTGTGGAGATTTCTACCTTCAGACTTAGGGCCTGATTTAGATCTTGGCAGACAGGTTAGTCCGTCACAGCGGTAACGGATATCCTGTCCACCATAATATAAATCCAATAGGATATAATGGGATTTATATTTCAGCGGATGGGATATACATGACCAGTGTGACGGAGTAACCCCTCAGCCAAGACCTGAATCAGGCCCTTAGTCTCTTTTCTGGAGGTTTGATTCCTTCAGTGGGGCAAGATCGCAGGCTATAGCTGGAGAGGGTTTAACGTCATCGGATGCAGCTCAGCGTCAGCCGGCTGATTCCGATTTGCTGCTGCGTAGAAGAATATAGTGGGAGCTGAGGCAAAGCCAGGCTCACCAGCAATGCCCTCTCAACAGATCGGCTTGGCAGTTTGGTCACAGTCTTCCGTCAGTTCTCGAGGCAAAAATCCTTGAAAAAGTTTCTGAGTCCCAGCTTTTAGGGTTTGCCAGGAGAAGGTCACTCTGCCACTCTAAGGGCCCCAGGACCTTAGGGACATCACTCAGAGGTCAGGACTCACTCCAGTAGAAGCCACCAGCATGACCCGGCGTAGGTCCAGTTTAAACTGTCAGTTGGGCTCCTTCAAGAAAATGGGCTTCTCGCAGCTTTTTGTATCCCTGTAGTCTAACAGGAGGTCAGCCAACTGACACTTGGAGTCCACTTCTCAGTCCTGGGTAGAAGTGGGAGTAGGTTCAGCACTTAGGGTTCTCCATAGAGGTCACAACAGCAGCTGCAGTGTTTCTTCTGTCTACCACAGGTCCAGTAATGTTCTGAAGAGGACACCTGTGGTGCCAAATTTATGCCCAGTGTCAGCCTGTGAGTGGGGCATTCGCCTGGTCACTCCCTAACCAATGGAGTAAAAGTTCCCAGTATTGACCCTATCCATTTTTTCAGCACATCCTGTTTGTTTTACTGTGCCACTCACTAACTAATACCAACATGGTAGACCCTTTTATCCCCTGTGCAATGCTGTCAGAGCTGTGGCTATGATAATGGGTGAACCCTCGTCAGTGGTCACTCCAAACCAGTTCTGGGGTAGCTCCCCCTCCCACTGGGCTAGCTAGCTATAAAGGCAAAAGAGAGGGAGGCCTAGGTGTGAGTGACATCTGCCAGTCATACGTTGGGCATCCTTTGAAGCTCAGGTAGGGGCTGGGCACAGCTCAAGGCCATCCTGCTCAGGAAGGAAAGCATCTGCCCACACCTATGCCCTTTGTCCACTTTCTGGGAGCAATCCACATCTCAAAACTGGAGCCATCAACAGTCAGGTGATACTGAATACGTGCAAGAAGGCACATTTGGCTTAGGCAGAAAAAGGACAACCTTCTAAAAGTGTAATTTTCAAAATAGTAATATAAAATCGGACTCGAACATTAAGTTGGATTTTAAATTACTTTTAAAGTGAGTCCTTGAATTATTTCTCTAGCTACTCCCAAACTGCCAGTAAGCATTATAAAGTGCTATAATGTTAGCTTATGCTGTCCTATTCGAGAGCCCGACTAGCCACAGTGAAAACGACTTTGGCGGTTTTTTGCTGCCACCAGGACATGGTAAAAAAATATACATGTCTCACTTTTTAAACACTATGCGTCCTGCCCTATGCGACCTTAGGGCCTAGCTGTCGAGTGACTTATAAGTATTAAAAAGGAAGGTTTAAGTCTTGCAAAATTTTTATTTTGCCATTTCTTTTTGGCAGTTTTAAAACTGCACAACCAGTCTGCAGGGGCAGGCCTGGAGACATGCTTAGCATTATCGCTTTAGTGGTGGCCCAATATGTGCTGCAGTCCACTAGTGACATTTAACTTACAGGCCCTGTGTACACTTATGTACCATGTACTAGGTAGTAAGTTAAATATGTGAATCAGGAGTGTAGTCAATTTCTAAATGTTTTGGTGTCAGAAACATACATTGGGCCCTGATCAGCTGTGCCCAAGTGCGCAGACTCAGTAACCAGCAGCATTAGTGCAAAAGATGGGGGTGACCATCCAAAAAGAGGCGTTTTCTAATATTTCATATCTTAAGACTTGGAACCTTGGCTTTCCACCCTTCATGAGTCCAGTCAGAAGTACTCGTGCTGCACAGTCTCTGCAATGACAAGCAACCGGCTCTACGAAAGCAACTGGTGGTCATCAATTTTTCACAATACCTCTCAGGTGTTTTATTTTCGGAGTGTGCAATATACTGATCTAACCTGAAGGAGCACTGTATGTTGCAGAGGAAAGGTTTGTCTGTTCTACACACTGCTGTTTATAAATAGATGCCACCTTGTTCTATTTTTCACTTGGCAAATGTCCTAATGCCTCTGCCCCTCTGTCCTACTCTTCCACATTATTGAAACTATCCCTTGTCCCCACATTTCCCTGGCTTTAACACCATGCCCTTGCCCTCTACCTTGCCCTTTACTCAATCATGCAATCATCCATTCACCTTGCTATCCATCCACACACTGAATCACTCATGTCTTCATTCATCCATTCTTTGGCGCACTCGGTCATCTATCCATTCATCCAGCCATTGAATCATTCTTCCATCGACCATCTACACAACCACATATGCAATCAATGAAGCAGCAGTTTCATTTTTTTAAGACAAGTCTTAAGCTTACTGAAGTAAAATTAAATTCATCCGCTCATTCAGGGAAGAGGTTTTTAGGAAAGTGTACAATCTGCCTCAAAAACAACTCAGTTAATGCGTTTCCCTTCCTAGCAGGGAAAATCGAAATGGAAGCCAGCTGATCACTAGCTAAGTAAGCCACCGTGCTAACTGCCCTTCTGTCAGAATAACTAATCGATATGTCGTTACAGCTCCTTTCAAACCTCTCCTCTTTTACAAGTGTTGCAGTCACGATCGAATATACTTAGCTAGTGATATTGACAGTTCTTACTTAAAGTACCTACACCCTGCTAGGCCAACCAGCAGCTCCAGATATGTTTTAGGCTTCTGTCTTCTGGCTGATTTCGCACATCCCTGGTCAGAGAGAGTAGGTTCTTCCAGGGTGAAACAAAGGCAAAAAGTGTTGAGAACACAACTGGTAACATATTTTACTCTCTCTAGTACCGTGGTCACTTAAGGTTAAAGCTTTTCTGTAAGGCCTGCCCATTGGCTAGTTGTGCAAGTTTGCCTGACTAGTGCAGATTGACTTTGTGTAGCTGTCTGCCCTCAAACACACTTTACGAATCTCTTCGCCGAAGTTCCTCATCTGTATGTTTTACTGAATGGAACTCAAGTCGAGAAAATGCAGTATGGGTAAAAGTTCAATGCAGATGATGTGTTTGCCTGAGACAAACTATATACCCACAAGATGCTCTTCTAGCTGGGGGGTTTCCTGCCACATAAAAGTCTGCACACCAAGAAATGTAAATATGGCACGCGAAATATTAATAAAGGCCTCTTTTTCCAATATTCAAAGGTTATACCAGCACGGTCGGCAGACATAAAATGTATAACAATGCCATTCCCCCACAATTACAAATCCTGTAGCTGAGTTTACAAGTGAGACTGTATATATTACATGTGTATACATATTGGCACAGCATCTACCAATGTTTACTTAAACTAAGACATTAAAAAGCTTTATTGGCACAATCTAATGGTTTTTGGGCATGGAATTGCTATTTAATTGCTCAAGAGTGTTACATTCGAGGACATTCTTTTCCAACAGGGTCATAGTTATGAGATGTATCTGACACTTTTGAATAATGTATTCAATTATGCCCTCCTCCTCTACTTAAAATACTTCTCAGAGTTTTACACTTTGTTTATTTTTACAGTCTGCACCAACTTTGTTTAAAGAGTTATCCATTGGTTCAGAGTCTAGTCACTGCTTCCACACTTTTCATATACTAATGCTGTTAGTTTACGCTGTACTCTAATAATACTATAAAGATTCTGCACGTCTCATATGTACATGACGTCCATGATAACCAGCAAGATGGCTTAGCGAGTTAAGCACTTGCAACTGGCATTTGGAGTGGTGCGCGTATGACAGGTTTGAGTACCAGCAGGGCCAACTCAGTCTGTTAGTATTTCTAGGTCGATACACGGATCACCACTAAACTAGGTAATAGTAACTCCTGTTCATCTGAGGCCTCAATGCAATAAAATAAATAGTCCAAAGATCGGATGGTCTCCTAAAAATATGTAAGGCCCACCGTTGCTTAGTAGTTACTGTTGATGAAAATTAGAATGCTAGTGTTGTAAACAATATATTGATGTAGGCATGCTTTATAGCCTTGGGAAGAAATTTGCATAATTTAGATCTTGGCAGATGGGTTACTCTGTCACAACATCCTGTGATTTTGGGCAAATCATTTAATCTTCCCGTGCCTAACAAAAAAATGAATGTGTCCTCATGTAATGCAACTGGTGCTCATGTAAAGCGCTCTGATACCTGATACCTTCGGGTCAAGTTCGCGCTATATAAAAAAAAACTCAGTCTGCCGAAATATAAATCCCATTATATCCTATGGGATTTATATTTTGGTGGACGGGATATCAGTCACCCTTGTGACTGAGTAACCTGGTCGCCAAGATCTAAATCAGACCCTTACAATTATTTGCTTTTCATGTTTAGTTTTTATAATGTTTGTGTATACATATGTATTGAAACTACTGTGCCCAAGACTAATGTGTTAAAGTAAATTTAATATGAACTATTATTATTTACAATGATATAAATCGCAAAAACTGCTATACAAGAGAAAAGTTATCATCATGATTATTGTTAAAGAGCCGACCTAGTTGTACCAACTATTGCTCAATTAAATAAATGTTCTGGATGTTGGAAGTGACTGCAGTATCTAAACTTACCGTCTGAGACTTGTTTAAAAAATCCAGGCAAACCACAAACCCGATAGGACACATATCCAGGCATTTATTTGTTTCCGTGGTTTCTGCACTCCAAAATGTTGCCTTCCAGCCATTTTCTAAGCGTTGCACTTACATTTAATTATTGATTTATTGAATATTGCCCTGAGATGTGAGCATGCTGAGCCATTTTGAATGTGTTTCCTTGGGGTTCACCTGCTTTTCTAACAGGAGCAGGTGCGGCGGCTGCCTAACTAAAGTGGTAGGGCGGCCACGGGGGGAGGGTGCGGTATTAGAGGGAAAGTGAATAATATAATAGTAAAAAAAAATAAAAGACTTATCTACCACTCCGCTCCACTCATCTCGTTGGGCCAGAAGAGGATGGGCCCTCAGGGCACAGGCTCCACACCCAATCCAGACGCTGCTCTCAGAGCATGACAGCAGAACCAGGATTTGTCTGAGCGGCCTCGTTTGCCGCTCAGACAGTGAATTGGAGCCTGTGGCTTTTCTCCAACCCGACTTTGTAACACATCTGGGTAGGAGAAACATAAGTACGCGTTGTGTTTGACCGGCCGGCAAAACACACATGCGCAATTATAAGTGCCCACAACCCCTCCTCCCTGACCTGCCCGGCCCCACCCTATACTTATTGGGGCTCAGACAGACAGCATAAATAAAATGATAATAACATTATGTTATTATCATTTTATTTATCATCTGCTGGTGCTGGCTGTGGGGCGACACTCCTCCGCCATTACAGAGGAGCTGCCCCTGAACAGGAATTTTGCACGTCTTGACACATTTGGTAATTACTTACAGAATAATGGATGACAAAGTGTTGCATGAAGTAACATCGATACATACAGTTAATATTAAATAATATTTCCATATATTTGTTTGCAGCTATACCAAGGAGTAGTGGTCAATTCAGACTGTGAAAGTTCAGAGTTAGTAGGCAAGGGAACTGGGTTGTAGTGTGCCTGGGAACTCGAGAGTGAGCTAGTGGTGTCTTTAACCCCTTGTATGCTCATGACGGCTCCCGGCCATCATGCGTCACGGTGGGCGTGTGCGCACGACGGCCGGGAGCCGTCGAATCCCCGCCCACTAATAAAAACCCCCGCACAGCGCGAAAATTCGCACCGCATGGAAGGGGTTAAAACTCTTTTAAGCTCCTCGAGGGAAAAGGTGGTTCTGAGCTGTTAAAAAAGAGGACTCTGACTTGCAAAGGAAGAAGCCTTTGGAAGTTTTCACAAAGGCTGAGGACTGCCAGAATGTGGTGATTTACAGAGCGCGTGGTGAGGTTTAAGGGGGGGGGTGGGTGTGACACCTGACGAGCTTTTAGAGGGAAAGATGGGCTATGCAAAGCCAGGGTGACTTGTTTTGTACTATGCCCAGTATTTAGTAGAACAACACAGTACTTTGTGCCCATACACTGTTGTGGGTATAGGGTGTTATAGATAGCATAGGATGCAAGAAGCATGGTTGATAGTCTGGTTCTGGGTGGATAATGATGATTGTATGAGCCTTATTAGCTACAGCAACAGTATTTCAATTGAGTTATTCAGAGACTTTGCCGCATGGAAGGGGAGGAGCTATTGGAGTTTCTGGATACTGAACATTTTAAACCTGGCAGCTCGTCGTTGAAAAGGTCGTAAACACTCAGCTAGCACACTTCATTGAAGCCAACAACATCCTAGACGCCTCTCAATCCGGATTCCGCAGCAACCACAGCACCGAGACCGCCCTCTTCGTCGCCACAGATGACATCCGCGCCCGCCTCGACCAAGGCCAAACAGCGGCCCTCATCCTCCTGGACCTATCAGCAGCCTTCAACACCGTCTCCTACCGCACACTAGCCACCTGACTCCACGATGCCAGAATCCAAGGAAAGGTCCTAGACTGCCTACATTCATTCCTCCCAGGCAGAACACAGAGAATAAGACTGCCGCCCATCCTCTCAAAACCGACAGAGATCAGATGCGGAGTACCCCAAGGTTCCTCCCTCAGCCACAACCTCTTCAACGTCTACATGGCCCCCCTCACAACCATCGTCAGAATCCACGGGCTCAACATCGTCTCGTAAGCCGATGACACCCAGCTCATCCTCTCACTCACCAAGGAACCCAACATCACTAGGCGCAACTTCCTAGAAGGGATGAAAGCAGTCGCAACCTGGATGAAGAACAGCTGCCTGAAACTCAACTCGGAGAAACCAGAAGCCCTCATCCTCGGCTCCACCCCCTCCGCTTGGGATGACACCTGGTGGCCCACCACCCTCGGAAACCCACCCACCCCGACAGACCATCCACGTAACCTCAGGCATCATACTGGACTCGTCGCTCACTATGAATTACCAGATCAACGACGTTTCCTCCGTATGCTTCAACAGCCTCCACATACTTCGCAAGACATTCAAGTGGATCCCCCCGACTCCAGGATAAGGTTACTCACGCACCCGTCACCAGCAGACTCGACTACGGCAACGCCCTCTATGCCAGAATCAACAAAAAACTCCTCCCCAAACTCTAGACCGTCCAGAACGCCGCAGCCAGACTAATCCTTGATATCCCACGGCTCAACCACATCGCCCAACACCTCGGCGACCTCCACTGGCTCCCCACCGAAAGAAGAATAACTTTCAAGCTGCTCACCCACGCCTACAAGGCCCTCCACAACATCGGACCTCAATACCTCAACGACTGCCTCTCCTTCCATGACCCCAAGAGAAACCTCCGCTCAGCCGACCTCTCTCTACCCACCATCCCACGCTTCTACAGGACTAGAATGGGCGGAAGGTCCTTCTCCTACCTTGCAGCCAAGACCTGGAATGATCTCCCCCTTCACCTCCAACAAAGCCCGACACTTCACAACTTCAGGAAAGACCTCAAGACCTGGCTCTTCGACTGACCCCCAACGGAGCTGCTCACACCTATCCCTCAGCGCCTTGAGACCCTAACGGGTGAGTGGTGCGCTCTACAAACCCCTGATTGATTGATTGAGCTGTGGTGGTGGAGTTACTGAAGGACTTCATACTATTGCTTGAATTCAATAGCACCTTTAAGTTCCTGGCAGATAGGGACACCAGGGTGTCAGGTGGAAAAGTGATGGGAGAGTCTACTGCCTTGTAAACGGAAAAGGAAGGATGCAAATAATTTCTGGCTAGGAGGAGTGTTAGATTGGAAAGAGCTGGCCAGTGTCTGGTAACTGTGAGGCAATCATTGTTTGGTCTCAAGGAAAGAAGTATGCCTAGTCGAGACCTAGAAGAAATGGGTGTTGTCAGAAAGCAGGTGGTATAAGAACACATCTACTAAAATTTGGAGAAGGATGGCAGGCAAACAGACTGACGGTGAAAGTGAGCAACAGTAAAAGACATGAGAGGAAAAAGAAATAGGGAGAGAACAAATCATATGCATTACTGGATATGCTTAGGGAGTTAATCATTGCAAGCAATGCATGGGACTCAGTGTATCAGATGTAGCTGAGAGTTGAAGAATAATCAGATTGGAGGAGGCATGGCTCTGGTGTGAAGACATGTGTAAGTTGTGGATGTGCCTGTGAGTTGTTTCATTGGGCACAAATGTTAAAAACCAGACTGCAAATGATTAAGTACACCTTACCTTAAGTAGGCTAGATAGGGGCGATCAACACTTGCAATTGAAGGGTTTGTAAGAAGGGATGAGTGGTTGGCAGACGTTTATTCAGCAGAAGTAGAATAACCATAGATTTGAAAAATTCCAGCAAGAAGCCGGAAGGGGGAAGTGACTGAAGAGGAATAAAAAGCAGATCAGAAAACTGGACAAAAGAGCTAGAGGGTTTATCCGTTGAGTGTTGAGGGTGATATACAGAACAGGATGGATGATTTGGAGTATAGAGTATAATTAAAAATGTGAGGAAGAGGCAACAGAAGTATGTTAAGTTGATCAGAGTTGATAGGGAGGAGACATGAAATGCACAATGTTAGAAGAGGAGAGGCGAGAAGAGTATTCAAGGTGATTCTAATTTTGAAGCATTTTGGGTAAAAATAAGATATAACATCATAGTCAGTGAGGGTCAATGGAGTATCCATGGTGGGAGGAGGAGAGAAGAAAGTATAGACTTTGAGGGATAGTTTTTGAGCATGATGTTTAATGTTTGTGGGAGGAGGAGATACAGTTAGGGTAGCAACTTAATTAACCTGGCAGACATAAGGGCAAAATTTAGTGTTCTGATGCCTCTGTACAGATAAGAATAGGCTCTTTGGTTTGTTTCTTGCTTCATCCACGGAGATGGCTGCACATTCGCATTAGAGGGCAGGGGTTTTAAACATGATTCAAAGCTGTTAACAGGGACCCGATGGGGTAAAGGTTTGGAGGGGACAGTAGTTGCAGGATGATTCTAGATTTGACATTGAAAAAATCAAAGGATGCATTACCAAGAAAAAGGTAGGCATTAATGATTGATAAAAATGATGTACAGGAAACAAGCCTTAAATCAAAGGATTGGCCATGGGAGTGACTAGGCAGTATACGCGCATTAGAAAGGAAGTGGTTGAAGGGAGATATAGTGGTTTACTTGACTCCACGAGTTGAGCAGTTGTTGCAGTCTAATAGTCTGCAGTTTACAATTTTACAATTTTTATTCCCAAAGGAGGCTAACTGAGCCTTTCTGACTTTGATAAATTGAGTGCCATTAAGTTGGTTAGAGTTATTCTCTGTTATTTAAAGCACTCAGAAACAGTCAAAAGTGTGATGGTAAGTGGTATGTAGTACATGGGATTCTGCAATTCCTGTTTAAATGCTTGTCTCTCATTTCTATATATTTGGCAACTTGTGATGCACCCAGTCGCCGATTATGATAAAAAGACATCAGAACCCAACTGTAATAGGTTATTATAGTCGAGGTCTGAAGTCCCAATGCCTGCTGCCAGATCCATCAGCTGAGGTGAATGGCAGGTCAGATCACGGAACAGCTGTTTAAAGCAACAAAAGTGAAATGTTGCTTTTCTTTCTCCTGCTCTATTTATCTAGCTTACAGTGACAAGCTGGAAGTACATGTTAATGTTTTTCACATTCCGATTATTATAGAAAAGTTAGAATCTTTCTGCATGCTTCTACACATTCCGAGCTACTGCAGCTTTTTTTTCTTTAAAACAGACTTGTATTGAGCTGTTTCTAATATCTTTTTTGATGAGTTTAATTTTGCGCTAGATGTTCTATTTTTTATTCTTCATGCTTGCAAACATGCTTTCTCTTTCAAATTAAAGAGTTACGCGCCAAGGTTTTAAGAGGTTTGTGGGAAAGGTGATGGTGTGACCTTGTATTATATGGGATAAAGTACCCCCTGTTGTACATGATAAGGATATTGCAAGTCTCCCCAGAGTTCCACAACTTCATAAATGGAACTCGGCCTTTGACCTTGTTCCTCCTTGTTGGACTTGGCCCTTTTGGCAAGTTCACCCCTAAACTTTTTGCCTTTTCTGTGACCTGGTGTTGGTGGTTTTAGGCCTCTGGGCACTTTCGCACTGTGATCCAGTGGAAAGTGCTTGCGCTCTCTGTGTTACATTGGTGAGATTGGCCTGCCCTCCCATAGGAATGCATTGGGGATTCCCTGATCAGTGTGTGTCAGTGGTAATTCATGGTATAGGAGGAGCAGAGTGGTCGAGTTTGGTATGTATGAAATTATGAGAATAAATGCTGCGCAATGGTGTGCACAGATTTATTATGACGGTGGGAGAAATGCCACTTTTGGAAGTTGGCATTTCTGTGTGCTATGTGCCTGCCTGCCTGATGTGAATTGCATGTCTGGCTTGTGAGTGACAGGGGCTGGGAGGTGTGTGTGACTCCATGAGGGGCAGGGTGAGTCAGCGCTGGGCTGAATAGGACATCTGTGCTGGGAGTAGTGGGAGGAGTAATCCCCTGACTCTGAATAGGAGTGTGCCTGCCCTGTACAATGCTGGCTCCGCACCCTGTGGTGTGTCTGATCACCTAGCCCCCACCTGACAAAGGGGAAGAGGAGCTTGCAAAACAAAGTGCTCCAAAATCGCCCCTGAACCAGTTGCATCTGGTTCCCCCATGCCCTGCACTACAGACAAAAGATTATGTGGTATAAGTAGAGGGGCTGTGACCCCATGAAATTGTTCAGTTCTTGTTCCTGAATCCTGCTGGGGCATGCAGCTGCTGGCGCCCAGGAGCGGCTACCATGAGGGCTTGCCTCCCTGGGCCCTGCATTGCCCCCTTGATCTCTGAGGACCTTAAAGACCTTTTTCTGAGGAGCTGTGGCTCCTATCGCCTGGTGAGCGCTATGCTGTATTTCCTGATTTTTCCCCGAGGAGGAGAGGAAAAGCGTGGGCTGCGCAGCGCTGCAGCTGCAGCCCCCTGTGTGAGGGAATCCCCAGCGTAGGGATTCCCCCGTGATGCTGAGACCGAGCGGGAGCCCACCCCGCTTTATGCTGAGAAGGATAGCGGGTGCCCACCCTGCTGCCGTGAGTTATTCCTGAGCGGGTGCCCTCCGCGCAATTACTGTGGTTATGGCGGGTGCCCACCCCGCTTTAGGGAGAGCGAGTATTGCAGGTGCCCACCCTGCGTTTGCAGAGGAAATCACCGCCGCCGGCCCGGGCAGGAAGTCAGGCAGCGTGATGCCTGACGTGGGGCGGGACTTCCGCCTCCCTGAGGGAAGCCCCGCACCCATGGAATCTCCGGAAGAGAAGAGGAGTGATGCAGCGGCTCGGCGGGGCTCCCGTGGCAAAGGGAGAGCCCCGCGTGGTGCCGTGTTGGGTGACGACGGCGGAGGGGGCACGAGGCACATTGTTGGTGCCTGCCCCCGCCGCATGTGAGAAGAGGAGACCGTGGGGAGCAGCGCAGAGTCCCACAGGGAGCCGGTGAGTGAAGGCTCTATGCTGTGGTGCCCTTCGAGGCACGGCGTCGGTGCTGGGTCTGGGCGGTCCCGCCGTTGCAGGCCGCCCCAACGATGGGGGCATGTTTTTAGAGCCACGTGGGGGTCCAGAGGGCACCGAGGTGCCGGGCCCCCTTTATGAATAGTGTCACAGCTGTGCCGCTGTAGCGGGCAGCTGCAACGTGGGTGCATTTATTCGTAGGGCCCCAGTGGGGGGTCCAGAGGCACAGTGGTGCCCGTGGGCTGATGGCTGATCCCTGCTGTCCTGCGAGAGCGCAGGCAGCTGCAACAATGGGGGCAGAGTTATTGAGAGAGCCCCATGGAGGCCCGAGGGGCACAGTTGTGCCAGGGTCTGGTTGCTTGTCTTCAGCTGCGCCCGCCCAGCGCGGGCAGCTGCAGCGTTTCTGCCTGGTTGGTCCAGAGGGCACAGTGAGTGCCAGGCCTTATTGGATTCACAGCTGCACGACAATTAGCGTCAGCTGCAACGTTTAGGCTATAGTTCTCTGGGGGCATTTTGAGTGAGATAGGAGTGAGATGCACTCCTCTGCCCCAGCGCAATGGCGCACTTTGGATTCTGCTGCTGCATTGGTAGCCGCCCTGACTTTTTGGACATAGGGCATTTGAGCCCTCTGAGAAGGCCAGTTGGCCAGGGGACTGTTGGGTTTGTAAAGCCCCAGGCCCTAATGTGATTTATGTGGTGCTAGGAAATGTGATTCATGTACGATAATTTACGCACCCTGTTTTATGCCTCTAACTGTGGTTTATGTATGAGGTTATTTGCATACTGTGGTTTATGCTTGTGAGATTATTCTCTACTGTGAGTTATGCCCCTAATGTGAGTTATGCTTAGGAGGTTATTGTCTAATGCGTTTAGACTTATGAGATGATTGCATAATGTGTTTATGCTGGTGAGGTTGGCGCAGAATATATTTCACGCCTAATGTGATGATGACTGCATAATATGATTTATGATTGCAGGACGATGCTGAGTACGAGGTTTTGCCAGTAATTACTGGTTGTGTTCTACATCTACAATTTGTGCTACATTTATTATAAGTTCTACATTTACTCTTTTCACTTTGTGATGGTTCTGACAGTGGCCCAATTGGCCCTGTCATGTGTATATAATCCCCTGTAGATATTGCCCAGTGCCAGTTGGCACAGTGTAAATGTGTGATTACTATTCTATGTGTTTATGATAATACAAAGGCTATTTTTGATATAACCTTGTGTGGAGTTCCTTTTGTGGTGTGCCTAGTATGTTGTTGCTGCGTGCGTGTTGCGCACACGCTTTACACATTGCCTCCGGGATAAGCCTGACTGCTCGTGCCAAACTACCAAGGGGGTGAGCAGGGGTTATCTTCGGCGTGTAACTCCCTTGCCCTGACTAGAGTGGTGGTCTCTGCCTGGCTTTGGCGCAAGCCTTAGCCAACCAGAGATCCCATTTCTAACACTCCTTATGGTTATAGAACTCCTCTATGACTTGCAATATCCTTATAATGTAGGACGGAGGGCACTTTATCTCTTACATAAAAACTATTCATTATCATTGTTATCAGTAAAGGTGGAAAGGATCAAAATATGGCTCCTTAGCTGTAGAGGGCAATGGGCTGTTACCGAACGGGGGAGCAGCCTTTACTCTCTGGGTGTTGGTCAATTAGTCAGCCCAAGACTCAAACTTAAGCCACCCAGCTTTACTCATTGACTTTATAGTATGTTCAATAGTTATAGTTTAGTTTGAATAGATCATTTGTAAGAGCTTTGTAAAGAGCAAGTGGTTGAGTTGTGATTTTGCAGGCGAATTTTGAGCAATCTAGAACTTGTAGTCTGTGCTGTAAGGCAGATGGCCGCCAGTTTTGCCATTTCTGGATGGTGGGGTACCTGGATCTTTATGAATTCATTGTTCCCAGATGCACCCTTAAAATATTTCATCCTTTTCATATAACTGACGTCCCACATTCGATCATTATGTTAGGTTTGTTTTTAAACAGAGGCATTATGTTGTATGGAAGTGTTTCATACGATTAGCAAAAACCTTATGGCTTGAAGGCAGATATATAGTTAAGCTTTTAAAGTCGTTATACAACTTCTTTTGATGAAAGTAGTACGCATAGAGGCATTCGTACACGATTGAATGTAACAGTGTGCGAGGTAGAAAATCACAATATGTATTAAACTGGCATTGATCTTTTTTTCTAGCTCCTACTATTATATTATATCACATTTACTTTTTTCCTTTGCAGAGAAAGCTGCTCAACGCACCTAGTTATCTTACACAGACTTTGTGATATTACCATCCGAATGAAAAGTCAATGGACCTTTTAAAGTGCATTGATTATACCACGTTAGAATACTATAGATATTTTATTAAAGCCTGTCAAGGACTGGAACATATATGTTCTAAGGCAAACCACCTTATTTTACATTTGATGGTGTGTGCATAACTATCTCTTCTCAAAGAGTTTAAGCAGAAGTACACTTGATTTCTTATTCAAACAAACAAAACAAAAAAAACAGCTACTTTTTATTCTAATTTTTTGAAACAGTTACGATTGATTCACATCTTTTCTTTTTATATGTTTTGAGCCAGGCAATATTAATTCACAGTTTTTAATTTGTGAAAGTGTGGTAACCAGTGCGTTCTTTTAGTGTAACCATGCGACAATAACAATGGTATCCGCTACCATGCTGAAATTTACATGTCTTTAAATCTCTGATACTTTGAAGGAATATTTGCATTTTATAAATTTTGCAAGTTCTAAAGAATCTTTGAAGTCTTTGTATCACCCTGCTGTCAGATCAAAGCTGTGGTGGCACTGTAGAGGTGAAATGTGCAAGAGGTACATAACCACTTTGTCACATAGGTCAGCCTTTCTGGATTTGAAGGTGTATTTGTTTGGCAAAAAAACCTTTATGAACCTGTACAGTTGCTTGGCCAAAAACATTAACGAACCTGTACTGGAGTGTATGTTTATTCATGAATGAATGAATGAATGCGAAGTGCACCCTTTTAAGGTTATGGATTTTACCTATTTGCCATTTGTTTCGTCATTCTTTTAAATGTGTATGATAGTTTTGTCACAAAATAAAAAGAAGACAACTAGAATTTGGCAAGTCAACAAGACATACACAGCAAACTTTAATTGACAAAAATACAACAAATTCAATGGGCAAACAGCATAATTAAAGTATATATATTTAACACGCCGCAGATTCTAAATTACAATTATCCAAAGAATAGAAACATGTTGGGGATACGGTGAAATAGACGGATTCTTCCTTCAGACAACATCCAAAGCAGCATTATATCAGTTCCACAATCTGGGCACCTCAGGTTAACATGCTGAGGTTAGTTGTGCAAGGATCTAGAATTGTCACTTCAAGAAACCCATAAAGATATTCATTTATAATACAAAAATATGCTATAATTGTGGCTTCATTGTAAAGGCATGTATTCATAGCATGTGTGTCTGAAGATACACATGCTTGGCATACTCCTGGCATCTGGTGTTGGGCTTGGATGAATGCAACTTTTTTTCTTTGAAGAAGTATTTCGAGTCACATGGTCTCAAAGACTACTCTTCTGGTCTTGGATGTGCATAGTCACTGACTCCATTGTTAGATTGTTTTTCTCCACTATTGGGTTTAGATGTGACTCAGAGTGCTCCCGGTCTTAACAATGTTTGTAGGTTCTCATCGCGGCCTCAGAGTCCTTTACCTTCCATCCTGTGTGAGAACAATCTTTGATGTGTTTTCTTCAAATGGTCCTGATTCTTTACCTCAAGTCCATTGTCATGGTGCAACCGTGTCTCTCGGCCCTTGTGCCCTAAAGGCAAGAGCATGCTCTTGACTACCTAATGGAATGGACGCCTTTCAAGAGATGCCCAAAAACAACCCTGGGCTGACCTCCATACCATCTGCAATCTTTGCATTTCACCAAAGCATGACAGGAGAGCCAACTGGTATTCAGCGTTTCGCAGCAAAAAGACTCTGCGCTTTGGTCTGTAGTCTGTATAAGACCTTAGGCCTAATTTAATGTTTGGCAGAAGGATACAATCAGTAAGCTAGGCAGAGGATATTACCTTCGCCACTCTTACGGACTACCGTTTACCAACTTTACAGATGACTGCCAGCCCATCAGCGATCATCTCTTGTGTTGTGTTGTATTTTCACTTAATTACTGTTGAGTAGTGCATACTTTACATATTTTCTCTAAGTTAAGCCTGTCTGCTTTGTGGCAAGCAACCAGAGGGTTAAGCATAGGTGAATTTAGTGACATTCAGGGTTCCCCCTGACAAGGATTGTGATTATTATTTGAGGTGGGTTTTCACCCCCCTCAATTAATGCTCCAATTTCTGACATGTATGTTGTGAGAAAGTGAATTATTGGTTTGAGTAAATGGTAGTCCACCACAAGTAATAATGTCACTATTTTTGTTAGGTCCAGTTAATTTTTCAATAATTTAAAACTGAGCCGCCAAACCCCTGGTAGCTATGGCACAGAGCAGACATGCTTAACTTAAGAAACTGTGTAAAGCATTTAGTAGAACCAAAACAGTAAAAACAAAAAGTCAAAAACACAGCATAATGAAATCCCACTCTAATTTATAAAAACACAATCATTGAATGAACAAAATGACACTAAAACTACAAAAAACTCCAATAAGGAGAACCACTAACCATGGCCATCTGGTTGCACTTGACCAGAACCTAGGTGTGATTTAAGGCTGACCGCGATGGAGCGCTGGTCGAATACAGAAATCAGATTAATCCCGGTCTCAGTCTCTGATATTGGCATCCAAGATTTTAACAACTTAAAAGTAGTTTCTAATACAGTGTCTTAAATCAGCCACTGGTACAATTACACCCAGATTAGGAGAGTTCTACGAGACTCCTATGATTAACTCTGCTAAACCATGTGAAGTTACAATTCACCCACCAAAGTTAACACTGGACTTTCTGTTCTTTACTTTATACTGTCTGGGAGGTGCTAATTTATTAGTCTATTAAAATGGAAGTTCAGGGGCCCCTAATGCATAGCATAGCAAGTAGGCTTTCTCAAATTGATATTAAGTTAAGTTGCCTATCAATACCTGATAACAGGAGTTCCCTATCAACATTACGTCACATAAATCATCATTTAATGCTTCGAAGGGTATAGCATCAACTGTTAACCATTCATTAATAATGTCAAGACCCTTTACTGAAATTTTGCAGGAGTGGAGCTCGTAATAGATGGCTGTTGTATGCACCTGCTATGCAAGTTATCTTTGGAAGCTGCTGGATGAGACTGCATTTATAGAGACATTTGTTAATGATGCTGATTTGGTTAGTTACCAATTAGCTGGCCCTCAGGAGTCAGATCTTTATAATACTTACTTGTTATTAATAATTGTATTTTCAGACTGTTTAATTATAAGAAAATATGTGTTATCATCAATTTACAAGTTTCTTCTCAGGTCATGTTTCCCTGTTGTTGCTTTAGAGCTTCAATAAGTCTGTACAATGTTTAAGTTAAAATACAACAAATACGAAATAGAGAATAATTGACTTTCCCCCAATCTAGCATGACTAGATAAAAGTAAATGGTGCTTACTGCTTCTGGGAGCTATTTTCACTAAAAAGTTTAAATTTTAAATAACAGTAACTCTGGTTTACTGATGGGATTTTTGTTGATCTAGTATAATTTTATTCATTAAAATGTACTCTATTTTTCTGAACTTGGTGTGGGATTGTTCTTTTGTTGTGTTTTTTTGCTTTATCACTGTTTCAGTTCTACATACATACTTTACACATTGCATCAAAGTTAAGCCTCACTGCTTTGTGCCAAGCTACCAGAGGGTTAAGCACAGGTTTATTTAGTGACTTTTGTGGTTCACCCTGACAAAGACTGTGATTAGTATTTGAAGTGGGTCCTGACCCCTTTCAACCAATACTCCGGTTTCTTATAGCTGCGAACATATCATAGCCAGAATGTCAACCACCAAATTATTGCTAGGAAAGTATATGTAGGTAAATATAGATTTACTATTCTTAAGTCCACATCTATGTACCTTGAAGATATGTTCAATGTGAAGGTACATATCTGTGGACTTAAGTATAATAAATCTATACTTGGTTATCTTCCTGATATTGGGGTAGTTGATATTCTGGCTATGATAATTTAGTAGAACGATATTTGAAACTCGATAGTCTTGTAGTATACCGTGCTGGTATCTCTTACTCTTCTGATATTGTGTTTTCAGTCTCTATTAAGAACTTCCTCACGTTTCCTCTTCTAAGAGGAATTAAATGTACAGGTATTCCTTGCTCTTTTTTTTTGCCACCGTCTACATCTACTGATGCCAGTCTCGTTTATTTTATTAGTGACAAATACCTTGTTAATTCCCCTGACCTCTTCCCCTGGCATGGGTCTTTTTTACTGCTCCTTCTTTTCGTCTACGTATTGCATCCTCAATTGATTTAATCTCTCCCCTTCTGTTGTCCTGCCTCTGCACTCTTTTTAATCCTTTTCTCTCTTGTGACATATTTTCCTTTTATTCCTTAAGTCTGGATGTGCTCATTATCAAAAGCCGTCCACAATGCATATGCTTTAGGCTGCTAGAAACCAATCTCGCTTAATTTATTTTCATTCTTGAAATCTGGAGAAAATGTATTCTCAGGGAGTCACTCTCCATTTTAATGATGGTTAAATTCAGTTTAGCAGATATCTTATTGACAGTTCAATCAATGCGTGGTTTACATTTTGCAGACTATGAAGTGCATCTTAACATTCATTTTTCAAATATTTCTCATATGTTTTAGAGACACAACAGCTTTTAACAAAATAATAAGGGTGAGTGAGAGGAGAAGTGGAACAGGAATATGGATTTCGATTCAGTATAGTTAGACTTTCAGTGTTACATAGATTACCGCCTTTTAATATCGATAAAATAAATTCAGCCAGAGATAAATAAACTTTACTTACTTTCCCAAACCGTATCTTTATTTTAGAGAATGCTATGTACCTCACTCCTCCACGCAGGCGGTAAACATCCAGAGAGCAATCCTAGGCTCAATGTCTAATTTGGCTAAATTATGCTCCACAAAGTGTATTCACTGCCCATTAAATCTTCTGCTTTGTAATAGACCCTCGAAAATGTCTGTACTTAAATAACGAGTGTTCACCCACCTTTTCTGCCTATTTTTAGTGATCTGGTTGATTAATGTGGGTGACTTTATGTAACTCACTTATCTATATAGGCATAGACCGAAAAGGAAGATTAGGTTACGGGTGGGCACCGCCATCAGTTTGTTAGATCAGATGAGAAATTGTGATTCTTATCTTTAAGATGGTAAGATGTTTTAAACAAGCACCAGTGTTACGTGAGATTTAAATCAGAAGTAAACCTTGGTAAGAATTGAAAAAGCCAATATGCTTGCAATTTGTGTAGCGAAAACATTTTAATTTAGCATAACTCAACTTGACAGATAATAAGTGGGTATCAACAGTGCAGGTTTCTTTACCCTAAAGAACAGTGACATGACTGGTGATGGTGGCAGTAGCATCAGCAGTGAATTGTGCCCTCCTACAAACACACTCACAACAGGCCCACCAAAGTAGCATATGTGCAGTACTCCTCAAACATCCATAACAGGTACAACATGCGTAGCAGCAGTGCACTCTTGACCAACATAAACTGCAGTTTATCAGCTGTGCATGATTCCTCACACATTTACACAGGCACAAAAAGGGAACAGGGGCTGTATGTGCCGCAGCTGTGCAAAGCCACCTCAGATACAATGAGCCATTTTGGTAGCTGCATGCACACACACACACACACGGACACGCATGCGCGCAACAGATACAGCACATGCAGCATCAATGCAAGCTTCCCTCCTACTCAGAACAAAAACTTCACCGGCAGCAGCTGTCCATGTTGCATCACATTGTGTGTGTTGATGTTGCATAATGGTGCATTTGTAAGGGTGTGGTTATGTCTGAATCTGCAATGGAGTGTGTGTATGTGTGTGTGTGTGTATTGCCACTCTTAATGTGCTTCCATTTTATAGGAATCAAATGGACTACGAGGGCAACTATTCTGCCCTTGGAGAGAAAAGTATTACACAATTTTAAAGTGCAAATGCACTTATTTAAAAAGTATTGGTACGTGCCTAAATGTCCAATTGTTACATTTACAATAACAAAGATGCTTTCACACATGATACATTTGGGATTCAGAAAAGAAGTCCAGGTTTCTCAGATGTAATCTGAAAACCTCAATTTACACTGCTTCAGGATCTCCTGAAATCTTTTATGAGAATGGATTTCAGACCTTTTGCATGCAAATCAGGATCATAATTTCCAACTTTAGGCTTAAAACTCTACTATTTTCCAGCAGCACTGTTTGCAAGACCTATTGCTTCCAGTATACAAAGTGAGGGTTTTGGGTCAGCCACCTGCTCATGAATGGATCACTTTGTTCTCTATCTCAGTTGTCTCCTCTTGATTCAAAGGCTCACTTCTCTCTTCTTCCCTTTGTTCCACACAGGAGTGTTTCAGTCTAACCATATTCTGATTGATTTACTGTTATCCTTACACTGCTAATATTGCTTGGATTCAGGGATCTACATTTTCCTTTTACTTTAATCACCCCATAGAATTGCATGTGTGATTCTTGAGGCCCCACTTGCCCCCCATGTGCTGCTTCCTCCTTCCACCTCCCACCAACACCACTCAGTTCACCTGTGCCTCATATGGACACCATTGGAAGCCACCCATTGTAATCACTGATGAACAGATAATGACTTCAGAGAAGATGGTTTTAGAGAAGTGATTACACCTGATAGAGGAGTGCCACTTAGAGCAGGCTGCCTGGTGCCAAAGCAATGCAACACTGTCTGATCAGAATGCAACACACTGAATAGAGAATGATGATCTTGTAATCCCTGTACTCTGTTGCAGGAGTTCTATACATTGAGGAAGACAGCAGATGACTTCAGTGTCCCCTGTGCCCTCTCAGTGCAGCACATCACTGCACAATGTGCACTCTCTACTGGTCGAGCGACTAGACACCAAACAGTAACAAAGCCATACGCTCCCATATTGAATCATCTTTTCTCTGGATATGTAGGCAGGATGATTTGTATTGCTTGTAGATCTCTCGAATCAGGGTACTCTGGAGTGATATAAGGTAATCTATTGATTTTAATTCCATCAAGGTTTAACAACACCATGGCAATATTTGAACCTGTGACCTACAGATTCACACACCATGTAGCAATCGTACTATAACGAGTCGGCTTTTAGAGTGCTACTTACAGATGGAAGATATCCTAAGTCTTAGCACAAACCTTTCCGGAGTATCGACGAATCCTGGAGTAAGTCTCTTATTTGTAAGCCATATTCAGTTTAGAAGATAGAGGTATAGGAGAAGATGAGGGGATTAGTGAAAGTGGAACGGTTGGTTTAGCTACACCCAAAGCCAACCTTTTCAAGTGTAAAATTGTAAGTATTTTACTAACAGCTTCCATTTGATTCCTATAAAATGGAAGCACATTCAAAGTGGCAATATGTTTATCTCTAACCCATTGAATGTAGTTTTCAATAAGAGGCAATTAACTAGTAGTACCATAGAGATGCGAATTGTCACTTTCTTCCTAATGGAGATTTGTCTTCAAAGCCTACATTTAATATGACCATTTAAATTCCAATTAATATCCAAGTACTCGAAATCACAAACACCCCGCTTGAAATGTAATTATAAACCATTTTATGTATCCAGTCTGTTTCATTATGAAAGGGAACTTGATTACTTCACCTCAATTGCTCAATTTTTGTATATGTATTTGGTAATTAGTATATAAATGTTTAATTATCCGTAAATGTTACTATAGTCATCCTAAATAAACAAACACTTTTCATACAATGCAGTAAAACAGCTCACGAATGAAACATCTTATTTTGTAACTTGCAATATTACATAAATAGGGCAATTATGAATATTAATGGGTTCGTTTATTATTGTGCAGTGCAAGCGTAAGTTTACAATCCCTAATTCACTAAAAATGGTGTATATAGAGGGTGGAAACAAAGGACAACTCCATCGAAGTTTTCTGGAGATAAGGCAAAGGTACTCTGACTATTCAAAAGTCCTAAAAAACATTTTACCTACAGGAGCATGAGCCTAATCTTTGCATTATAACAGTGATGTAATGTTTTAAGAAACTCATTATAGGGTGTGAGCAGAGGATTGTAGAAGACAATAATCTTAGTTAAATGGATAATGTTGGACATCCATATAATTTACATACATATATACTCAAAATATACTTCTAGGAACACTAGTAGTGGACGAGCGAGCAATAGCGTACATATAAACCATTCAATGACACGTGGTGACAATTGGCAAGAAGAGCACATGGCATCATACCAGTGTTCAATGCTGGTGATGAGTGTTACAAATAAATATTTGACAGTGCAGTGGTGCTGCCAGGTGCGCGACCAGGTAGTTGAATACAGTGTGGTACATTTGACTTGAACAGTCAGCTCAAACAAAGTACGGCACTACGTCGCTAAATGAACCATCATCACAGAGATATTTAAATTCAGGTAACAGTCCAAAGAATTTAAAACCGGCATGTCGAGCCTTCTATTCCTATGTATGGGTTCATTATCATCAGGGCAGATATAAAAAATCTATCAGGTAGCACCCCTGAGTTCACACCCATGACTCATCTTGGACTGAGGCAGTTGCCGATGTCTCTGCACCACGAAGAAGCAATCTACTTGGATGTTGCACACACATCTGAAGATTCTGTTGACCCTTGTCTGACCATCAGTTTAACTGACTTGAACTTACATCCGGAACCCTTTCAGTTAGGCAGCGTTATGGAGTTCTTCTGAGCATCTGTTGGAAGTAACAAATACACACAAGGACCCAGATGGCCCCTTTGACAAATATGTTTTAAACCAGCTATCACAAAATATGAGAATTGCCTCAAACTGGTGTGTTCCATGACAGAGAACCTTGTTCTGAATCATGGATGCACTGGAATTGGTCATTTGGCTTCCACTCAGTTGGTGCAAATGTATAAACAACTTTCCTCCATGCATCTGTGAATATACTGTAAGTGCACAATGCACTTATTACTGCAAGCACATTTCTTAAGATAATCAAACACTATGGACCTCATTATAAGTGCCCCCTTTATTCCAATGTGGGAGGTAACTTTGCGGCTCTGTGTTTTTCACCCAGACATTGGGGCTGCTAAATATTTTGCCATTGCTCTGAAAAAAGGGCAACGGAAAGAGTGAAAGAACAGAGCTACATTATTATGATGTAGTGTCAAGTTGAACATAGAGATAAATATTTTCGGAAGGTTTAAGAGAAGGCATATGTTCTGTAGTTGCTGATCAATGAAGCATTCCTCATTTCCTATATTCCAGGAAGGAGGGAGCGAGAAGAGATACAGGGTTCGCTCACCTTCCCAAATATCACCCTATGGTATTAAAAGGACTCTCACCCACTGGGATTCCAAGTGGCATGCTTCATCATAGTGTCCTCATCCAGAAACCTAGTGTATCTGCACCAGCTCAACCTTGGTAGCAAAGGGAGCTCTTTTGTTATTGGGTGGGATCCTAGATTTAAAGTAGTCTAGGGTGTCCAGAGGGTTAATTTTATTTACAAAGAGCACCTTGACAGAGATAAAAGCAGGTGGGGATGCACTAATGAAATTAGTATCCTCTGTATCCCTGGTCAACAAGTTTCAGCCATCAAACCAATGCCTCTCAGGGCTTGTTGGCTTTCATCAGGACCTCACAAGGATCCCCCTAGTATCCTATTTGTGTGCATTCAGTTGTGAAACTTCCATTCACCATACTCATAAATTCCATACATAGGGACCAATTTGGTCTCTGTGTCCGTATTTCTTTAGTAGCATCCTATTTAGAGAGCCATGAGGTTAAGGAGGCAGGTGGACCTTGTAGTCAAACTTTCATCAAAGGTCTCTTCCTGGCTGTGAACCTATTTGGTTTCTCCTTCCCTCGTATCTTCATTCAATCTGCAGTTGGGTGAAGAGGAAATAAGCTGTTTGGTGGAAGTGATGACATGAAAATATAATTGTAGGAGTGATCAGTGTAGGTGTGATCTTTCTGTGTTTCGTTTTACAGTACCTATGTGAATCGGTTATCGGAAATATTTAGTCTTCTAGAATCTTTGTTTTACTTTTTCTAATATGTGCTACAAGTATGAAAGCTTGAATTAGTGAAGTTAAAGGTAAATCAGAATCTTTAGGCATGGTACAACTGGGTGGTGGAGGCAGGCGTGCTGTGAAGACTCTCTCCATTGCAAGGTAGCATGAGGTTTGATGACACATTTACTATCATTTTCCAAATTGAGTCATTTTTTTCACCAGAATCTTTACATAGTTCCACCGTACACTGCATATTTGGACCCCAAGGAATTTATAGGTTAGAAACTCAACTATATTTTGTCTGCAGAACTTGTGAATTCGGACTCGGAGAAGTAACAGAGGCAAGACATGATAACAGAATTTAGTGTAAATGTTTGGACACCCCCATCTTACTATCTGTACATCCTAGCATTGA
This sequence comes from Calotriton arnoldi, assembly GCA_963921515.1. Lineage (NCBI taxonomy): Eukaryota > Metazoa > Chordata > Amphibia > Caudata > Salamandridae > Calotriton > Calotriton arnoldi. The sequence goes on along the minus strand of CAWUFW010003916.1, from coordinate 1,356,165 downwards.
AAATAAGTCGATAGATTCAGTACCTTGGCTAGCTGCGTTAATTATCAATCTATAAATATTGCAATTAAACATTTATATAAGAATTAGTTAATTAAGTTTCAATTCGCATGTTCATAGGTCTATAAGTTCACAAATATCTAGACATATCAAGCATAGTGGAATCTTGTGTTGCAAGGCTCTTCACAAAAAGACAGGACATCACCTTTTTAAATTCATTTGTTGTGATTAAAAGAAAAAAACACAGACTGCATAAATTCTGATGTCTCTATTCCACTTGATAGTCCGTTCATAATATTCTTCTAAATTTAGTGTAAATGAGTAACTAAATGAGCCTTGATGTGGCATGCACCAAAGTCACAACATTAGAAATGCTTCTCTGATTTCTATTGTGCAATGGACATTTTGTCCTTTCTTTTTGTTTCATGTCTGTGGATGATAAAACTGTAGGAGGCCAACACTTGTCACTGTGAATAAGGTTCCAGTTGGAACCAGAACGCAAGCTGGTGTTTGCTACCTGTATTTAACTAAAGCACTTGGGCTTATGAGAGTGCGTTCAGATATTAATTTGATTGACAGAGACACAGGTACTTGCACCATATCTCTCTCTCTCTCTCTCTATATATATATATATATATCTATATATGTATATATATATGTGAACCAGCGCAATATTAGCCAACAACATTCATACACCATATACTCACTTGGGCCCATACATTCACACTACACTAATACTTACGCTGGGTGTCAGATGTACTCTTTTATCAAAGTCCCTGCTACCAATTACCTTCTGATTGAAGAGTAATGACTTACCAATGGATCCTTTGCTAATTGGGAAGTTTAAAATGAGTGACATTCACTATAATACATTATCCTGAAATAATCACTGAGTCAGGAAGTTTTTTAAATGTTTATCTAAAGTTTTAGCAGAGTAAAATACAGAAAACACGGTACTTGATTGAAATACCCAAGAAAAAGCATAGAAATGATTTTGCTAATAATTGACGGTGTTTAAGGAAGAGGAGAAGATAGAGACAGCAGCGCAACTAAAGGTTGCAATATAGTTACCTAAATGCGAGAACCAAGCCCCTTAGCCAAGGAGTTGGAAAAGATAGGACCCAGGAAGGATGAAGAGCAAAGACTTCTTCCAGGATCAGGACAGGACCGGTGACCTCTCTACAACGACGCCTGCGCCGTTCCCCTCTCTGATACTCGACTTCTCTCGATTCTTCCGTCTAATGGACTCCGCCGCCCCCTCCTCAGGACCTCTTCCGGACAGGAATTCAGTCAGCAACCGATCAGCTGGGCAGTCTGGAGTTGAGAGCGCTCTGGCAGTATGGACACCTGTTCTTCGTGAACGCATGCTCTGACTAATTTACTAATGCTATATTCTATTATACCCTTCTACGCCCATGTACCTCCCCTTAATGTTGCTAACATTATGGGACCACTACTTCTGATTGGACAGGGACAGGGGTTGATTCTCGCACCATGTCAATTTTGGCCTAAATTGTGAAGCCTATTGTCTTTACGTTCCCGCCCCTTCAAATTAATACATTCGCTTTATTTCCCACCCGTCTCACGACAAATGTTATACATTTTACAGGGGAAAAGTAACAATTTGTCCGCCGGAAACATTGGGTACATCATCTTCGGCCAATAGGTCGTGGCCTTGGGAGACGTCCAAGTTGACTTCACTTGGCAGGCAGACAGGACACATGCGCAGAACCCTCTGTCTCTCGAGTTTCAAGACACCAACCCAGGCCCAAGCTTACGAATTACTAAAAGTGCAAGAAGAAAATATTAAAATCACAAATAAAAAGTTTCACTGTATACCCACTTTCCCTACTCTATTCCCATTTAATCATAATACTATCCTGCATTAGTAGCGTTAAGAAAACGACAATTTAATAATGACATGAGAGCAAGCTGAAGCATGTGAAAACATTTAGCAGCCATTTTAATGCACACTGCGCAGAAGCAGAAGTTTCCCACCAAGCAAAGAAAGACGTCACACCATGTGATCAGGTTGCGACATGCGCATTTAGGTTCCCGCGCTTTTAGCGGCCATCTTGATTTATAGACAAGCGTTATTCATTAGAAAAACACATAGGCAAGCGTCTATCCCTTTTGTGTTTGTGAATGTAAAGATTAGTATTGACAGTACAAGTTTAATAAATTAATACTATGAGGAGGATTGCATACAAGCAAGTTTCATTTTTGAAACCTTGCTCCATCAATCCCTCTCTGATGGCGTTTCTGAGCCATCAAAAATACTACCCTCAATCAGATGCCAACTTCTAGCAATTCGTTTCATTCTCATTTTTACTTTTTCTATTCTTACAGTCTCCTTTTAATTTCTTGTATAAATCACTTCTCCATTCTTCTAGTTCGATTTCATCTAGTTTTCTCTTCTTTCCTTTTCCTGTCATTTTATATGTTCCATTCTTTCTACAGCATTTGCACCATATTGTTATTGCTAAAATTATTATTGCTATCCCTGCTAAGGGTACTAATATTTGACCTATAAGTCCTTTCCCTATATTAGCAAACCAGGTTCCAATTGACGAGATACTATTTGTCAATCTTTCCCATACACTATCAACTTCCAGTGGTTTTAGTTCTTTCTCAAGTTTAGTTATGTTCTGAATATACGTTCCAATTTCTGCACTCTTATCAGGAATATAAGTGCAACAAAGTTTCGTCTTCAATAATTTACAGACTCCTCCCTCTTTTGCCAATAGAATGTCAAGAGCAAGTCGATTTTGCATCACCATAGATCTAATAGCAACCATCTCTGTATTAATCATTAGAAAACCTCCAGCAGTATCCGTTGATAAACGATCAACCACTGTAGACAATTTGCATATTTTCCTTGAGTTCAGAATTATTCCCACTGAAGGTATCAATGCACCAAATATATCACCTACAATTTCTGAAAAACTAGCTCTTTTACTACGTATTAATTCATTATTGTTTTCATTGCTTCCAGTGTTTCTTTTTACGTGGTATATCTTTGGAAAAACTATTCCAAAATAACAACTTCCATACCACCTTGCAGGAAGCCTAAAGTAAGCCTTATTCCCACATACATAATAGATTCCAGGAAAAACTGAATCTGTTCCTCCTTTGAGTCCCCAACCTCCAATAATTAAAAAATTGTGTTCACATTCACTGGTACCGATGAAAACATTGTTATAATCAGTCTTTAACCTATGAAGACAAATTTTCCCTTTCTTTACGAAATCCAGAGCCATTGCAGCTTGAGCTTTACCAGGTGTATAACTCCCTTCCTTCTCCGCCCAAGGTGGCAACTGAGCCTTATGCTCTGAAGCTTTCTTTTGAAAATCATGTCTTCTATCTTCTACTAAATTCAAAAATATCTTTTCTTCTTCTAGTAAAGAACATGTTAGATTGTGTCTATGTGCATGTGTTATGTCTATCGATTTCATTGTTAAGAAAAACTCTCCCATAAACTGTGCGTCTTGACTAGTAAGCACTGGGTTCATACTCTTGCGAATCGGAACCTCAGAAAATATCACATCTAAGTTTGAATAATAATACTGTAGCCTACCTGTTCTATAAAATAAACTTGTTAATACACTACATGAGATGCCATATGTCAGTGGTAAATGATGGTATGTTAATCCTTCCGCTACTGATTCAGGTAACTTCATACAGACATAACAATTACTAACTTCCATTGTGTCTACATACTGAAACAATAACTTTGTGAAAACATTTAAACTAGTGTCGTTATCAGCTATTTCATGATGAATTTCTGCCTCATCTTCTTCCATTAATTCTACTCTATTGCCCTTCATGTTTGCTGTCCTCCCTTTAGTTTCATTATTTATTTTCTTATCTATTATCATAAGGTAAGGAATTGCTACAATCAGGACTAACCATACTATAAGCACCAATATTAGACTACATATGCAGATTGCACAGCATCTCCTACAACAATTTCGTTTTGGTCTCCCAGTAACTCTATCATCAGGCATTTTTCGACAAGGAAGATTTCTCTTCTTATCTCTTCTTCTTTTCTTTAGATGATTCTTTTGTTTAGTCAGGGTGGTCTTGTTTCTTCTTCGTATGTTAGTTCTGCACTTGTTCCTTCGCCACCACTGTCACTTGACTCTGAGCTTTCAAAATCTTCAAGAATGATATAAGTCCAGTCGGGACCCTTGAATTTGTTATTCACAAGTCTCAGTCTTTTACTTTTTCTTTTTCCTGACTTTTTCTCTTGTTCAGTTTGACTTGCCACTTCAGGTACTTGGTCTGGATCTTCACTTCTGGTTGTTATGTGGTATTTTACTCTTTTGATGACACTTGGCCAATGATCTCCTTTTCTTGTCTTCTTGGCTGGCACTGTTTCTTTGTTTACGTCTTCAGAGATCTCGTTATTTTCACTGCTTAATACTGTTTTGTTTTCTTTGATTACTGCCTCTTTTGTTTGTCCTTTTTCAGGTCTGATTGGTTTCTTTTCAGTAGCTCCACAATGACTTTCAAGATGTTGGCTTTGTTCCTTTTTTATTTCTTTATATTCATTTGTATTAACCCCTTTTTTTTGTGAATTCTTCTTGATCTAACTGCTTCTGATCAGGGCTTATTGCACTGTGAACTTCTGCAGCCTGACCTGATTCTTCTAAACCTGTCTGTCCCTCTTCAAAGTTTATTAAATCTTCACTGTTTTTAGTCCAATTTTCTTTCCCTATCTGATTTAGTTCAGGATCTTTTACTATCTTTTCTTCTTGATCCTGAACTTCTTCTTCTTCACCTATCTGATCTTCTTCAATTTCTTCCAATTTTGTTTGATTTCTCGTTCTGTAATATACTTCAGGAACTTCTACCACTGGTATCCAATCCTGACTTGTGCTCGGTTGTTCTCCGTCAGCTTCTCTTGAACCTCTAGCCTGAGATTCCTCAGCTGGGCAACCTTCAGCTTCTTCAGTGATTGGCGTTGTCTGTGGATTCTCTTCTTCAGGTTCCGGTACTCTCTTTGTGTGGCTTACATGAATCCAATTAGGAAATCTTGCACACTTCACTGCTGTATTGGTGGTCAATATGACTTGACAAGGTCTGCTCCACCTGGGTGATAGACACGTTTCTCTGGTGTGATTCTTCACTACCACCCAATCACCAGGATTCAGATCATGTTCTAGTTCAGGCTGCCTGGAAACTGCGTCTTCTCCAACCTGATGAGAGACAGAACGCACTAGGTCAGCCAATCCTTTGCAATAATCCAAAACCATATCATCAGATATATTCACCAGTTTGTTTTTGGGAACATGTGTTTGTCTCATTGCTCTTCCCATCATTATTTCATGGGGGCTCAATCCTGTTGTTCTGTCAGGTATGCTTCTGAGTCCCATCAGGACAAGTAGCAATGCATCTGGCCACTCTAATGATGTTGATGCACACATTTTTCCCAATCTTGACTTTATAGTGCCACTTAATTGTTCAACCACTCCAGAAGCCTCTGGGCGATATGCACAGTGCAATTTCTGTTTGATTTGAAATGCTTCACATATTATCTGGATCACTTCGCTATTAAAGTGTTTTCCTCTATCTGATTCCAAAGATACTGGGAAACCAAACCTAGGTATGAGCTCACGTAACAACAGTTTTGCAACTGTAATACTGTCATTTCTCCTAGTAGGGTAAGCCTCCACCCACTTTGAAAACAGACACACTATTACTAGAACATATTTTAGTCCTCTGCATGATGATAACTGTATGAAGTCGAACTGTAGTCTTATAAATGGGCCCTCTGCCTTTCCAATCTTTCCAAACCCAATTATCGTTTTCCTGCCTGGATTATGCATTTGGCAAGTTAGACATCTCTGGCAAAGACTCTCTGCAACAGCCCTGAATTTGGGATTGTACCAATTTTGTCTGAACAGCCTAATCATTGCATCTCTCCCTATGTGTGTGTCTCCATGATGCATTCTAGCCATTTGTGAGAGTAAACAGTCTGGCATGACTGGTCTGCCATCTGCACTGATCCACACTTCATCTTCTCCTCTTTGGGAGCAACCCACTTTGATCCACAAATTTTTCTCACTTTCATCAACTTCATCTTGCAATTTCTTCACCTCATTCCAAGTTTCCGGTGGCATATACAGCATAAGTTGTCAGCTGATTCCCATTCTTTCCACCCTCTTATTGACTGACGTTCTGGTTTTGGCACAATGTTGAGACACCAGGTCTGCATATCTGTTGCCGACTACCACCCAGTCATCTCCTGACTGGTGTGCGGCACATTTCACCACAGCCAATTCTTTTGGTGATTGTATTGCTTCTAGCAATTCCCTTACAAATTGTCCATTTTTAATGGGGGATCCTGAAGAAGTCATGAAATCCCTCTGCATCCACAGTTGGCCAAAATCGTGCACAACCCCGTAACCATATTGACTATCTGTAAATATGGTCACTCTCTGATTCCTCCCAATTTTGCAAGCTTTTATCAAAACAATCAATTCAGCTACTTGTGCAGATTTTACTCCTGGTAAATAGGATGCTTCGACTATTCCAGTTAATTCACATACCGCATAGGCAGCAGTTAGTTTACAATCTTCATGTCTTTGACATGATCCATCGACAAATAACTCCCTATCTGGCTTTTTAAGAGGCTGTTCCTCTATGTCTGGGCGTGGTTTTGTACATAATTCTGTAATTTGTACACAATCATGTTCATCTTCTTCGTCATCTTTATTTGTTTCATGATATGGGTCCGGCAATAAAGTTGCTGGATTTATTATTGTACACCTTACCATGGTCACATTTTCAGCACCCATTATTATCCTCTCATATTTAGTCAGCCGACTAGGAGTAAGATGCTGAGTTCGGGTTTTTGTCAACAGTATGACAACTGCATGTGGAACATACACTTTTACAGAATGTCCCATCAAAATTGACTCGCTTTGTTCAATGCTCAAACAAGTCGCTGCCACTGCTTTTAAGCATCCTGACAACGCGGCTGCTACTGGGTCCAATGTAGCAGAAAAATATGCTATAGGACGTCTGTCTAGTCCATGTCTCTGAGTTAAGACAGAAAGTGCACAATTTTCTCTCTCTTGACAGAATAATGCGAATCCTCTTTTATAATCAGGCATGCCTAAGGCAGGTGCTGAACAAAGTGCGTTTCTCAATTTTACAAAAGCTTCTACACTTTCATCCTCCCATTCAACAGGGTCCTTTGCTTTCTTTTTCGTCATGTTAATTAAGGGTTTAGCCAACATGGAAAAATTTGGTATCCATTGTCGACAGTATCCTACTATTCCTAGGAACATTCTCACTTGTCTTTGGGTTACAGGCATTTGCATTCTCTTTATTAATTCTACTCTTTCAGAGGTTACTCTTCTTTTTCCCCTCTCAATTTGGTGTCCCAAATATTTAACAGCTGTCCTGCAAAACTGTAACTTTTCAAGTGAGACTTTATGCCCTTCCTCAGCCAAAAGATTTAATAATGCTATGGAATCAATAACACAGTCTTCTCTGGTGGTCGACGCTACTAATAAGTCGTCGATATATTGAACTAAAACTGAGCTTCCTGGCATCACTAGTTTTTCAAGGCACTTTTTCAGTATCTGGTTGAAAATGGAAGGACTTTCTGTGTACCCCTGAGGAACACGATTCCACACATAGACTTTGTTCTCAAATTTAAATGAGAAAAGATATTGGCTGTCTGGATGCAATGGTATTGAAAAGAATGCTTGACATAAATCAATTACTGTGAACCATCCTGCATTCCAAGGAATCTGATATAATATTCCTGCAGGATTTGGTACTATGGGACAACATGGTTCCACAATCTTGTTTATTTTCCTCAGGTCCTGAACAATCCTATATTTTCCACTAGGTTTCTTTAGTCCCATGATTGGTGAATTGCATGGGCTACTCATTACTTCTTTTAGAATGTTTTGTTTTACCATTCGATTGATTTCTTCTATGACTCCTGCTTTTACTTCTGCACTCATTTTGTATTGTTTAGTATTTGGGAAAATCGCACCTTCTTTTACAGTAATTTGAACTGGATCTATTTTTGCCATAAGTCCTGCTTCTTTTCCGGTGAAATCCCATACTATTTGGTTTACTGTACCTTTTAATTCTTCTGGCAACTCATCTTTTGTTATCAACGAAAACATTTCATCTATTTCTGTACCTTGTTTTGCAACCATAATTTTATATACATGGTCCTCATCTGGTGTCTGAACTGCCACACCATCCGGCGTGCAGAAAATTGTACAGTTCATTTTGCACAATAAATCTCTACCTAATAAATTCACTGGGCTGGAATCGCACACTACAAATTGGTGCATTTCTCTGAAGTTTCCAATTTTAACTTCCATTGGTTCGGTAAGAGGTGTTCTAATTCTTTGATTAGCTACCCCCACTACTTGGATATCTTCACCAGAGAGAGGAAGGTCTGGGATGTCTGCTGATCTCACAGTAGACCTGGTAGCACCAGTGTCCAAAAGGAAAGTAATATCATTACCTTTCACATTTCCTTCAACATATGGACCAGACTGATCTACCTGTAAGGATGCGCCAAGTATGCACTCCTTCTTCCCCTCTCCTAGGCACCGTCATGAGTCGAATTTACAGTAATTGTCCTGCAAAAGAAATTGTGATGTCATATAATCATTCTTACCACTCCCTCCTGGGTATCCAATGTCTGTACCATGTTTGGCTCTGCTTACATTACCCTGAACAGGTGGAGGTGGTAATTGACTCTGGGGATTTACACCCAGCTGTGAGTAATTCTGCGTCTGTGGATTTAAGTTTTGATTTGGGCCATTATTATTCCGAATCTTTTACACTCGTCCTTCCAATGCCCCAATTTTCCGCATCCATGACAAGGAAACTTCTTTTAGCTTCTTCTCTACTCATTCGTCCTCTAAATTTTCCACCATTTCCCGTATCACCACTCGTTCCAGAATCTTTTCCTTGATTTTCACTCTGATTTTCCAAATTAATTCCCTGTTTCTCAGCCATTTTCACCTGTGCCCACATCACCTTTTCTTGTAATTTCTTGTGTCTATCCTCAATATCGTCTCCACAATATTTTGCATACTTCAGAATCTCATCTATGGGCTTTCCCTGCCAACACAGCATGTGTTGTTTAATCATCTGGCAAATCTCTGGCTTCAGACCGTAAACAAATCGATACACAAACTGACTCATGTTTTTGTCTCCAATGTCCTCAAATCCACCATACTGTTTAAACACCTGCAATAAACGCTCATAATAGGAATGTACTGTTTCACTGGCTTCTTGGGTAGTTCGATCTATTTTCACCCAATCTGTTTCTTTCGGTGGTATTTTCCCTTTCAGGTAAGTTATCACCTGCTGATTCCTTTTCATCACGTCATTTGACGGGGCACCTGTTTTCGGATCTCTAGGATATTCATCACTAGGCCAATCGACTGTGATCTTACAATCTGTCCATAAATCGGCAGGTACCACTATGTCAAACAAACCATCTAAATCCTTCAACAATACCTTTGACACTTTCACAAACCTTTCAACCTGCTTATACCATTCAATTGGCTTTTCCCTCAGCTTTGGAAAATCATTCGTAAATGATAAAATATCCTGTCTGCTCCAAGGGACATGTACATATCCTCCTCCCGCAACTTCTCGCATTGGATACATCTGGTCTGCTTTTCCTGCTTCCTTCATCACATATTCTGATGCTGTTCTACTTGTTCGTGCTTCTTCCTTTTTCTTGGCCCACCTAGATCTCCATTTATCTAGATCTCCCCATTTTTGTAAAACTAACATTAATTCTCTTATTTGCAGTCTTCTTCCAGATGCATTCATATTTTCTAAATCTTTGTCCGCAAATTCTGCTCTATATGGTTTCTGTAATACTTTTGATCTCCCTATTTCGATTCCCATCTGTAGTGCTAAATTGGACAATTTTTCATGGAATATCTTTACATTTCTAGTGATACTCCTACACAAGAATAATAATTCTTCTTCATCATAGGTATTCAAGCATTCTACTCCTACATTTCCTGCTATTATTTCTTCTAATTCAACTTTTAATTTATGGATATCCAGTACTTTTGGAGGTGTGCACTGTTTGACTGACACTTGTACCCATCTTTCTAAATCTTCAGGTGTTACTATGGTAGCACTTTTTGTTCCTGATGAAGTTACTAAACTTACATCTTTTGAACCTCCAGGTACATCTTTTCTGGGAGTACTATTTACAGAACCTCGAATAGGTAAATCCATGAGTGATATTGTGGATTCACAGTCACTAAATTGATCCTCAATTATAACTGGAGCTTCAGGTTTGGGGTTATTCACAGGAGTAGGTGCAAGTATGGGTTGAGGACAATTTCCTGAGTACCATATAATGGAACTACTGGACCAATTGTTACAGGTATGGTCAACGAATCAGGATGTACTTTTATCTGAGTTATTTTCTGTATTAATTCTGCTCTGGTCTTTTCTAGGGCTTTTTTTCTTTGTCATGAAGTATTCTAGTCGGGGTAAATTCATGCATTACTTGTGGTATCATTGGAGTTTTTGGTGGTGCACTTGGAGTGCATCCACTTGTCCCTTCCTGATATGGTGGGGATTTCTTAACATTTCTTCCATAAATTCGTCTTCTGAATCCTCATTTCTCATTAAATGTTTTGTCTTTTCTGTACATTTGCCTCCTGATTTCTCTCCTTCTGTGAATAATGGATACAGTCCCTCTGTAATCATTGCCCTTCTCCATTGTTTCATCTGACCCTCTCTTGACTCACGTAAATATCTGGGGTAAAATCCTGGGTAACTCCTATTACTCCTAGATCTATCCCGCTCAAATGCCTCGGTTTCCCATTCTTCTAGAGCTTCGTACTGTGTTAATCTAGGTCTGGGTTCTAAGTCATTCATCCTCAATCTCAAGTTTTGAAGAATTCTTCCATTGAAGGTGCCATTCTCGGGAAATGCTAATACTCCATCATTTTTGGTGTATTCTATCCAATTCTCCATCCATACACACGTATGATAACCTCTCTCCATCATCATAAATGATGCTGGCGTTTTAGCTGGTGGAATAATAATTCCTTCTCTAGTTTTGATTGGTTTGTCCTTTTTAAAATAATTCTTAATCCTTTGTAAAAATGACATTTTTCTCCTTTCTCCGTACATTCTATCTAATCTTCTGTGCACAAAATTATATTCTGCAAAACCTAGGAATCTTCTATCCGGACGAGTTCCTGTTAAAGTCGGATCACGTTTTAACATGCAATCCTTATCCACTAAGAATTTTGCTTCTATATTTTCGACCAATCAAATGTCTGCTATCTTTTATTTCCGAACCAATCCTTGCACGGCCTTTTGGTGACGTTTCTCTGTCAACCCCTCCTTTACAATCTGCTCTTTTCTGTCCTCGCTGGTTTAACCAATCCCAGCGCGGCACCTGTGACGTCAGTACTACTCCTGACTACTGACCCCTCCTTTACAAGGGTTTTCTCCACACCCGCTGTTTCAACCTACCACAGCGCGGCGTTTTGTGACGTCAGCTCCCTCTACGGCAACTGACCCTCCCTTTACAAAAAATGTACGCAAACTTATTTTCTCTATAAATCTTAATTAAATTTCAGTAACAACATAAAACATTCGCTATCGTGCCAGTTTCCACTAATTTTGAAAAGGATAGTTTCTTCCACACTTTAGTAAAACCTTTCCGTTTACTAATACATACACTACGAGTAAAACACTTCCGTCTACTCTTCACACAAGCTCCAGAAGTACCTGTTACTTCTCCAATGTTACCCTTACTAGGTGATATAACATCAAATTTTTATCAGCGAACCCTTTTTGCTATTACTCACACGCAAAGAGTCCCTAACAAGTACTTGAAGTCCTGCTTAACTTCTCAGTACTATTTCTGCCTGACAGATAACCTCACTGCAGTATGGCTCCCACTTGCCACCCACTATTCTTTTTACCTACCCCGGGTATTCTGGACAACATATAACAAAAACTCAAAAATAAGCGGATGTTAGTTCATAAAAATACAAATAAAATTCTCATTACCCAATTAACAAAGAGTAACAAAAACCGTCCTCTGCTTACCAGAAAACTGATCCAGCGCAATATTAGCCAACAACATTCATACACCATATACTCACTTGGGCCCATACATTCACACTACACTATTACTTACGCTGGGTGTCAGATGTACTCTTTTATCAAAGTCCCTGCTACCAATTACCTTCTGATTGAAGAGTAATGACTTACCAATGGATCCTTTGCTAATTGGGAAGTTTAAAATGAGTGACATTCACTATAATACATTATCCTGAAATAATCACTGAGTCAGGAAGTTTTTAAAATGTTTATCTAAAGTTTTAGCAGAGTAAAATACAGAAAACACGGTACTTGATTGAAATACCCAAGAAAAAGCATAGAAATGATTTTGCTAATAAATGACGGTGTTTAAGGAAGAGGAGAAGATAGAGACAGCAGCGCAACTAAAGGTTGCAATATAGTTACCTAAATGCGAGAACCAAGCCCCTTAGCCAAGGAGTTGGAAAAGATAGGACCCAGGAAGGATGAAGAGCAAAGACTTCTTCCAGGATCAGGACAGGACCGGTGACCTCTCTACAACGACGCCTGCGCCGTTCCCCTCTCTGATACTCGACTTCTCTCGATTCTCCCGTCTAATGGACTCCGCCGCCCCCTCCTCAGGACCTCTTCTGGACAGGAATTCAGTCAGCAACCGATCAGCTGGGCAGTCTGGAGTTGAGAGCGCTCTGGCAGTATGGACGCCTGTTCTTCGTGAACGCATGCTCTGACTAATTTACTAATGCTATATTCTATTATACCCTTCTACGCCCATGTACCTCCCCTTAATGTTGCTAACATTATGGGACCACTACTTCTGATTGGACAGGGACAAGGGGTTGATTCTCGCACCATGTCAATTTTGGCCTAAATTGTGAAGCCTATTGTCTTTACGTTCCCGCCCCTTCAAATTAATACATTCGCTTTATTTCCCACCCGTCTCACGACAAATGTTATACATTTTACAGGGGAAAAGTAACAATTTGTCCGCCGGAAACATTGGGTACATCATCTTCGGCCAATAGGTCGTGGCCTTGGGAGACGTCCAAGTTGACTTCACTTGGCAGGCAGACAGGACACATGCGCAGAACCCTCTGTCTCTCAAGTTTCAAGACACCAACCCAGGCCCAAGCTTACGAATTACTAAAAGTGCAAGAAGAAAATATTAAAATCACAAATAAAAAGTTTCACTGTATACCCACTTTCCCTACTCTATTCCCATTTAATCATAATACTATCCTGCATTAGTAGCGTTAAGAAAACGACAATTTAATAATGACATGAGAGCAAGCTGAAGCATGTGAAAACATTTAGCAGCCATTTTAATGCACACTGCGCAGAAGCAGAAGTTTCCCACCAAGCAAAGAAAGACGTCACACCATGTGATCAGGTTGCGACATGCGCATTTAGGTTCCCGCGCTTTTAGCGGCCATCTTGATTTATAGACAAGCGTTATTCATTAGAAAAACACATAGGCAAGCGTCTATCCCTTTTGTGTTTGTGAATGTAAAGATTAGTATTGACAGTACAAGTTTAATAAATTAATACTATGAGGAGGATTGCATACAAGCAAGTTTCATTTTTGAAACCTTGCTCCATCATATGTATATCCATTTCCACTCCTGCTTTTCTTCCCACAGGAGGCTCCGTAAGCAGGCACCGACACGGCTGGAGCCAGTAAATATACTTATTTATTCAGCAGAAACAATGCGTTTTGGTGGTCACAGCTACCTTGCTCACATTGTGTCATCGCCATTTTGGTTGCCATTTATTCACCTCTGTTGCTATGTGTGTCAGCATAGACATTGAAAAAACACTTCACATTCCTGTTGACATGCTCTTTTAAGGCGCACAGTGCAAAATTAAAATTATCTTAACACAACTTAAATATTGTTAATACAATTTAAATACAAATCATGTTTTCAGGTCACAACATAAATTATAATTTCATTAAGGCTCTTTGGAAATCAGTGTGACTTGCTTAGTTTTTTCGTGTTCTATATCTTAATGTAGTTTCTAACTGCTGTGTCAAACAGGGCATTTAATGTCATATTCCAACTGCATAAGCATTTCATCACTGTTTATAATTCATAGTTAAATGCATACCCATACAATTGCATCAGTAGCACCATGCGAGCTTTAAAAGATCATTTCTTGTTTTATTGACCAATGCTAAAAGGTTGCTACAAAGCCCATAAAAACCCATAAAAACCATCAAACCCAAGTGGGTGGGTTCAACACAACTCTTAATTGTTGTCAGGAGCATAAAAGTAATGTCCTCATTCACACACAATGGTTTCTCCTTGTTTGGTCCTTTGACACTTCAATTATCTGAACTCTCAAGCTTTTCCACACTGTTAGAAATGGGGTTTCTGGTTGGCTAGGGTATGCACCTAAGCCAGGCAGAACCCACCCCTCTAATCAGGGTAAGGGAGTTACACACCCAAGATAACCCCTGCTCACCTCCTTGGTAGCTTGACAGAGCAGTCAGGCATATCCCAGAGGCAATGTGTATAGCGTTTGCGCAACACACACACACCAGTGGCACACTAGGCACACCACAAAAGAGACACCACACAAGACTATATAAAAACTATCCTTTGTAATGTATATACATAAAACACATTAGACCACATCACATAAATCACTGCGCCACTAGGCGCTTGTCAAAAAGATGCATATAAGCCACATAAGACCGCAATTACATGAATTACTGTGCCACTAGGCACTGGTCATAAGAATGCATTAATCATAAACCATCATTCCTTTGCCATAAGGCAATGGTCATAACATCACCTTCAGTGTACCAAAGTAAATACTTACAGGTGGCACCAGTCATAGCATTAGGCAAAACACCATCACTTTACATAATAGGCAGATCTTCCAATAATACTTGTTACCTTGTCCTCACAAGGCATAAATGACATGTACCATGACATTAGGGCATGGGCTGTAGCAGTTGTGGGCCTATTAAGGATAATGGCGTACCTCAGGGATTCCAATTAGGACAAAGTAGCCTCTGTGCTCCATCTAGGGGAATTACGGTAGTTCGGGGAAGCACTCCTGTGCGTTACACTTATGGCCCCCCTGGGACCGGCCAGACGGCAAGGAATACGGCCAGTAGGCGCCCACCCCAGGTAGGCCACCACAGTAGGGCGGGCGCACACAATGCAGGAAGGACGGGAGACCTCCCTTGGTCTCCCGCATATGCCCGGCTTAGCGAAGTGCAGCTGCCCGGGGACGTGTGGTGCAGCTGCTGCCGGTTCAGGAAATGTCAGAGGGGGAAGATCTCCTGCCGTCCCTCCCGACGTGGAGGGATATGCACGGTCACCCGCTCTTATTCGCCCTCCGCTACGGGGCGGTCTCTGACTCAGAGCCCTCAAGGGAATCTCGACGTAGCCACACTGCCGAGGGCCTCTGACCCTGCCAGCAGGACAAAGTTCTTCCGCTTCCTCTTCAGCCACCGCAGGCAGCCCTCTGCTCAGTTTCTCCTCTGCTCTGGAATGGGGGGCTGCACTTCACTGCGGTGCGTGGCCCCGCTGCTTCCTAACTCCTAGTGGCCATGTTGGTTGCTGGGCAACGCTTCCCACCTGACGAGCCCACGGGTCTTCCTCGTACTGCCTGGACTTCGGCCTCCCTTTCCAGGGAGGCGGTTGAGCGGTACTACTGCTGCTGTCAGTTGCTAGGCAATGTCAGTCATGCTTGCTGCCCTCGCTTCATGTGCGGCGGCTGCTCTCAGCTTTCCCTCCTCTCTAGAGCACAAATCACCGCTGGTGAGAGCTCATCCCAGAACTCGGGCCTACGGCAGTGAACTGGCTGCCAGTTGTATCGCAAATATGCGGGGCATGTCGCAATTAAGGTCCCAGGTGATCCTTTTAGCCTCAGCACACTGGGGACTCCCACTAAGTGAAAAAGCCTTGGAATTTTCCAACAGGCAAAATCTCCCTGGCACTAGGTCTGTTTTTCAGCTGGAAAAATACAGCGCTCCCCATACGTTGAGGTGGACAGAAAAAAAGAACGCTCCTCATGCAGTTCTTCAGCCCTCCTGTCAGGCAGGTTACTTTGTGATCCAGCCAGGATCAGGTGAAGTCTTTTATCTCCCTGAGACTTCCAACAGGAGGCAAGCACACACAAGACCTTGGAGATTCCCTTCACAAGCAGGATGCCACAGCACGGCCAAAAGAGTCAGTCTTTTTCCTCCACCACAGACAGAAGCAGCAACTGCAGGTTAACCCCACACAGCACACAGCAAAGGGGCAGTACTCCTCCTTACAGATCTTCAGATCTTCTTCTTGGCAGGGTCATCTTGTTCCTGGAAGTAATCTAAAGTCCTGGGGTTTTAGGTGGAATATTTATACCCCAAAATGCCTTTGTTCTCTTTGTGACGAGGGTCTCTGAACCCAGTCCAAACCAGTTCTGCCCTCACTAGTGCTGCATAACCACAGGGGGCGGAGACAGCATTGTGCAAAAGGAGACACAGCCTATTCAGGTAGAATCACAACTCCTCCCACCACTCTAAATGCAGACCAGGTCAATTCAGCCTTGCGATGAGTCACCCAGGCAAGGCAGGGCACACCTCAACCCCCCAGTGACTGTCTAGAGTGAATGCACATCTCAGCTCCTCTCACTCACACTCTAGACGCTGACTACACAAACAGCCAGAGGCACACAGAATGGTGAAGTAAGAATATGCTCACTTTCTAAAAGTGGCATTTTCAAACACAGGCTTTAAAAACCACCTTCACCAAAAGGTGCGTTAATAATTTCTGTGTTCAGAGAGTCTAAACTTCATTTTTCTATCTTGTCTCAATTGCAAGTTACACACGTAAAAATGGTATAGTGCAACTCCAATGATAAGCCTATGGGACAGATAGCCTTTCAACAGTGTAAAATGAAATACACAGTATTTCACTATCAGGACATGTCACGCACACTAGTACATTTCCTACCTTTCACATACACTGCACCCTACCCATGGGGGTAGCTTGGGCCTACCTTAGGGGTGCCTTACATATAAGGAAAGGGAATATTTGGGCTTGGAAAGTGGGTGCACTTGTCAGGACACCATGGCAGTTTACAACTGGGCGCGCAGACACAACAGTGGTAGGTCTGAGATACATTTACAGGGCTTCTCATGTGGGTGGCACAACCAGTCCTGCAAGCCCACTAGAAGCATTTGATTTACATGCCCTGACACACACCGTGCACTTTACTAGGGACTTACCAGTAAATCAAATATGCCAATTATGGATAACCAATCCCTGTCACAATTTATACAGAGAGCATATGCACTTTAGCACTGGTCAGCAGTGGTAAAGTGCCCAGAATCCTATAGCCAATGAAAACAGGGTCAGGAAAATAGGAGGCAAAAGGCAAAAAGTTTGGGGATAAACCTGTCAAAAGGGACAGGTCTAACGCAACCCCCTACCAGCCTAAAGCCAGGGGAGACCAATCAAACACCTTGATGGACTTCCTTGATTGGGGCGATAGAACATAGACCAAGACTCGCAAGGGCACGTTCCAGTTCCGCGCCTTCCTGAACCCGGTGGATCCTTATATCCATACTCTCAGGGCCCTCTAAGCTAAACCATAGGGAACCCTTCTCTTCGCCTGCAGACCCCATCTGTGTAGCGCCTAAGCTTACCTTACTCGCAGATGTGTTCCAGCAGGCAGACAGTATCCACATGGCCAACACATTAGTTTGGCCCAGTCCACCCCCAGGGTGAGACTCCTGTCCCCCTCCCAGGGACAACTCTGTCCACCATGACAGCAAGCCAAAGTGGTCACTGATGAGAGCCAGGCCTCATGCCTCTCAAGGCTCTCTAACCTCTGGGGTGTCAGAGAGTGGGGTGTGGTAGCCCCAGGTGACTGGCACCCTATGTCCACTCTCCCTCCTGCCAGGTCAGGGATGGCATCCTGACACTGACCCACCAGCCCAGGGTCTGTACACTTGCAGCTGGACAGGAGACTGGGGTGGGCTCTCCCACACCCTGTCCTCCTCCCTGGGGCTCTGCACCCTCCCACCTGGAGTGGTACCCCCAGAAAACAAACCAGTAGGGACACTGGAATTCCACCAATGGGCGCAATAACTGGACAATTTAAACCAACAACACATTGTGTATCACTATGATTTAATAACACTGAGAAAGGCATTATGCCGAAACACGTTTGTTTGATTAAATCTAATTGAACTTCCCCGCGAGTGCTCCTACCAAGTTTTCGAGTTGTTGTGCAACATAACGGAGTTCACCCCCCTTCTGAGGAGGCACCCGCTGTGAGTTCGGCATCCTGGGTGAAGTCGTCAATGAATTTATTTGGAGTGCCAGAACCACCGCTGTCGGAGCTCGTCGACCACACAGGTCGTGGATTATACAAATCCAAAATGCCCTTCCATATGATGGAAATCTGCAAGGTTCCTACGAAGAACAACCAGCGGTAGGCGAGGGTTTTGATACTCAGGGACAAGAGATTGTAAACATATAACATCATGAGGCTGCAATTCCGGAGCGTGACCTGTGCACAATGTTTTCCGGGTGCATTAAAACAAGATGGCTTATGGGGCATTGAGGCCCATTATGTAATAACATCAGATGGAAAAACCAATGCAGGGGTTTTTGGACGCTCGGGGGCCATAACAAATTGAACAAGAACTAAGCAGTCGGCCTGTTGGTTGTAATTCCACCAATGGGCGCAATAACTGTACAATTTAAACCAATAACACACTGTGTATCACTATGATTTAATAACACTGAGGAAGGCATTACGCCGAAATGCGTTTGTTTAATTAAATCTTATTGAACTACCCCGTGAGTGCTCCTACCAAGTTTTCGAGTTGTTGTGCAACATAACGGAGTTCACTCCCCGTCTGAGGAGGCACCTTCTGTGAGTTCGGCATCCTGGGTGAAGTTGTCAATGGATGTGTATATATATATATCTATATATATATTTTTAAGAGACAGCACAACACATTAGATGTACACACACACATATATATATATATATATATATATATATATATATATATATATATATATATATATATACACACACACACAATATAGCAAGAGTTGTCAGTAGGCCATGCATCATAGACCATAGTCAGATGCCACATAATACATAATGTGTGCACACACGACATTCCTGCACTTCACAGACCGAGGCTGAGAAGCATTTGCTTTTGATGCTACTAAAAGTTCAAAAACACACTATCAAAAGTGAGACATGGAGAAGAGAATTATTATAAGAGATGAGAAAGTCCGATGTATTATATCTGAGCCCACATTACAGAAACATTTACTGGAAGTACAGATGGTAAATTACACCATCTTTAGTGCTTCTAGCCTCTTTCTCATTATCTGGGCAGCTGCAAGATCCTTCTGTAACATGGAATGCCAGTAATTTGCTGGTTTCAAGTGCTCCCAGATGTCCATGTTTTCAAGTGATTGAACAGATTACCCGAGCACTGTGATCATGAGGAAAACTTTATACTTCCTGCTTCTTCCTTCCTATAGTCCTCCCGAACCTCTTTTCTTAAAAATGATTGAACAGAGTTGCTTTTGGTGACAGTTTATTCACTTCCTTTTCCAGTATCCTAGGTTGTATCCCACCTGATTTTGTGATTATACTTGCCTTTATACAGAAAAACCCCATTTGTAAATGTTATGTTATGCTATGCTGTTTCTATAGCACACATCTCCTACTCAGGCAGTCTGTTAGTACTTTTGAGATGCCTGGAGTGCTTGTTACTGCATGTTTCTGGGCTGTACAGCTCTGGTTTGCTTTACAGTCAATCCAGGAGATGAAGGAGTCTGATGAGCCCTTGCAAATGTGAGCGAGTAGAACTTGCTGTTTATTCTGTTCTATGCACAATTGTAGGTGGTCATGCAGAACATCCTCCTGTAAGTGGACGAACAGCTGTGGAAAGGTTCAGTGCCTAAGGTGGCGGAATATCTAAATATGTGTTTGAAAAGTGTATGGTACCAGTTGATTGACTTTGACGTTGTGGTGGTTGGTACTGTGTGTAAGGTTGGGAAGCACAGTTCGGAAGGACACTTGCAGGCATGTGGGCAGGAGTGAGTAGTATAAACGCACTTTTGAGAATGGGAAGTTGTCATTGGGTAGGAATTGTTCCAGGTAAAGTTACAGAGGGCATAAGAGGTAAATTACGAAATGAATACACTCTTTCTTTCTATTCGAAAAATATTACTTTTCATCCATAGTTCGTACAAATTGGAGAGTACATTTATTTATTCCTAGAACAAATGCTTCATTTTCGAGGTTCTATGTTCGATGCATGTGTTATCTTTGTCGGTAATACATTTTCTATATCATGACAAGTAAGCAACTTAAAATTGTGGGTAATGGAGGTCTTGATATTACTCTCTTGATAGCATTCCTTACACACTCAACAAAGTATTGATTTAGATAAGTGATGCTTTCATTTTTCAATCAGCTCTTAATTTAGAGAATAGCTTGTATTGATGGGTTTACAAACGTAAAACCTGTTCCTTTCATAACAGTAAATTATGGCTTAATCTCTGGAAAATCTTTTTTCGTAGAGCTGATGACAATCGAATGCATTTAGCTACATTTAAAATTTGCTGGATTCCTTTCCATGTGTAGATTAGCTATAGATCTTTACAAAGATACTGAGAATAAAAATCCACTGCTAACGTAAAGAAGTATTGTAACATACAATTGTGCAAAGTAAAGTTGGTCGACACCAAATTCATTTAGAGAGAACGTGAGTCATTTATACAAATGGTGCGTCGATTCAGAAGCCTAACTTTGAGAGAGTGAGAAAACCCACATATAGGACAATCATTGGTTAGCATATAAAATCTTCCAATAGAGTATTCCATCCTTACCAAATGCATATGCATGAAAAGAGACTCAAAAGTGGTCTGACTGTATGTGGCTATCTAACAAGGTAGTCTCACCCTTGCATTTAGGGCATCTGTTGTTTCAGTCTAGATTGGCACAGTGGCTGAAAAACAATAGACTGGAATTCAACCCCAAGCAATCACTACTGAGTGAGTTTAATTCAGTCATTAATTCCAACTGTTTGTCGTTTATTAAAGTAAGTGAGATCAAAACAGAAACATATTTGCATCTATATCTTTGTAATAGGATCCTTTCAAAGTGAGTTATACATTTTCAGTGCCAAATAGTAGACGAAAGGAAGATTTCAGACCATCACAGTCCTAATAGGATTATAAATGGTCGTCTGAAAATTAAGAGGCATTTCTTACCATTCTGATTATTAATTTTCAGCAGTCTGGTAAAAACACTGGAGTTATTTTCTGATTCGTGGAAAATTCAACTTTTTGAAGCAAGGTACCCTAGATTAATTTCTTTTTTGTTTTGTTCTTTCAAAAGATTACCTAGCTTAGAACATACTTGACCTACTCCCTTACAAAAGTTCAAGCACGGCTAATCACCCAAGAGGTTATCCAGGCACTTGGCTTTCGCTGCTATGGGTGGGATCATTCAAAAAGCCAGGTCTTGAGTCCCTTTCTGATTTCCAGGAGATAGGATAAGGTTTGGAGGTGAAGGGGAAGGTCGTACCAGGACTTGGCGGCAAGGTAGCAGGAGGAGCATCCTTCACTGTTGCTTTGTCGGATCAGGGGGGTGTGAACGAGGGAGGCGGAGCGCAGGAGTCTGGAGGGTTGGTGGATGTTCATGCGGTGGTTGATGTATGCTGGTCCTTGATCGTTAAGGGCTTTGTAGGAGTATATCAGCATCTTGAATTGGCCTCTCTTCTGGAAAGGGAGCCAGTGGAGCTTCTTGAGGTGGGGGTGAAGTGGGTTCGTTTAGGGAGGTCGAGGATGAGTCTGGCAGCTGAGTTCTGTATCACCTGAAGTCTCTTCAGGAGGTGGGTGGTGATTCCTATGTAGAGTGCATTGCCATAGTCTAGCCGGCTGGTGACTGAGTTCTGAGTGACGGTTTTCCTGGTGTTGACAGGGAGCCATCCGAAGATTTTCCGGAGCATGCGAAGAGTGAGTAAGCAAGCGGAGGAGACTAAATTGATCTGGTTTTTAATGGTGAACTTGCTATCCTGGATGATGCCAAGGTTGCGGGCATGGTCTGTTGTTGTTGGTGAGGGTCCAAGTTCGTAGGGCCACCAGTAGTCACTCCATGGGAGGTGTTGTCCCAGAAGATCATTACTTCTGTTTTATCTGTGTCGAGTTTTAAGCAGTTGTTTCTCATCCAATCAGCGTTGCTTGTTATGCACTTGTAGAGGTTGGCCCTTGTTGTAGAGGGGTTTCAAGTGAGATGATGAGCTGGGTGTCTTCAGTGCAGCATTTGAAGTTAAGCACATGGGTTCTGACGATGTTGGCCAATGGTGTCAAATAAGTGTTGAACCTGACGTTACTGAGAGATGTACCTTGAGGTACGCCGCTGAAGATGCTCTTGGATTCCGAGGTGAACCATGGTAGGATGATTCTCTGGGTTCTTTCTGTGAGCAATGAGGCAATCCATTTGCGGGCGTTTCCCTGGATCCTGATTCGATGAAGTCTCTTGATAAGGGTGTGGTGGGATATGGTGTTGAACGCTACTGAGAGGTCGAGGAGGATCAGGGCTGCTGTTTGTCCCCGGTCAAGGAAGGTTCTGATGTCATCAATGGTAGCAATCATGGCAGTTTTGGTACTGTGGTTGGTGCAGAATCCAGATTGGGAGGTGTCCATAAGATGTTTGCACTCCAGGTGTTTTGTGAGTTGCCGGTTGATGGCTTTTTTGAGGACTTTGGCCGGAAAGAGGAGCAGAGAGATGGGGTGGTAGTTCTTGAGTTCGCTGGAGTCAGCAGAGGGTTTCTCGAGAAGGGGCTTGACCTCTGCGTGTTTCTATTCTTCAGGGAAGGTAACCATGGTGATGGATGCATTGAAAATGGAGGTGAGCTTGTTGCTGATTTTCTTGCTTCTGAGGTTGAAAAAGTGGTAGGGGCAGAGGTCCGTGGGCGCTCTTGAGTGGATGTGATGGTGAGCTGTTTCCAAGTGGTGAGCGGGTTATTGGGGTTGGCATCTGTGGGAGCGAGGAGGCTGTAAGAGTCGGTGGGTTGGGGTTCGAAGTTTTTGTAGATGGTGGATATCTTGTCATGGAAGAAGTCTGCCAGGGTGTTGCAGAATTTCTGGGAAGGGATGATTGTGCTTTCAGTGGCTGAGGGGCTGGAGAACTCTCTGGCAATGCTGAAGAGTTCTTTGCTGTGGTTGGAACTGGATTTGATGTTGTGGGCCAGGGCGCATCTTTTAGTGTCTTTCAGACATTGGTGGTATCTGTTGAGAGCTGTATTTAAGGTGGCTCGGTCTGTGGGATCCTTGCAGGTGCGCCATATCCTTCCTAGATGCTTGCAGTTGTGTTTCAGGGTTGTGAGTTCAGGTGTATACTAGCTGGCCCACTTGGTGGATCTCCTGGGTTTAGAAGGCTTGATTGGGGTGACCCTGTCGGCGCAGTTGGTCATCCAGGTGGAGAAGTTCTTGACGACCTGCTCCAGGTTGGTTGCAGAGTCAGGATTGGAGGTGTTGAGCGCACCAGTCCACGGGTTCTCTGTGACTTTGTTCCAGCTGCGGTGTGCTCAGTGGCACAACTGTACTTGACTCTGTTGCTGACAGCAAAGATAGCGTCAAGCGTCTGTCCTGAATTGTGTGTTGGGGTGGTGACAAGTTGGATAAGGCCAATGTTGCTCATGCTTTCCAGGAGGTTGGCGGTGTTTGTGTCGTTGAGGTTGTTGAGGTGGAAATTGAGGTCACCGAGGAAGATGTAGTGCTTGGAGTCAATGGCGAGGGAGGCGAGTGGGGTGATGAAGTCTGGGATGGCATCCCAGAAGCTGGGGTGTGGTCCTGGGGGTCTGTAGGCAACGGTGCTTATGATGGTGATAATGCCATCGGTATGGAGTTGGAAGTTGCGGTGTTCCATGATGGGTGTAGTTTTGTCTTTGGTGGTGGTGCAACAGATGGTTTCTTTGTGGATGATAAGGATACTGCCTCTGTGTTTGTTGGTGTGGTCCCGGTACCATGTTGTATACTTCGGGAGTTTCTGTGGCGATCTCGGGAGTGGAATCAGGGCTGAGCCAGGTCTCGATGATGAAGATAACGTCGGGGGTGAGGGAGGTGATGGTATCTCAGATCTTAGTGGCGTGCTTGCAGAGTGATCAAGCACTGATCAGGAGGCAGTAGAGTAGTTCTGGGGTGGTCATAATCGGTGTGGCGAGCGTGGTAGAGGTTTCCGTGCGGGCGGTTGATCCGGAGTTTCAGGAAAAGAGACAGTGATGGCAGGTAAAAAAGTCTTGTCTTTGAACGAGGAGAGGTGAGGCAACAGCTGTTGTTTCGGCATTTGGGATCCAGGGCTTGGAGCTCAGTGGCAGAGTATTTCTGAGTAGCGGGAGGGCCAGGGTTCCTGGCGCTGGGCGCATTCCAGGAGCAGACGGGCACAGACAGACATGCCTTAGGTGAGTTTTTGGTACGCCCGCTTGCTGAGTCCGCTGTGCAACCAAACTGCAGCCTCCATTAAGTAGGTCCTGGAAGGAACACACAGCAAGGCGAGCCAGCTCCAGAAATGCAGTATAGAAAAAAATAACAACAGTGAGTGAGTTATACAGTAAAACAAATAAAAGGTTAAAATCAGGCAAAATAAATTGAAAGGTCTACACAATAAACAATAAATTAATTAGTGACTAACAGGGTACATACAGAACACAGTAGAATGATGCAAAGCAATGCTTCCCGGAGGGGGCAGCAGAGAGCGGCAGGGAGGCAACAAGCGGCAGAGTCCGGGAGACCTACTGAGCGAGAAGCAGCAAGGGGGAAGCTGGCCACGGACCAGATTTATTCACATGCTTTATCCAGAGTATCAAAAGAAATGTAAATACTGGAGAGGATTTGACACATGAAGCATAAACGTGGGATATAAAAATTACGGATGCAAAAATTGCAGCTGGTTCTGAAGGAAGATAATATTTTGTCATACTGAATAAATTATGGCAAATATAATCATTGAATAAAAAATAAAAAAATCTTCTAGTAGACAATTCCTTGGTTTACACGGATTATACTGTGTACCAGCAAATATCAGACTTGATATTATCTCAAGCCAGTGCAAGCAAAATTTAGTAATTGTTTTTTTTGCACATGTTTCTGTCTGCCTCACATTTGAAGGAATATTTGACAAAGGAGCAATCCCTATCAGCAATGCCCTCACCCCATCATCATTGCCTCCATCAGTACAGCCACCTTCACAGAACCAAGGAAACATGCAGTCGTCAAAGCCCTCCTATCCTTCCTTCCCTACTCAGCCAAAGTCCCGGAAAAAGCCATCAACAAGTGCCTATCTGACCACCGTGCTCAACACCAGCTTCTTGGCACCACACAATCATGATTAGGACCCTGGATGATCCTATCAGCAGCCTATGACACCGTCTCCCACCTTATCCTGACCCAACGACTCCAAGAAGCAGGCTTCCCCGGACTCCTCCTAGAATGGATCTTCTCCTTTCTCACTGGAATAACCCAAACCGTCAACTTGCCCCCCTATGCTTCTGAAGAACGAGATCTTATATGTGGAGCACAGCAGGGCTCCTCGCTCAGGCCAGCACTCTTCAACATCTACATGACTCCGCTGGCTGACGTCATATGAGCTCACAACATAAACATCCTCACTTATGCCGACGACACATAACTGATACTGTCCCTCTAGGCAAAACACCCAAAACCAGGAAAAAGTTCACCACATGCTTGAAAAAAGTAGCCACCTGGATGAAATCCAGTTGCCTCAAATTGAAGTCGCACAAGTCAGAGGTAGAAGTCTTGTCTTCTGGCATGCCTTCTCATGAGACTTCACCTGGTGGCCCATAGGCCTTTGACCCACCCCCACGCCCTGTTCGCAAGTGAGAAACCTCGGAATCATCATAGACAACAAATTGGACCTGACCGCCCAAGTCAACGCAGTGGCCTCAGCCTGCGTCAACACCCTAGTGATGCTTAAGAAAATCTTCAATTGGCTACCAGACAATACGAGGAAAACCATCACCCAAGCCCTCATTACCAGCAGACTAGACAATGGAAACACCCTCTACTTAGGGATTACCAACCAGCTCCAAAGATGACTACAGACAGTGTAAAACACAGCAGCCAGACTAGTCCTTAACCTCAAATGCAGAGCCCACGTCACATCACGTAACTCCACTGACTCCAATGCACAAGCATGCACACTTTAAACTCCTCACCCACACCTACACCTAGCTTCACCTCCCTGAACAGCTGCATTTACTTCCATCAACTTTCCAGACACCTCGGCTCTGTCAATGTCTCACTAGCACACTACCCACAAATACACAAAAGCAAATTAGGGGGCCGCAATTTCTCATACATAACATAACATAACATAACATAACAAAACAAAACATAAAATAACATGACATAACATAATATATGTCTTTGACACTTCTCGGGTGCAGCACTGTCAGCCTATGTGGACATATCAGTTATCTATGGTCTTAAGAAAGAAACATAATGATTGAAAATTGAAGTTTTTCAAATTTGAATTCTTTCACTTCAATAAAAAACGTAAACTTCTCCCTAGCTAGCAGTTTCTATATTGTACTTGGCCAACTGCTATTTGAGGGATCAATATTTTTACCATAAAGTTGCTGACACCTGCTTTTTCACAAAAAAAAAATATATATATATATATATGCAAAAACTTCTCCTTCCGTGAAAGTAGAAACAGGGACACAGCGGGGCTTAGAAGCTCAGTTTATTCAAAACCCGGCATAACGCGTTTCGGCGACTGCCTTTTTCAAATGCCTCGGGTGATTTGAGGTTTCAGTTCACTCGTGTAAGCCCATCCTCCTATGGTAGCGTGGGACACACCAGAATCTCATTACTTCAGAGTGTACTCAAGCTGCTCAGTGTTCAAAGACTGCAAGTTCCTGCATGCAGTTGGTCCGTGGCGCTGATGAGTATCTCTGTCAGCCTTTTTATTTGATTACTCCAAGTGAGAGGCTGAATGATGTGATTCAGGTTGAAACCTTGACACAATCCTGGACAATAGACGGTTTCTCCGCCCTCTCTTCCAACCGTCCTCTTCCCCGCTGGCAGAGTGCCTGGAGGTGCTAGTTCAAGTAACTGCGTCTCTCCATGTAGTATGGACTGTCTATGACAACAGGTTCACTGCTTCCTGGGGACGGCCGGCGATCCGGTATTAAGCCATTGATACCTTGGGATGCTTGAGGAAGGGTCCCCATTGCGTGTCAGTGGCTGCACGCTAAATATGCAAAAACTTCTCCTTCCGTGAAAGTAGAAACAGGAACACAGCGGGGCTTAGAAGACTCCGTTTATTCAAAACCCGGCATAACGCGTTTCGGCGACTGCCTTTTTCAAATGCCTCGGGTGATTTGAGGTTTCAGTTCACTCGTGTAAGCCCATATATATATATATATATAATTCTTTTTGGAGGTAATATTGTGTATTGTTTTCAGAACTCTCATTAGGATAATGACCTCCAGCAGTGCAATGTCCCAGAATTCTTTTATCAAGGGACAATCCCAGAAAATGTGTGTAATGATCCCCGTTCTATGACAATCCATCCAACAGATTTCATATCTGGATGTATCAAATGTGTACAGTATTATGCCAATGGAGCAGTATTTCCATCAGTAGTTCCCTACTTACAACTACTACTACTCTTTGTGTACATTGTTGGCCCAGTTCCTCATCCCACGATATTTTCTATCTGTTACTGGTATTGGGTTTGCCTAGCAAAAACATTTTTGTATATGTTTTATAAAACTTGTCTCAATTGTTTTGCAGATTTTTTCAGATCATCAAAAGTAAACATTTTCATTTTTTAATTTATCCTCAATTTCGGCCTGACTTTATAGTAATTGAAGTGTTTAGTTTTTGTCATTCAAACTCGGCCTTTATCTGCTAAAATATTCTAATAACAGTAACCCAAAAGAGTCTTCATTCATCTGAAATTATCACCATCTCATTGAGTTGGGAAATCTGGGTAGTGGTGTAGAAAGGAACAGAAAAGTAATGTGGCCCACTGCAATTCTGATCCAATCCCAAGTGTCTTACAAAAGTCATGAAACCGGGAATTTTGTTTAAAGTGTCCTGAAATTTCAGTGGCCCGTTTGTTAATACTAAAAGATATTGTTTGAAAGTTTCAGGTTTATTCCATTCAAACAAAAGGTCACCTAAGATTCCTGGTAATATTTAACCATGTATGATATTGCCAGTACACCCCACAACAGCAGCAGCATCTTGTGTCTGAATAAATGTTCTGGAAGCCCAGTATGAGGTTTGTGAATATTTTTGTCCATCTCTTAGCTTTCATTTGTGTACTGGTATTGTAAGGGTGTGCATGAGATACCACAATTGTAAGCATATATTAATCTTAATGATGGTCTTTCTTCTGAGCCATGAGACAGCTTGGTTAAATCATCTTGCAAGGTTTTTCCTACTATCCATTGTTAATTTAGCATATTATTCTGTTACCACTCTATGGGCATTTGGGGCAATATAAATACTTCATTTCACAATGGGTTTAATATTAAATTGAAATGGGTTTAAAGCTATTACTGGAAGAACGGTATGTAAATTGCCTATGGACATATTTAGGATATTGTATTCTTCTGCCCTTTATTTGTGTAGCCTTTCACACGTGTTGCATAATGGTTCATTGTTAGTGCAAAGAATAGAGTGGGCTGTGGGCATCTTTGTCTTTTTACTCTGTCTTGTATTCCTTTTCTGAAAGCTAATATATATCTTAGCCATCATCTTTATAGCAAACCATTAACCAAGCTTTAATTTGTGGCCTAACCCACATTTTAAAGATTGGGATGTTTTGTATAAAATCCCAATCCACTAGGTTGAAGGCCTTCTGGGTATCTAACAACTGGTGGATGCCTTCTTTCCAAATTATGGGATGTGAATTACATTAATAAATTATTGTGTCTTATTCTCTTCATATCTGCCCCTCATAAACCCTGCTTTATTCAGATTCACATGTTCAGGCACACATGCTGCTGTCTGGTTGCCAACACCTTTATAACCAATTGTACCTCTTTTTGGACACCAATCTCTTTTCTTGAAACCTCTTGTGCTAGATCTTGTAAGGTCCATATTTATCCACTCTTGGAGGCATAGAGATCTAGCTTCTTTCTCTGTGTATTCTTTTAACCACCACATACATATTGTGCAAGTAATTTATGTTGAAGAAACAAATCAAAGGAGCTTTTATTTCTGCAGCTTAACAGCATAACCAACTGTTAGAAGATAGTTCTGACCATCTGAGCCGCCCGGATTGTTCGCTTTTTGAACACCTATTTGCTGAACTTTTACTGTGGGAGAGCCTCATAAGTTGGGACTCACCCACAGTGAA
The DNA here is from genome assembly GCA_963921515.1 of Calotriton arnoldi. Lineage (NCBI taxonomy): Eukaryota > Metazoa > Chordata > Amphibia > Caudata > Salamandridae > Calotriton > Calotriton arnoldi. The sequence continues at coordinate 1,326,708 of CAWUFW010003916.1, read as the reverse complement.
CTCATGATGAAAGGGACTGCATGTGTATTTTACCGGTGTCCCCCTGGCACGAGTAAGCCGCTGCGCTGCAGCCAGAGTAAGGGGCACTGGGCTGGTTACATGCAGACACGTGTGTACATGCTGCGCAGAGGAGATTCCTGGCATGCGCAGCCCAGGAGCAGCTACAAAGTGAATGGTGTGGCAGGACTTACGCAGAGCTGGGTGGTGACATGGAATAGGCTTTCTACAATGGGAAGAAACATTTGAGGGAAAGTCAGTGTGCTTTACTGTTTTCACTCCATTACTCTCCTATGAGGATGGGGAGCACATGGGCTAGTTTCACTTTCCAAGGGCCTACAAATTCCAGACACGCACTAAAGTCCACAGTAACTTATGTGAGAAGAAGTATTCTGCAGAGTCCAAAGTCATATTTGCACTGCTTTTGGGTCATCCAGAAATATCATATTTCTCTGAGTCAGCTCATAACCAGGGCCTGGCTGGGGCTGACCCTGACAGGCTGAATTAATGACCTTCCTCCCCAAGCTGTAGCATCAGAGGCCTAGCCCTGCACGACAAGCATTCCAAGGGTGAAGGCCTCCTCTTCAAGAAGAGAGGATGGGTGGAGCTACAGGTTAATCAATCAGCAGCTGTCACCTGGTGCCAGGCACCAAGCTGCTCTGGAGGGAAGGCAGCGAGGGGGGAAGGGGCTTTCAGAGACCATGTGGCATGAGACCCCTGGATGATGCCATTTTGAACTAACCCAGAGGCCTGGGCAGGAAGGAGGGAGCAGGGGCAGGGAAGTGATGTGTCGCTGTTTGATAGGGCAAACAGAGATTTCCTGCCAGCCCCCTCCAAATTCTATAAAAGAGTTTGCACAGGAAGAGGAGCTCTCTCTGGGGTGTGGTCTGCTGAGGACGACTCGTGCTGGATCCTGGCACCATGGGCAGCTGGAAGGAAGAACCTCCAGACTGGCCCAGGACCCTGACTTGCGCCAAAAGGGGAGACCAGGACAAATGACCAGAAGCCTGGGCCTCTGCGCAAGGAGAAGACAGGCCCAGGAAGAGAGCCAGGCGAAAGGCTGGCGCAGGGAGCCAGTGAAGACCGCTCCCTGCTCCATTTACCCTCCTGGAGATCAAGAGGGCGGAGGAAAGTGCTCCCAGTGGCTGGGGAGCCCCACCAGGAGCAAGAAGAGGCCAGAATGGAGCCGATCGGTCGCCTGGGGGCTGAGAAATGCCCCCCAGAAGGTAGCTGACCTTTGACCTCTGCAGGGACCGACGGCGAAGCGCGTGGGGCTCTGCCGCCGGTCCAATATGTGCCCCCGGGGTGGGTCAGGTCCCGGGGGCTGCCCCCGGAAGAAGTCAAGCCGGGGAGCGCCGTCGCGCTCCCCGTGAACATGCCCAAAAGGGGGTGCCAGGAGCCCACCCTGGCTCCCGGTGATGGCGCTGAAGAGGAGGGGGGTGCTCCATCGCGCAACCCCCCTCGCGTGTGAAGCCAAGTTGGGGAGCGCCATCGCGCTCCCTGTGAAGACTCCCTGGGGCCCGGGATACCAACTCCGGGCCCGACGCACAGAAGCAAAGCCGTGGAGCGCCGTCGTGCCCCCCGTGAAGGTGTCCCTGGGGGGGCCCGGGGCCCCATCCCCGGGCCCGAAGTAAAGATGAGGTGGGGGAGTGCCGTCGCACTCCCCTGCGGTAGCGGGAAGGCGGGGAAGTGCCGTCGCACTCCCCCGAAGACCCGCCGGAGCAGACAGACCAGAACAGGAATGCCAGCTCCCGCGGCAGCACGCGAAGATGCTGGCCAGTCGGGGAGCCGGCGGGAGCCGGCGGGGGTGGGGTCCCGAGCGGCTCTCCACCCAGAAGGCCAGACGGGGTGCCCGGGTGGGACTGGGGCCCCAAAGGAGGTGAGAGGTGCGAGGGGCCCAGGTGGGACTGGGCCCCCAAGAACAGCCGGAGCAGCTGGGGGTGGGCTCCCCGAGCTGCAATGCCTCACCTGGGGGTCCGGGTGGGACCGGACCCTCCAACGATGCCAAGACGTGGCCAGAGGCCCACAGCGCGGCTCTCCCAGCGCAGCGGGGGAGCCGCTGTTAGGATATTCACGGAGCAAAGGAGAAGCGCCCCATAATGCCTTGCAGGCCCGGACCGGCCTGCAAGGGAAAATAGCTTTTCCTCGGTTCGCAGTGGCCCCAGGACGGGGTCACCGCCTAAGGTGTGACAAGGTGCAGGGGAGCTGCAGAAGCTACGCAGTCTCCCCAGCACGAAAATGGAAAGTCCCTCAATAAGTCTCATGGGGACTTAAAAGAAACAACCCCTCAAGGGCTCAGCCAGCAATCAACTTTCCCCTGGGTTGGAACTTTTGTTCTACAGCTGGGGGGGTGCCGTAAGGATTGCCTCAATGTGTGGAAGGCTGTGCTGGGGATGTCTGTAGAAGGGCATCCCCTGGCGGTGAAGAGGAGCAACTGCCTGAGAAGTGCATTTACCAATGTTATTTCTTTTAGAGGGACTCTAAGTCACACGTGTAATGTGAAGTACCTGTGTAAGGTGGAGTCATAAGCGAAGTGGGGTTATGTTGCCAGACATTCCTGCTAGGGTGTCTGACTGTAAATGCTTAATCCTGTGATTTTACCTGTGATGCCTTTTAGAGGCTGTGATTGCAATGCATTACAACTGTTATCAGCTATGAAAAGTACCTCATTTAAAGTGATGCCCAAACATGTATTCTTGCTACTGCGTTAGGGAGGAACAACCCGAGACTGCTACTAAGATGTAGAGGTGCATACTGTATGGTCAGTATGAGATGCTCAGTCAGGGTTATGTGTCTCCAGGGCAGGTGTACCTATTTTTAATGCTTGTTGAGATGATGGGGTGGGTCGCCACTGGGATGGTGCCAGTTGGTAAGGCCCTCGCTCCAGGTTGTGTCAACCCACTGCATTAGGGGGCAAGATGATGTGCATACAGGGAGTGGTGGTACTAGACCCCCGCGGGAGAGGTGGAGATGTTATGCAATGTCACAAAGTAATTCCAACAGCTTATGTATATTTGTAAATTGGTGCATAGTATTGAGTAGTGTGTGTGTCTAATAAATGTACTCTTACTTTTACAAAGCAAAGTACAGACTGGACAATCAATTATTGAGTGTTATTTCTGCGTACTTGTAATGGCGATTACTAGCCTACACCACCTTCCTTGAGTAAGCCTTAGACTGCTCTGCAACGCTACCCTCTGAGAGTCCAAGCGCTACAATAGGGTGTTTGGTTCCCAGTGAAGGCCAAATGTGACATGTTATTTGTGCAGGCCTCACAGATACTGCCTCGTTTTCCAACACCAACCTACCCCATTTTTTGTATAGCAGAGCCAAATAAGTAGTTTGAATATTTATCACAACTTAATTAAGCAATGATTGAATACATCATTTTTCATAGAGGCATTACTCAAAGCTTTATTTTCTGCTAAGTCTTTCCCACCCAAGCTAAGTACGGCAATACCCGGAAAACTCAGTTATATTGCACTGCATGTTAGTTGGTTTATAAAGGTCTTTGCATGCATTAAGTAGTTACAAAGTACAGAACAAACTAGTGCTAAATCTGAATTAAAATCCAAAATGGTCATGTTTGGAAAACAGGTTATAAGAATGGTTGTTGTTGGTCTGAAGGTTTAATATTTTAAATTGTGACAGGGTACCATTACCTGGGAATATGGCTTGAGAGTCATGAGCAGATGAAGACACATGTTAATGCCCTACTTGATGATGCTGCAATATTAAGCTTTGGAATAAAGTATTTGTATTACAACACCCCCACTTTCTAGATGAGACTAATTTTGATTGTTGTACAAACAAAGTTTGTACAATAATCAATGTCTTCACAGATTTGTGCCCAGCTGGCCCAAAGCTAAATACATTTGAAATCTGGTTTATTAAAATAATTCCTCACGGAAGCTTCACTTAGAGTCTGCAGGGTGCCAATGTGAACACTGTGCAATGATTAGAATACTCTTTTTTGAGAAACTCATGAAATAATCCCAAGGTTCTGTAGCTAAGAAATGCTTGATGGAATTAGTCTTGAAGGTTTTCTGGGACTCATCTTCATCTCATTTTGAGCCTGAGGGCCGATAAGAAGAAAGCTGATGTTGCACATTGAAAGAAACTGGGTTGTTGGTTGACTGGAGTTGAGCCCTGGTCAAGCAAAAACTACAATCCTTGTCAGGGTAAGGCACACGCAAACCGCAAATTAATCCGTGCTCAACCCCCTGGTAGCTTGGCACAGAGCAGTCAAGCTTAACTTAGAGGCAATGTTTAAATTATTTGTGCAACATTTCAAACAATAACAAAGGTAAAACACACCACAAAAGGAGCCCACAACAGTATTAGAAAAGTAGAGTAATTTTGAATAAAAAACTTAAGACTAAAACAACAAAGATACAATTAGTAGCACTGGAGATACTGACTTTTTAAGTTTCTAGAGAAAAAAGTGCCAAAAGTGTTAAAGCGCCAACTGTGGAAATCTTGTCGCAAAGTCACAACTTCACGGAGATCGCAATGGAGTGCAGGCTGGCAACAGGGACCCAGTTAGGCATGCTGAACAGAGTACCTTAAATCCTGGTTTGCAGTTTGAGGTCACGCAGGTGAGCAATGCATCGGTTCCGAGATGCGGCGAGGCAACAGAGCGAGGTCATGTTTGCGTCGTTGTCAATGATCCCATCGATGAGGGCTTGTGATGCGAAGTCCAGAATTGGGGATGCGTCACGGAGTCTGGGTGATACATCGGTTCTGAGGAGCTGCAAGGCTGCAATGTGGAGTCCGTCATCGAGGCTGCCATCGACGAGAGATGCGAGGGCCTATGCAGAGAGTGTGTTGCACAGCGGCGGTTCCGAAGGCGATGTGGGCTGTGGTGGCAATGCGAGTCTTTGCAATGGGCCCAATCCACGCATCAACAAAGATGCTTTGCTTCTGCTTGGGGTTGCGCCACACAGCAGAGGAGATGCGTCAGTTCCGCTGGATCCACAGAGGCTAGCAAAGCACCTTAAGCCCACTTCCAAGGGTTACAGGACAGGGGTGGCACCACTTGGCAGAACAGACTTACAGATAGCAGAGTCCAGGTGCAGATGCAAGGTTGTTTGAAGCCTATTATTTCCATGAGGCTTCAGATCAGGAGGTCAGCTAACTAGCCCTTTGAGTCACTCTGGAATCATGGATTCAAGAGATGCAGGTCCAGTCCTTCTCACCCAGACAATAGGGCAGCAGGCAGCAGGTCAGCACAGCAAAGCAGGAGTCGAGCAGAGTGCAGTCCAGAAGAGTGGCAGCCCATCGGCAGCACAGCAGTTCTTCCTGGCAGAGTATCCATGGTTCCAGAAGTATACTGAAGAGTTGGTGTCTGAGGTCCAGTATTTATATCCAGTTATGCCTTTGAAGTTGGGGAGAAGCTTTTAGCGGTTTCCCTTGGAAGTACCCTGGCATTCTGCCTTCCCTGCCCTGCCTCCAGATGAACTACAGGGGCTATGCAGCCCTTTGTGTGGAGGCAGGACACAGCCAATTCTGGTGTAAGCGGGCTGTGCTCAGCTTCTCCCTTCCATTCCAGAGACACCAAACATGAATTGTTTATCTCTTCCCATTTGGAAATTACACTTAATAAGGCAACTCCACTGTTAACCAATGAGAGAGATAGGCCCGGCATTAGTGGAAAACTAATTTAGGAGTTTTTCACTACTGGGGCATGTAAAACTTAAAGGTACATGTTCTGCTTGTTAAATACATCACACCCTGCCCTCTGGGCTTTCCAGGGCCTACCCTAGCTGTAATGTTTATGTATTATAGAAGAATGTTTGGGCCTGACAAATGGGCGATTTTACCAGGTTGAAATGGCAGTTAAAACTTAGGCTCTCAAATGGCAGGCCTGAGACATGTTAAAAAGGGCTACTTAGGTGGGTGGAACAACCAGTATCACTCTGAATTGTTAGCCACATTGTTTGAGTTTGCAACTTTTAAAGCTCAGAGGGTCCGAGCAGGAATTAGCAATTGTAATTTCAGTGCTGTATTTCCTCAGTTGGGTGAATAAAATCATGACTACATGATACATGGACATTGTCCTTTAGACATGTAAGATAGTTTGTTCATTTAGAATATAAATGGACTCACAAATTGTTTATATTTTGTATTTGGGTCCAAAGTCTGGTTTTAAATCCAAGAACAGTAAAATATGTTCATTAACTATCTTTGCAGTTTCTTCTGGTGAGAAGTTGTAGGTTTTGGCAGTTCAAATTTCATTCATTTTGTGCAGTCACACACTAGAGGCAGGAGGAGTTAGCATTTTCTTATTGCGTGTCTTGGAACCATTAACATTTAAACAGCTGGTCTTTGCCAATTCTTCTGACATATTAATTTAGTTAAATTGGAAAGAGAGCTTTTCAGCCTGTCCTGAAACACACCATAAACCTATGGATCATATGTGTTAAATATGGATGCTCACTATATCACATGGGATATATAGCATGACAATTATACAGCATCTGCTACATGATTTCTGCCACTATCAATCAGTAGATTTGTAGAGCGCTTCTTGTCACTCGTGAGGGTATCCAGGCTATACTACATAGTGAGGTAAGTATATAGGTAGTTTTCCACACTTATCTCCAAAGGCAAATATGGGTGGAATTAAGAATAGAGGAGCCTGGTACAATGATTTGGAGAGCTTCAGAAGTCTTGGTTCAAACCACTGGTAAAACAAACATTGATATAGATGTAATATCCTGTCAGCAAAGAACTCGAATTCCTGGTTTATAATGTTATTCTGAAATAATGAAAACGTAAGGTTAATGTAATGGTAGGTTGATGTAGTGGATGTGATATTATTGTCGGTCGATATCCTCAACCTCAAAATAGCGACGTATATTAAATTACATGCTGAATTCTGCAGTTAGGTTTATGAGCAAGCAATCTGAGTTTCTGGATGACTAGTAGATTCCTTTACCATAGTGATGCCCCATCACAACATAAAATTATACAAGCAGTGACCTAAATATCTTTTCAGTGAAGAAGCTTGGTATAACAAGTAATGATATAGATGTAAGATCCTGTCAGCAAAGAACTCGAATTCTTAGAGTGTAATGTTACTCTGCAATGATGAAAAAGTAAGACTGAGGTAATGGTTAACGTAAAGGAGCATGACGTTCCTTGATGTGTGTATTTTTATCACTTTGTTTTGCATTAATGTTTGATAATCACTAAATAACTCTGTAATGCATATTTTAGACCAAGAATATTAACATTGTTAATTTTGATTGGACTTTACAGGATATGCTACTGTAATGTCTTCTAGAATGGTAATTGCTGAAATAGAGTATATGTGATCTTCACTTTTAACGTTAATGATGAAATATTTTTATCTTCCCATTGAAAGCCAGATAGGTTGAGGAGATATAAAATTCAAGAGAAAGATCAGGGTTAAGAGAGGGGGGGCGGAGAAAGATGAGAATGGAGAGAGATCACAAAGGAATAAGGGAGGAGCGGAGAAGAACATTAGAACAATTTCAGTACGAATACCCTTCAACCTAAGCACTGAAACCATAACTTGGTTTACTAATTGAGGGGGAGTTCATGTAGTAAATGGTTTCCATTTCTACCACTGTCAAATAAACTAACTGAGCCCATGTTTCGCACAAGTTCACAGTGGCACGGTAAGAATACCATGTGCCCTTGTTAAAGCAAAGACAATGTACTACCCCCTGTCCACTTACTGGTTAGTAAAATACAGGTATAATTGAGGGGCAGTGGACCTATAACACGCATGAGCCCTGGTGACACTTCCCCTGCTGCAGTATTTAACACAAAAAACATGCATTTTAATTTGTTTCGCATCTTTTCTTTGCATAATATACACAGAAATGTAGATTGGCAATCCATGAAGTTGTAGTATGGTTTCCACGAGTGGCTTCCCACTGGTGTTGTAGGTTGAAAAGTGTAATCAAAACTCCATCACTTGACTATAATGTCTATGTGGACACTGAATTGGAAAATGGAGCCCCCATTTCTGAATTGCTACTTGCACATTCTGAGCACTACTCTGATTCGCTGATGGTCACCAAGCTGTAACTTCTTAGGGATGCCTCCCAGGGCAGCATAGGGTATCTGTGATCAAAGATTCAAAGGCATGTCATGCAGAAAAAACACTGCTTTTCCCTATCCACAGCCTTCTACTGTGCCTCTTGCTGTCAAAATAGATGATTTTGTAGGTGCACCAACCACTAATTACCTTTGCTTCTCTCTGCCTAAAACAAACATATTAGCATCATCCTTGCATATGTCCCTCACCATATGCGTTGCTGTTCTGAGAGAGACCCAATGAAAGCTGAAGGAAGACACCAGCACTGCTTATTTTGTAAAGTACAACTTCCCAAACTTTTTAGGGCGCGAGAACACTTTGGGGGTGTATGCCTTTACGACAAGACTTACATTACTCACTACAGCTGCCACCCAACAACAGCTGGTGCATGCCCCCAATCACATCTTTTATGTCCCGTCAGTCCACGATCAGACTGACTTGGTATAGCAGCTTTCTCACATTCAGGGAGGCGTGAGCACAAGTCCTTGTTTCATTTCCATTGTTGTTTGTAGAAATAGAAGAAGGACTTCCATTACACTGAATGGTTAAGTAAGGATCATTGTCTTGGTAGTCTGTGGGGATTGTGTTATGCATTCCTGGCGCGTGGGTTTCACTCAGTTTTGGAATGCAGGGAGGATTCCGAGGTCGGGATTTGCTGCCTGGCTCTCGGTGTTGCTGGATTAATAAACGTACCTCTGGTGCTATCATTATTGGCTTGCGCATCTTTTCATAGTCCTTCCTTTTTAGGTTTCGCCTAGGCAGCGCATGCGCTGTCTCGTCGAGAGATGCTGTATACAGTATAGCGGGGGAAGCTCCGCCCACTTTTTGGCCATAAATTTGATTGGCTGCAATGCTAAATTCTGCATTTTGATTGGTTTGTGCCTTCTTAGTCCCGCCTCCTGACTGCCATTGCGTCATGTTTCCCCTTCCGAGGCTATCAGCCCCTTTACTTGTAAAACCGTTTTGTTTCCCTGTCTCGCCCCGTTCCCTCCCGCAGTCCGCAACTTATTGTACCACAACCACCCCCCCCACCTCCTCCCGTTCGTGCCTTCACCCATGCCGGCACTTCCATTTAAAATGCAATAGGTCTCGGGTAAATCCGAGTCCTATTGCATTTTCAATGCTTGTTTGCGGTCTCATTGGTGGGTGAATTCGCACTCTTTGTGTCGCATCGCGCGATGCCTGACATCGTACGCATGCGCAACAAAATAGTGGCGTTCCTAATTCACGGCGGTAGGCATTCACTGTCACCCTTCACATACCCTCTAACACCCATGCAGTCTCTCAGACATGCACACAAGCCATGCTCATAAGGCTGGCAGTGGAATGAGCTTGTACACCCGTCTCGCATCCCCGAGGTCCTAAAAGTTAAGGGGAGGGAGTGGAGAGCGGCCATGCTGTCCAGCGGACACTAATCGGGTTTCAACATTGCAAGAACGGGAATTTAGTGTTGTGTTTAACCTTTGCAGCGGATTACAGAGGCCCCGCTCTCGCCGGCACTGTCTTCGAGCTGCCACCACCGCGCGTGGAACACACACTCTCTGTCTGAGCGCTCACTCGCTCTTTCCCAAACCACTGACTCTCTGGCAGTTCACAACACTGTCCTCTCAGAGGACATGATCCCCTCGGATCCTCCAAACCCTCACTCCCTACGGAGAGCACTCTTCTCCAAGGGCTCACTCCCCGCTCGGAGCACTCTCGGGCTAATAAGAGCACTCGCCACGAGCCTGCATCACTCCGGTCTCTCACTCAGAGCACTCTCCTCAGCAGTGTGACAGCGATAGCCCCGGAACACTCTCCCCCATGCTCACTGACTGCTCAATTCGCCCTCCCCGTCCGTTCTCACCTCGAATCCTCACTCATGGTCCAGATTACGCACTTTGTGGGCCGGGATGCGGTGCACGCAGGGGTGGGTGACATTAGGTCTAATAGCGGCTTGAAAGGGCGTTGTGGGCGCGCTGTGGTTGTGTACTGGCCGGGTGCTCTGATTGGCTGTGGGTATGATATCGGTATCCCGGTGACGTCGTGTCAGTATGGTGGTAAGGGGGTGCTGACTGGGGCGTGATGGGCAGTCGAGAGGTGTTGAGGCGAGCCTATGGTGTGGTAGGGTCAGACTATGACTTCACGGTGTCTGTCGGGACATTGGGGCTTGTCTGCTTGTGCTGGGAGGTGTGGTGGTATTAAGGTGGGGGGTATAGAGTGTGATTTATGGGCTCTGGAGTGTGAAGGTGTGATGCTGTTGGGCACAGCATATGGTGTTTAGGTGTCTAATGTGTGGTACGTAATACGGACGATGGGTGTGATATACCTGTAAATATGGCATGCCTATTCGGCAGATGCTGTGCTATGGGGGTGTGCGCTAAAGCGTTTGCAGAGGTTATTAAACTGTGATAAGGCTGTGGTACAAAGATGTTGGGTGTGTGAGGGGATAAGGTGTGATATGTACGTGCTGGGAGAAAGGGTTGTGCTGGGATATGTTTTGGCATGCGGCGCGCGTGTATCTGTGAGTGTGGGTGCAGATGGGGTGTGTAGGGTGATGGGGGCTGTGATAAGCTCTACTGAAGGTGTGATATTAGGTGCTGGGTGTGTGTAGGGCGTGTCCAAAGGTCAGTCGTGGGGATGCTGGGTGTGACATAGCCACGCTTCAGGGATGCTGAGGTGTGGCCCTGTGAGGGTGTGCTAGAAGGCTGGGTAGGTGTGTAGGCAGCGAGCTGTGGGTCCAGAAGTGGTTTGGGGTGTGGCTGGTCTGGAGAATACGACCTGGGTGTGCACGGTGATTGTGCTAGAGAGGGGGTTGAGGGCGGTAGTGAGGTGTGGGTCTGATGGTAGAAGTTATGAGGTGGTATTAGGACGAGGGTCAGGGGCAGACGTGAACTGGGTGCTGGGACGGGACACTGTCCAAGACGCATTAAAAAAGTCGGGGAAAGAGTTAAAAGGCAGGAAATGGTGCCTCTGTGTTTAGTGCAGGGGCTAAAAATGTAACAAAAGCAATTCTGGAGTATGCATCGGATACATCAATTTATATAAAGGTATAATGCGTTTGGGTAACTACAATGCTAATGGATTTTATAGTTCTGCTGGTTTCTGAGTCCTAGTGTTTTGTTACAGCGTAATTGGTACGAATCTAATTGGTACGAATCTGCTTTATTGTGCGGTTTTCAGGACGAATGTTAATGGCCGGGGGTAAAATAAACACCTAACTGCACAATTACAGAAATAGCTGGCTTGGGGAAAGAGTGTCCTTTTGATAGAACTTGCATTCACGTTTGTGCCCCAGGGTGCTTGTTTACCAGGTGTATTGCTTTCTGATGAGGAACTCTAGCTAATCACTTTAGCATTCTCTAGATTCCAGTCCATAGAACTTCTCTTCCACGAGCACCCGTAAACAATAATATTTTTTCAAATCATGTATTTTCAGCGATATAACCACCGAACGCCCTGATATTATATTAAAAACAGAGCTTTGGACTATACCATTTCCTGCTAAAATGCAATATTTCTCTCCATGTGTTCCCATACCTGGCATGTCACACAGTTTGGTGCTTACTTTCCCTCCTCCATGTTGAAAAACAGTAGATGTTTCACCACCCAGGCTAAGGTACTGCATAGCTAAATACATATAAGGTCCCAAAGGCGAGACCGTTTGCATTGCAAATGCTTGTTTATAACGTCAGTGTGCATGGCAGGGTGGCTGATCTGCTGTCCCTTGCTGCTGTAAGTTAAGGCAGCTGTAGAATTAATAATAGAAATCTGAACTTATAAATATTAGCTATTTTCATGAGTAGCTCTTTTGAGCAGTAGGGATGCTGTGCAATCATCTATTTCGTGTAAGCTATAATTAAGTAGCTACTTTGTGAAGAACCATTTTGAGTGGGAGACAGTGCAAGGAATAATAAAGAGCCAAGCTAATCCATATGCATCAGGAACCATTCTTCAGTAGTGTCCTCTTTAGCAGACAGATCTGCGCTCTGTCTTAAATCGATACCACGGAGGTCACAATTAAAGCCAATAAACACGAGAGCTTAATGCACATATCACATTTTGCTACAATGCCAGAGGTGGACTGAAGCAAACATTTTCCTTCTTTGAGGCTTTGCTTCCAAAATGCACGATGGGTTTCATCCTCTGAGAAATTGGAAGTGTAATTCAAAGAGCCATCTCATTTCAATGACCGAATACAGTCTCAATCCTCATGCATGCAATTATTGGAAGAGACTAGCAGCAACAAATCTGATTAGTGGCTTCCAAGAGCGCTATCTGCAAACCGCATTACAGAAGCCATCCCATGCTCAGAGCCAATGATGTAAATCAACTGTCCTACGGAGGCAGATAAAGGAAATGACTGAAGATGGCCGCTTCTTCCTATTGCAGAGCCATCCCAGACCTCATGTAGTCTTTCTGAGAAATATCACTGCTAAACCAATTTACGATTTTTTTTTTGTTATATGAAGACGTTTTATAAAACGTTTTGGAAACAGGTGAAATATGTAAAATAATGTGCTTCCCTGGTAGCTGATACATGAGTATACATTTCAGGCAATGACTGTATCACACATGGTCCATCTCTAGGGACTATACACAATATTCCATTTGCACCATTTGTGTAATGATAAGATTGTCTCAGCAAGCTAGTAGAGTTAGGGCCTGATTTTTACAGATGGGATACTCTAACTCAAGCGTGATGGGTATCCTGCCCACCTTGTTACAAGTGCATTTTATCCTATGGCACTTGTAACACGCGGACAGGATATCTGTCACATTTGTGATGCACTTCTTGTCTTCCAACTCTAAATCACGTCCTTGGGCCTTGATTAGAGTTTGGTGGCCAGGCTACTCCGTCAAAACGTGGAAGAAGTACTGTCCACCCTATTTAGAGTGGCACTGACTCTAATGCACTTGCAATATAAGTGCAGAATATTGCCTTGTTTTTGGCAGAGTGCCTTGTCTATCAAACTCCAAATAAGGCCATTGCAGTATAGCCAGGGCCGTCTTTAAGCAGTGCAACTGGTGCGGCTGCACTGGGCCCTGACCTGGAGGGGGGGCACTTTGTTCAGCAATAACTTAAGATTTAAGAGCACCTGATGCAGAGTTTCTTGTGCATCCAGCTTTCAGGCAGCAATAAAAATGTCAAGATAACTCTTGTGATTAATGTTCCTGCTAGAGAGAGAGTTCAGAGCTTTGTCTAATGGCCGTTTTGACTCTCCATAAAGTAGCACAGAGGGTTAATATGCCTGCTGCAAAGAACAGATCTGTATTTTATGTGGCTAGCTAAATGGATTAGTGAAGCCAGCCTTTACCAGCTCATTAAAACAAATGAAATGTATGTCAGAGAGGGGCTATGGAGAGATGAGAGGCACTTTTGCCGGGTGCTAGCTAGGGAATCTGAGGAAGAGGCCATGGGGGTGGGTGGGGCGCTAAAAAAGATTGTTGCACCAGGCACCAACAGTGCTAAACCTGGCCCTGAGCATTGAGGACAGTTGAATGATAGAGGCACGACTGTCTAAACCACGCGTGCCTCTACCACGCAGCCTAAGCCACAAATGCGTCTTAACCACGCATTCCTTTACCACGCATGCCTTTACCATGTCATTTTGGGGTAAAGGCATGAATGGTAAAGGGGTACGCATGACTAAGGTCATGACCCCCCACCACCGCCCTAAGCTACAAACTTCCCCGCCCCCCCTCCCCGCCCTTAGATCCAAATACCCCAACCCCCTCCCAACCCCCACTCTGTCCCTAACCCTTAAACACTACCTCGACTCCCTCCCACCCTATTGCGCTGTCCCTACAACTACCCCAACCCATTCCCCTGCCCTTAGGCCTAAAACCCAAACCCCTATTTTAAAAAACTACCCCGACCCCCCGAGCCCTAAAAACTACCCCGTTCTCCCCTAAGCCCTAAAAACTCCTGACTACTCATTCCCCCTCCCCTGTCCTGAGGCCTGTCCCTTAACAAACACTATCCCAACACCTTCCCAACCCCGCGTTGTCCCTAAAACTACCCCTACCCCTTCACTGCCCATAGGCCTAATACCATAACCCCTAATTAAAACTACCCGACCTTCCTCCAGCCCCTGAAAACTACGTCGACCCCCAGCCCTAAAACTACCCCAACCCCCCAAGCCCTGAAAACTACCAACGACTACCCCCAGCCCTGAAAACTACTTCCACTCCCCCAGCCCAGAAAACTAGTCCAGAACCCCTCAGCCCAGAAAACTAACCCCGACTCCCCCAGCCTGGAAAACTACCCTGGCCCCCAGCCCAGAATACTACCCCTGACCCTCCTAGACCAGAACACTACCCTGACCCCCCCCAGCCCAGAAAACTACCCCCAGCCCAGAATACTACCCCTGATCCCCCAAGCCCAGAAATCTACCCCGACCCCCCCATCTCAGAAAACTACCCCCAGCCCAGGAAACTACAGCCCAGCCCCACTTACCTCACCGCGGATCTCTTCCTGGCGAGGTCTTCCTGCTTCCATCCCCAGCAGCTAGACCACGCACTGCATTAACCACGCATATGCATGGTAAAGGCATATACGTGGTTAAGGAAAGTGTGGTTTAGCTTGCATAGTTGAAACACGTGTGGTTAAGACCGCGGAGTTCTGACTGTTTACCATTGTGGACATGTTTTTTCACAGAGCGTCCTTTACATCCAACTCTAAAATGCGGCCCTTAGAATTCAAGCAATAACTTGTGTTGAATGTCTGTGGTCTAATTTCCTTGAACATTTAAATAAAGCACAGGTATAAATCAGGGAGGGATAATTCTATTTGCGTGTCTGTGGCAGGGGAGATAATGGGGCAGGTTCTAATAGCCTTGCTGGCCAAAAAATACCTTCATTATTTTTTCTGCTAATATGCACTCATTGCGCCAGATTCACAAAGGTAAAATAAGATGAAAGTTTAACTTTACAACTATCGGTATTCACAAAGTGCATAAACTTGTTGAGTGCTGGAAATAACATGAAAGTAACGTGAAGCAGCATATAGTGCTGCTTTGCATTACTTAGCGCCAAGAGAGGGCGTACCTTGGGTGGTGCACGGGCGTTCCCATGCAACCATCCAAGGTTTCTGACGCTACACCCAATTTACTAAACAAAGTAGACTGGATTTAGCGCCAGAAAACTGTGCCCTTTTAAAGTAGGCACAAGGAAGGAGAAATGCTTTAATTTCTCCTTCCATTTCTGACTTTGTACGTTTGCTGCACTGTACAGCATACATACAAAGTCAGAAAAGGGTTGATGTCAGTCTATGCATGGTATTTTGTACTTGAAGGCTTCCCTTCCAGTACAATACTTATGCTAGACTCACGGAGACACCTTGCACCATGGCGCAAAAGTGTCTCTGTGTCGTACGGCAGCTGATTTCAGCACCGGCGCTAGGGAGAGGGGAGGAGAGTTCCATATTTGAATAAATTTGGATCTCTCCTGCTCTCTCCTTCTCATGCAGCGCAGCATTTATGGCAGCTGCACTGCGCTGCTTAAGAACTTTATAAATCTGGCCCTTAGTTTCCATTTGCACAGCTACTGCTAGATCTGCCAGTGGAAACCTTTAACCTTGTAGCCTGTCCTCCACTTGTCTACCAGGTAACATTGCACTGTATTTGGGGTAGTGTGATAATGACTCTTTTTTCCATACTAGCACTGCCATGCAGATCATAGTAGTCCTGGGAATATTTTCAAATACCTCTGATGCACATGGAAAAATATCCTTGCACATCAGAGATAGCCATCTTTGTCTTTGCAGCAACAAACCTCCACTTTGACGATTTGTTTGCTGCTAAGCAACAGAAAACACTACCCACACAGCTTTAACATGGTGGCCTTCTCAGCATTGAAAAGTAATGGAAGTGCAACTGTCGCACTTGCAGATGGGCTTTCATTTCAGAGACTCCCCAGGCAGCCAGTTACCAAGATATGGCAGGTGGACCACAACTAAGTAGTGGAAGCCAATGCCTCTATTGAACCAGTGGGGTAGCAGGCATTCTGCCTGTGTTTAAATAACCCTGTTAATCATTACTTGAACTACCGCTGACATAAATTATTCAGCCTTTTCTTCTATGTTTCCTCTTCATGAACTCCCACAAAGCTTCAGAAATTCATAAGTATTGTTAGTGAACCCTGTAATTTAATCCTTATGTTTATATAGTATTTTCTCCAACATTGAGTATAGGTCAAAACAATGTAACAATATAACTGAAATAATTACAAAGCACACATTACTAGGGGACAATGGAAGATATAAAATATATAGAATGGAAATGCTAGACAAACTAAATGCTCTTCAAGAGGTTTGTTATCCAAAGTCATTGTATAATGCAAGTTAGCATCTTGTGGAAACATATTTCAGATTGTGGGACATAACAGGTTAAAAGAAAGGTAGGAAGAGGCTTAGTGAGAAGGAGGACAGTGCAACAAATCAAAGGAGGCTGAATGGAGATTGTTGACTTTTTGCAGGGTCAACCCCAAGCTTTTTGTCTTCACCCACCTTTTTTCAAAACAGGTTTTGTTGGTTTTTAAGGCTCTGCGCACTTTACCACTGCTAACCAGTGCTAAAGTGCTTGTGCTGTCTCCTTTAAACATGGTAAAATTGGCTTACACCCAATCGGCACATTTAAATTACTTGTAAGTCCCTAGTAAAATGGTACTACATGTACCCAGGGCCTGTACTTTAAATGCTACTAGTGGGCCTGCAGCAAATATTGTGCTACTCACTTAAGTAGCTTTTACACATGGTTCAACCCTGCCATTGCAGCCTGTGTGCAGTTTTCCAGGCCTAAACGTTTCTTTTTAATATATATAAGTCACCCCTAAGGTAGTTCCTAAACAGCCCATTGGGCAGGATGCAGTATATTTAAAAAGTTAGACATGTACTTTACACTCTTAAATGTCCTGGTAGAGAAAAACACTTAAATTTATTTTTCACTACTACAAGGCCTACTTCTCCTATAGGATATCATTGGGTTACTACTACATTTAATAAGTGCTCACTTTCAATTGAGAACAGGTAGGATTGCCAAGTTTGGTGTCTAAAGAATTGTAATGTAAAACTCTCATTAAAAGGAAAAAATGGGATTTTAAGTCACAGTTCTGAAAATGCCACTTTTAGAAACTGGGGTGGTGTGGTGAGCAAAAGAATGATGGATTAAACCCAGATCCTTGTGACTGGGGGTGAAAGTTTGCATTGTCCAGCATTCCGTCCATCAATTGTTTCTTTTGCATATGTCGCCCTAAGTGGGAAGGGTATGCCCAGACGTGGGTCCTGTGCTCACTACACCACTGGATTCAAGCTAGCCTTGCTGGTGAAGGGTGATGCCCTGAAACCGGTCCAAGGATGCTCGTTTCCGGTCCAGGAAGGACTGGCTTGGCAGTTCGGGCTGGACTGTTCCCACAAGGAACAGGGTCAAGACTGATTTGCATATGGCTGGGTGCAAACTGGGGTGGTGTGGTGAGCAAAAGAATGATGGATTAAACCCAGATCCTTGTGACTGGGGGTGAATGTTTGCATTGTCCGGCTTTCCGTCCATCAATTGTTTCTTTTGCATATGTCCGCCTAAGTGGGAAGGGTATGCCCAGACATGGGTCCCGTGCTCACTACACCACTGGATTCAAGCTAGCCTGGCTGGTGAAGGGTGATGCCCTGAAACCGGTCCACGGATGCTTGTTTCCGGTCCAGGGAGGACCTGGCTTGGCGGTTCGGGCTGGACTGTTCCCACAAGGGACAGGGTCAAGACTGATTTGCATATGGCTGGGTCCAAACTGGGGTGGTGTGGTGAGCAAAAGAATGATGGATTAAACCCAGATCCTTGTGACTGGGGGTGAATGTTTGCATTGTCCAGCTTTCCGTCCATCAATTGTTTCTTTTGCATATGTCCGCCTAAGTTTGAAGGGTATGCCCAGACGTTGGTCCCGTCCACACTACACCACTGGATTCAAGTTAGCCTGGCTGATGAAGGGTGATGCCCTGAAACCGGTCCCAGGATGCTTGTTTCCGGTCCAGAGAGGACCTGGCATGGCAGTTCGGTCTGGACTGTTCCCACAAGGAACAGGGTCAGGACAGATTTGCATATGGCTGGATCCAAACTGGGGTGGTGTGGTGAGCAAAAGAATGATGGATTAAACCCAGATCCCAGACTTGGGGTGAATGTTTGCATTGTCCAGCATTCCGTCCATCAATTGTTTCTTTTGCACACTTTTAGAAAGTTGGCATTTTCATGTCCCAACAATTAGGTGCCTGCAACCTGTATCCAGGGTCAGATGACTAGGTGTAGCTGGCAGTTGGTCTGTGTGTATTGCTCCCAGACATTGAGACAAAGAAGGAATAGGTGCAGTCGCGGCCGGCATGGCTCGTGGGCTGGGGCGGGCGCAGGGAGGGGGAGATCACAATAAAAAAAAAAAATATTAAAAGACTACCTTTTCGCCTGGTCTTGCGTCTTCACTGCTCCTGCTCTGATGCTTTCCTGCCTCAGACAGGAACAGGAAACAGGCAGCCAGGATCCCTCCCTTAAGCCAATCACAATGCTGCAAGAAGCGTTGCGATTGGTTTGGGATGGCGCCCAGCCAGGGGCTAATGGGGTGGGCATGTTCTCCATGCAGGCTGCAATGCAGCCTGCATGGAGAAGGGCAGAGTGCGCATGACTGGTTTGGGCGGCCTGAGAGGGCCGACCAAACAGTCTTTGTGCACTCAGGAGTGGGCAAACCACTCCTCCCCTGCCCTGCTCAAAGAGCAGAGCAGCCTCGCCCACCTACCCACCCACAATGCAAAGCAAAGCAAATATAAAATGGTAATAACTACAAGTAATTACCATTTTATGTTTTGGCTTTCTCGCAATGCGAGAAAGCAGTGGGACGACGCTCCTCCTCCCTAGTGGAGGAGCTGCCCCTGAATAGGTGTTGGCAGGATGAGCCATCTATGGCTTGATAGGTGGGCGGAGCTGTGATCTACCACACATGCACATCACAAAGCCTCAGTCTGAGCACAATCACAAAGGGTTTAGTACTAGTCTTTTGTGCCCCTAGTTAAGTTGGGGCCTGGGCAGGGTGACGGGAAATTCCAAACACCTCTTAATGTGGTATCCTCCAGGACCTTCTAATACATCAAAGCTGACACCAAGTATAAACATTTGACCCTCAGACCCAACACTTCAGTACAGCTTTGGACCTGTGGAAGACTCAAAGGGCAGCTGTGCAGCTCTGCTGCAAGAAGAACTGCTAATGTGCTACCCTGCTACTCTGCTGCTCTGCTGCCATCTGCCTTGCTGCCTGAGTGAAAAGGACTGGGCCTGCATCTTGAACCCAGGACCACTAGAATGACTCCAAGGACTAATTGGCTGGCCTCCTGATCAGAGCCTCAGAGACATAAAATGCTCCTACCACCTTGGACCCAGCACATAGACTCTGTCTGCTGTGAGTCTTGCCCCCCAAGTGATGCCACGCAAGTCCTATACCCTTGGAAATGGGCTTGAAGATGCTCTGCTAGCCCAGCTGTGATCCCAGTAGAACTGATGCAGTGTGACGCGTCGCCTCGCAGCTCCACTTCGAACCGCCGCTGCGTCACGCATCCCCGATGCAGGATATCGCATCTTAACCTATAGCTCCTCTGAGCCGCCGCTGCGTGATACATCCTCAACGCGGGATCTCCCAATGCTCCGTTACCTGGATTTAAATTACTTTGTTCAGCTGGCCTAACTTGGGCCCTGTATCCTGCCCGCAGCTCCAGCGTGGTTGGTCTGAACTTCTGACTTTGTCCTGGTAGTGCTTTAACCACTATTTTCACTTACATTTGTAAAATTGCATATCTCCGTTTCTACTGATTGGATTTTTGTTGTTTTGGTCTCAAATAATTTATTACATTCTGCTCCATTTTACTAAATTGGTATGGGATTTTTCTTGTGCTGTGTTTTTACTTTATTACTGTATGAAGTGCTGCATAAATACTGTACACATTGCCGCTAAGCCTAAATGCTTTGTGCCAAGCTACCACAGGGCTAAGCACAGATTAATTTGGGTTTGCTTGTGACTTCACACTAACAGAAATTGTGGTTGCTGCTTGAGTACGGTTTCCATCCCCTCAATCAGTAACCCAATTTCCTATAGAGATACAACCAGTACAGGAAATGTGCTCATTATTTGACATATTTAAATACAATAAATTGTTATTGAAAGTGAACAACAGATGGAGAAGATGTGACCTAAAATGGATCCACTGATTGTTATGAAAAAGTATTAGGAACATAAAAGTAGATTGAAAAGGAAATCATGCATTACGAGATACGCCAACTATAAGAGAGAAACAATAGTTCAACTGAGAAAGAAATGGAGAGTAAATGAAGAGTTTAAAGGCAGGTAATTAAAACGTGAATAATTTGCTTGATATTGCATAACAGAAACCGGTAAATAAGTGAAATATAAGAAATGATTATGAAAAGATTGGGAGAGTTAAAAAAGATGCCCCAATACTGGCTGTAATTGATGGCAGAAGGAGGAAATAAATGTTTTCTGAAAGGACCCAGAAGCAGAGAAAAAAATTATTTCAATCCTTGTAATTACGGACGTGAAACTAATATAAATATAGGGCATTAGTAATGAGCTTGTAGAATTAGCCACAATAATTGTTAGAGGTAGTCTTTATGTTAGATGACGAATGAATTAATTCCTGCACTTAAATAGTACAGCTCTGCGTACCACAAATCTTCCACGATGATTCCTCGTAGTAGGGCTAATTGTGATGATTCAATAAAAAAATTAGTTTTTTTTATTCTGTTAATGGCTGACTTTGCTGTGTACTGTCATAATGAGCATACTCTCTAGCAGAGATAGTTAGCCTGCAATGTTTCTACCTCTTTGTGAATGTTGAGGTGGGGTTTATTGAATACCTGCTGGGAACATTCATCAACGTAGAAATGTAGTTTGGTGTTTGGCTAGGCAGGGCAGTACTGACACTGGCTGGAAAGATAAACACCAGCACTATGTGGGACAAAGGGTTGTGATTCGTTTTAGAGAAACACAATTTTCATATAGACATGTAGGGGCCGATTCCGATCTCGGCCGGTAGGGCTCCGAATCGGATTCGGCTTTACCGGATCCGATTCGGAGCCCTGTTTCCCGACCGATTCGTACGCGGGTCCGGCCGAGCGGAGTACGATGCAAGCGCCCGCGAAATCGCCCGACCGACTCGTACTGCAGGCTTCAACACGCTCCGACCGACTCACACGGACCCGACTCGCACCGCGCAATGGAGACGTTCCCCGGCCGGGTAAGTACGATGCGCGCCGCGAGCAGTCCGACCGAGCCGCGCACTCCGGCTCAAAAGAGCAGTCGGAGCCGTACTTTGGGGGTCCGCGTCGGACCCCCCTGTACGCGTAGCCACGCGAGTCGCACACAGGGGCGACCCATGGGTCCCCCTACCTGTGCGTGTACGGCGCGAGTCGCTTCGCCGCGTACACGCTGTAGGGGGCGCCCTGTCCGATTCTCGCACTTCCATTGAGTCAATGGGAGCCCGCGTGACGCGTTGATGCGACCGGCTCCCATTGACTTCACGGAGTCCGACCGAATCGAGTCCGATGGCATACGTGCGCATCGTACTCGTTCGGTCGGGCTGCATGGTCCGAGTCGGTCGGAAATCTCTCCGGGTCCGGCTCGGTCGGAGAGATTTCCGGCCCGAATCGGAATCGGCCCCGTAGTGTCTGTTCTCCCAAAATGTATGGCCATTCTTTGAATGCTTGATAAATGGGGCATGTATGTAACTGGAATATGAAAATGGAGATTATTTCATTACTATGTGTGATCCGTGGGATAGCAATGATAACCTCTGTTGGCATCTTGAAGAACTTCAATAAGAGGAAGCCATTCCACAGAACTATGTGAATGTTTAAGGTTCGAAGAGAAAATGAAAGGTATTGATTCACCTATAAAATATGTACTTAGTCATCCAACATGAATGAAGTTAGATATAGTCTGCTCTTCTCCGATGGTGTATCTCTTCTTTTGCTCACCTCTCGGCACCTCCCAATTTTCTCTGAAAAAGTAAAGAGTGAAGTAATTGAGGTATAACAACCTCTTTAGAGAAAATGTGCTTTTTGTCAAGCCATATCAAGTGGATTAAGATTCCTCCTCACAAAAGTGTAAATCTGGTCTCAATGAGGTAAAGTCTGATTAAATAATTCGAATCAGTCTGAACACAATTTCCAATGATTTAAAGAAAGATTTGAGAACCCATTAAGAATGTTCATGCAGACTCTTCATCAGCTCGCCTAGAGAGGTACTGTTATTTTCAATATTGTGCAGTATTGATGTTAAATCATTTATGAGTTCTCAGTGTTCACAGGTAATGTAAAATGCATCATCTTCTGCACTGCATATTCTCAATGCACTTAATAAATCACACTTGCTCTCCGAAAGCTTTTCTCTTCCCCCTATTTCTTTTAATTAAAAAAGAGGATGTTAGCCCAACCACAGATAAATAAGTGCAGGTGAGGGGAGTAATGAGTATGTCCAAGGAGAGCACGCTGACTTTCTCCACCTCCAATTTGATTGTTTTCCTTCACAACACTCTTAATTTCAGCTCATGCTTGCACCCCACCTCTTTGAGTTCACGTTCAGCTACCATATTAATTGTATATTGTACATTGCAGAGTAATAACTTCAAACGGCTTGCTGTGCTTTTGAATTAAGCAATACATGTTATTGTTTTTAGTTATTTGAAACCATAATAATTTGACATAAAAACAGGATAAAAATTCGACATTTCACAAACTTCATTCTTAAAGAGAGCCGTAATTAAAACCTTAAAATTGATTCATACCAACATTGTACCAAGACCTGCGCAATGCGACAACCCGGATCTCGGAGGCGGAATCGCGCATATCCACGGCCGAGGACGACATAGGCCAATTGAAGACCCAGGTGGCTCGGCTCCAGGCTCAGACCTCTGAGCTTCATCGGCGGGCCGAAGACGCCGAAAACAGATCAAGACGAAACAACCTACGCCTCATAGGATTTCCCGAGGGGGTTGAACAGGGCCGGGCGGACACATTCCTGGAGACCTGGATAAGATCTTGGGTACCTAAGGAGACCCTCTCTCCGTGGTTCGCGATCGAGCGCGCCCATCGCTCCCTGGCTCCCCGACCTCAGCCTGGGGCTCCACCCCGGCCCATCATCATGAGGGTCCTCAACTTCCAGAGACAGGGACGCCATCCTCAGGGGCGGCGAGGACACAGGGTCCAGTGACTTATCAAAACAACAAGATTATGCTCTTTCCGGATTACACCAGGGAGGTGCAGGCCCAGCGACGAACTTATGATGACGTCAAACAGAAACTCCGTAATCTGGGTCTCCGATACGGTCTCCTCTTTCCGGCCCGGCTCAGGGTTGTGTTTCAAGAGAAGACACTCTTCTTTGACACCCCCCAAGCGGCCTGGACTTGGCTCACGGAGGAGCGCCCCCTCCGGACTTGCCCCGCCTCTCCCCCTGCCAGACAGGAGCCAAAGCAACCTCAACCAGCTCTTCCCAAGCCGCAGCGGAGCCGCACTCCGTCCCGCAAGAAAGGTGACCAACGCAGCGGGGCCTCACGGTCACCTGAAGCAGTGTCTCAACAACTTATTTCCTCTGGAATGCCTCCGGTGTCGGGGTCCCACAGCCTGACCGGGTCCATGATCGATCTGAGCCGAGTCCCGGACCCCTCCAAAACGCTGCGCCCTGCCGTGTCCGACTCTGACTTTTCCAGAAGCCCTGCACTTCGAGGATCCGAGGAAGACGATGGAGTCGGACCCAAGAGCCCGACGGACTCGGGACCATAACTTGTTTCTTAAAAATCTCTTGCAGCTGTTAACGTTATCACATCTGTCTACATGGAGGGGTCCATCTTTACCAAGACCATGCTCTGCTAATCGTTTTAGCTTAGCATTCAGACTAGTTTGTAATTTTTGTTTTTGTTGAACTTTTTTTAGGGCAACAGATGCTTCAATTTCAGAAGTGTAGGGTGGGGTGTGTTGGGGGGAAGGAGGGGGCCCGTTGTCTCCTAATTGTTTAATGTTTTTGGCCTCGTTTGGGCCACTGTCTTTTGTTTTTCATGACAGCTCACTGAGTGCACACGCCAATTACACCGACATGAGACCTGCCATACTACAAGAGCTCTACCTACACACCCGGGACACGTGACGATACTCACCCTGAGATCCGGGCCCCTCGCGCTGGTCCGCACACACACCACTCAATCACTTGACGTCAACTCTTAATAGACCCCTCCACATTCTGTAAAGGAACGTCAACGGCCTACTAGACCGTATAAAGTGAACCGCGGTCCTCCGCAGCGCCCAACGCCAAGCACCCAACATTCTCTTTCTACAAGAAACGCTCCTTATGGGGACACACTGTACCTTCCTCGCCAGATATGGGTTTGATAGGGTCTGGCATTCTGGTTTTGCTCGGGGCTCCCGGGGAGTGGCCATATTAGTTCGTAGGGGTCTCCCCTTTAATCTGCTACAGGTGGAGACTGACACGCAGGGGTGCTACGTGGCCTTAACTGGTATTATCGAAGGTCATCCTCTCAATCTCCTATGTGCATACATTCCCCCCGCCACAATGTCCTCCGCCCTCCGCCACCTCACACTATTGATCTCTGATTTCCCTCTGGGTCTGACGGTCATTGGGGCGATTTCAACGCTGTTATGCAGCCTTCTCGCGACACAACAGGTACTCCCTCTGCGTCCCGCCTTACTTCGGCCAAGCGCCTGTCTGATTGGTCCTCTGCCCTAGGTCTCTGCGATGCCTGGAGGGTGTGGAATCCCCCCCGAGAACAATACACTCACACTTCGGCGGCCCACCATACCCACTCCCGTATTGACTTGCTCCTGCTGCCGGCCACCGACTGCCAGCTGGTGTCGGGGGCTGCAATCCTTCCCCGAGGTATCTCCGATCATTCTCCGGTCTCCCTCCAGCTCGGGCGGGCCCCCGAGGGAGCCCACGCGATCTGGCGGATGAATGCTTGGTTCCTGCAAGATGCGGAATTCGTTGAGATCCTCGGGCAAGAGCTGCAGCAATATTTGGTGATCAACAAGGGTTCGGTTCCCTCTCCGGGTACTATGTGGGAGGCTGGCAAGGCCACCATGCGGGGTGTGGCTAGAGGCCTGGTTCATGCAAAACGCACGGCCCGGACCGTCCGTCTGATGCAGCTCGAGGCCCAGGCTGCACAACTGGAATCAACCCAGACCTCCACCGAAAACGCTCGCTCCACCTGGCAGCTCGCACTGCTCCGTGAGGAGATCTGCCAGATCTCCTTAGAATCGGCTAAGGCCTTGTGGCGTTCCTCGGTGGTGCGTGTATACGGCTGGGGGGGACAAAAACGGGAAGCTACTCCACAACCTGGTCTCCTATCCCAAAGCCACCCGCATATCCCCGCAGGCTCCGCGATGCGGCCGGCACTCATCACTTTACTTCCCATGCTATCGCCCAAGCCTTTGCGGGCTATTATGCCGGATCATGTATGCGGCCGGCCTCCAGAGGCCTCTCCCCGGCCGAAATGTTGTCAGAGGCTAAGACTCAACTGACCCTTCTTCCCCAGGCAGTCCCCGGAGACCCTGGATCTCCCTTTACCCCGGAAGAGTTACACGGGCCATCTCACTCTTGCACTCAGATAAGACGCCGGGACCGGATGGATACCCTCAAGAATACTATGCGACCTATCGCGACTTGTTGGTTCCACACCTGGTCGACCTGTTCCAAAATGTGGTGGAGATGGGGTCCTTCCCCTCGGAGACCGACGTGGCCACCATCGTGGTCTTTCCTAAATCACAACCGCCTTCCCTCTCCTGCGCGGACTATCGCCCCATTTCCCTCATCAACACCGAGGTGAAAATCTTTGCTACTGCTTTGGCCAACGCCTCCGCCCCCTCCTGCACGACTTGGTCCATCCCGACCAATGCGGCTTCACGCCTGCCCGTGGTACCCGGCACTGAATACGCCGTCTTCACCTTGCCCTCGCACACCCGCCATCAGCTCACTCCGTACTTGGCCCTGCTATTCATTGATTTTGAAAAAAGCCTCTTGATACAGTTGACTGGAGCTATCTGGACGATGCTGGAGGCGATGGGCTTCGGTCTCCCATTCAGGCGTTTCATCCGAGTCTTGTATTCTAATCCTAGAGCACGGGTCCTAATTAACGGTGTACTCTCAGAGGCCTTTCCCATCCAGAGGGGCACTCGCCAAGGCTGTCTGCTCTCGCCACTTTTATTCGCGCTAGCAATGGAGCCCCTGGCCACCCTCATACGCACCGATCCCTGCATCAAGGGTTGGGCCTGGGACCCCTTGTCAAGTCCGACAAGGTCGCCCCTTATGCAGACGACGTACTTCTTTTCTTAGCGGATCCCGAGGACTCCGGCCCACGATAGCGATGTCCTGTCTGCCTTTGAGCGAGTCTCCGGCCTGCGGCCCAACCCGGCGAAATCCACTCTGGTTCCCTTCATCCATCACGCGCCATGTTTTGACTGGTAAGCGACTATTCCCCTGCCTAGGCAGTCCTTCAAGTATTTGGGGATCTGGGTAGCCTTGCTCCCCGAACTTGAGTGGGCCCTTAACCTTACGCTCCTGGTCACCAGGGCCAAGGCAGATCTCAAGCGATGGCAATCCCTCCCTCTTAATCCCCTGGGCAGAAGTGCGCTTTTTAAAATGATGGTTCTCCCACGCTTCTTATATGTTCTGCAAAACATAACCTTTCATCTTCCGGGGAGCTGGTTCCGCGAGATTGATGGACTGCTTACCCGGTTTTTATGGAGGGGCGGGAGGCCGCGTATGGCCCTGGCTCACTGTCGGATACCTCCCTATGATGGGGGCATGGGTGTAACCAATCTTCACCTTTACTACTTGGCCACAAGACTTATTGTGGTGCACGACTGGTTCACCGGCGGCTGGTCCGACCCGGCGTACCGGGTCGAGCTCCGGTCGATGGACTTTCCACAACTCCAGGCTTACTTGTACAGGGCTCCCATACCGCGAGTCCTTCCCCCCATCACTAGGGCAGTCCTATTGGCTTAGCGCACTGCCCTGCGCCACACGAAATGGGTTGGCAAGCTTACCCAACACACGCCTCTGTGGCATGGTACCTGGCTGTGCGAGACTTCAACCCTCCGGGACTTTCGCCAATGGGACCGCATTGGAATCTTGCTTCTGGGGGACGTCTGGGTCGGGGACCATATCAGGGCCTTCACAGATTTGCAACAGCGTCACTCCCTCCATGCCTCCCAGTTCTACAAATATCTGCAGCTTCGGCACGCCCTCACGTGCACACATTACTTCTCCCACCTCCCTCCCTGAATTCAGTCCCCTTGAGGCCCAGGTGATGATGGGGAACCTGGGTAAGGGTGGGGGCATCGTGGATCTACCGCTCCCTAGTGAATAATGGCCCCGCGACCCTAGACTCACTGCGTGCCCACTGGGAGGGCTGGCTGGGCCCCTTGGAGGATGCAGACTGGCGTGACGCTCTCATGGCTCCCAAGACCCTGACGACCTCCTCCAAACTGCACCTCATTCAACTCTACTACTTACATATGGCATATCTAACCCCTGCACGTTTATATAGAGCCCGACTGTGACCCTCCCCGACTTGTACACGATGCGACCACGCTCCAGCTGACTTTTACCATATGGTCTGGCAGTGCCCCGCCATCGCGTCATTCTGGGCGGGAGTGGAATTTTAGCTTACACAGACCCTGGGGTGGGTCGTTCCCCATGACCCAATACGTCTGATTTTAGGTGTGTTTGATGGCCTAGACGGCTCTCGGGCTGACAAGCGATTTCTTGGGACTGCTGTGGCGGTGGCAAAACGCGACATTGCAGCACTTTGGTCTCAGGCTAAACCTCCTACTGTACGGAAGTGGAGGCGAGGGGTGGACTGGTGTGGGACCCAAGAGGAACCCCTCTTCGAGGCCCTGCTTTGCCCTGAATTATTCGGAAAGATCTGGGGTAAATGGTTCAATCTTTTGTCCTGATTGTTGGGTGTGTTTTCACGTACTGTGATCAACTTACTTGTGTATCTAACCTGAAACCTGATAAGCAGGTCTCTGTCACCGATCTCACTGTTATGGACTACCAAAGTAATGTGCCTGATTTTGCTGTCAATGTAATTATGTGGTTTCTTATAAATGCCAATAAACTTGATTATCAAAAAAAAAAAAAAAATCGACATTTCACAAACTTCATTTTTAAAGAGAGCCGTAATTAAAACCTTAAAATTGATTCATACCAACATTGTAGTCGTAAAACAGTGTGCAAGGCGGTCCAATAGCTGCTCTTTTGTAAGAGTATAAAGTGGGTAGTGCTGACCAGGGTTGTCTCATCTTACATATTCCATAAAATAGCCCATCCTGTGGCCCAGATTACTTACCAGGGACTGTTCAAAGTGCAATAAGTACTGTGTAAAGTGCAGGGCGCCATCTGGAAAACCACGGCGACTTAATGCTATGCTTAAATACAGTAGGGGTCAAAATTGCTTGAGTCAAGCCCTCCTAGCCACCCACCCGTTAGTATAGCGAAACAAAAAAATGAGTGGGGGTATAACGCTGTATTTAAACATAAGAGGGACTGGATTTGGAATTCAATACAGGCTGGGCGTTCTTATTCGTGACTTTATAAGCGTCCTTCAGGAATGAAAAAAATCTAGATGCTAACTGAACATGAGACCCACTTTAACATATTTCTATCGCTTTCTGGCTTTGCCTGATTCCCAAGTGGCGAAATACTGGTTTAAGCCAAAATTGCCTTCAATTTGTTACAAATGCAGACTACATGCAGCAGCGATTCAAGTTTATAATTACACAGTCTACAATTCAGGGCCCCTGACCCTTTCAGTCGGCCATATTTAAAAAATAAAATCTTTTTATTAAACCAGCTCATTAGACATCAGAAGGCTGAGAGTGTTTACATGTACATCACCAATTTCAGTCAGCCATATTTGTATGCTGTCAGAGGTATTATTCCACATCTTGATTTGGTCTTTTGCCTGCTCTAGACTCATATGGCTAGATTGATGTGGAGCCCTCCCCCTGGACTGGTAAAGGTTGCTACACAAATTTGCGTGGATCTTTGCTGTTAGCTCCTTGAGATCATCCTCAGCAGAATTTAATCTTGCATTTTTAGTATGTATTTTGTTAGTAAGTAATTTGGCACACAGTTTTGGTGAAAGGTTTTAGTCAAGGAATTCTCAAATGCCCATGTCGTTAATTTAATCCTTTGCGTATGATCCACGTGTGAGCTTACTGTCCTGCATGCTTGACCATATTAACTCCCTCAGCGTACCGGTCGGGGCTGCCTTGAGTGTAACATAGTAACTTAAGAACCTTGCTTTCTCTATGATCACTTGCTTACTTAGGTTGAATTCAAGATGAATTTGAGATGACAGAGTGGGATCAGTCAGCTGGAATAGTTATCTACAGCAACGGCACATGTTCATCCAAATTTCTAGACGATCTTTGAATATTAGAGAGCTATATGACAGTATTGGAATGAATTTGGCACAATGAGGAGACAAAATTCAAAACAGGTCGGGACTGTCATATGTTTTAGCAATTTTTGAAAGCTAATGTTCGTGGCTGTACACATTCCTTTCATCGTCTTAAGTTGCACTTGCTGCAAGTCGTGCTGGTTGAAATAGATGCCAAGATATTTCAAGCTAAATACCTGCCTCTATATTCACCTAATCCTGGGAAAATTTGAATTTTCTTCCTCCCACACACCATTATTTTTGATTTTGAAACATTGATGGAAATCGTATTTGCATTACAATAAAGAGACAAAACATTCAGCGATCTTTGCAGACCAACAGCAGTGTACTCAAATATAATTGTATCGTCTGCGTACTGTAGACACTGAAGGTGAAAGCCAGTCAACCTAGGTGGAAATGCATTCACTTCGAAGTGAATTAAAACCTGTAGTTCAAAAATTCACTTCTCTATGGAAAAATGTGGAAGCAGTGTAATCATTAGAGTCATTTTAGCAAATGCATTAGGGGTTAAGGAAGTAACACTCTATACACGCCAAATACACCTTCAAACAGTGATGTCACATAACCTTTGAAATCAAAGATGTCAAAATGCATGATTTCTATAAGATCACTATGTATATGACAGAGATTGTAAACTTATTGTGAGAAGTGGTTTATTAGTTAGAGTGGATTAGGGTCCACCACAAGTAACAAATTCACTGCTCTTTAGGTCCAGCCAAAGGTATAAATAATTTCACACCTGAGCTCAACTCCTGGTACCTATGGCAGAGAACCGACAGGCTTAACTGAATGAAAATGTGTGAAGCATTTAAAAGTACCAAAACAGTTACAAAGTCAAAACCACAACATAATCAAAATATTGTACAAATTATGAAAAGAGAGAAACATGCATCAGGCAGAATGGCACCAAAATGAAAAAAACAATAACGGAAATGGCTACGGGCCGTCGTACACTCTTCCGGTCCTTAGCCCTGATGAGTCACGGGATTGTTCCCGGTGACGAAACACGTGTCGGCTGGTTTACTAGGCTGATGTACTATATTCAAC
The DNA here is from genome assembly GCA_963921515.1 of Calotriton arnoldi. Taxonomy (NCBI): domain Eukaryota; kingdom Metazoa; phylum Chordata; class Amphibia; order Caudata; family Salamandridae; genus Calotriton; species Calotriton arnoldi. The sequence goes on along the minus strand of CAWUFW010003916.1, from coordinate 1,296,100 downwards.
ACAGTTGTTGTTGAAATAAAAAACATCTATTTGGATAAATACTGATGTTGACCGTCGCTTTTGAATAACGCATTTATACTGCATATCACATTACCAATACCCTCACTGCGTGTGCCCAGGACTATGCTTAGGCTATTTGAATTTATTTGAAAGATTTTAGGTGGAAAAATCATCAAGAAACACAAAGCCCCAATGGCAGTCAATAGTAAGGTAGACTGGGACCTAGGTACGTTTTGAGGCCAACTGCAATGTAGTGCAGGTCAGCTAAACCAAGAAAGTTGGCTCTGCAAGGACCTGAAAGTAAGGAAGTTCAGAAATGTTTCTAAATCCTAATCCTAAAAGGGACTTTATTGTTTTTTGGAGGATAAACTCTTCTCTACTTTGGACAAATGTGAAATTTAATCTGATGCCATGGAACTCCTGGCCGTATACTTTTTGCAGCCAGTAAGCTTGGAGCCCAGGAGGAAAGGTTTTGAAAGAGTTCCCAAACTTCTTTTGGTGCCCAAGTAACAACAGGAGTACACATCTAAGGCTCTCTGGACCTCAGGGGTAGCTCTTTGAGACTCTCAGGGTGCCAGCTAGAGGCAACAGCAAAGTCCAGTCCAGGTCCAGATTCCACAGGTCAGCAAGGATTCTTCACAGGAATGTCTTTTTTCAGCTTTATCTCATTCCTGGAATCACTCAGGGGATTAGGCCTATGATCTGAAGAGCTTTCTGTCCTTGGCTTTCAAGGGGAAGGGGTACAACCTCCTCAGGTCCTTCTCACAGGTCACAGATGCCAAGTGCAGCATGTTCAGTCTACCTGGCATCCTATCAAAAGCCCAGCTGTGTTCAGCTTTGTAGGGAACACCAGCCTAAGGCACTCTTAGGCCCTCCCTAAACAACTGAGTATTTGTTTTGTCCCTGGACTACCTACATTTCACAAAACTACAAACCTACAAAACTGCTAAAAGGCCCAGATATAATCTGACAGGACAAATCCAAGATGGTGAAGTTCTTTGGTAACTCTAAACTTGAGCTTTGAAAGGTTAGGGGTGTGTAGGAGAATGGACTATGGTAATCACCAGTGCCTACCCATGACTAATTCCAAAATCCAGTTTGAAGCAGGCACTGTACCTACGAAAAATAAAAAAGCAGAGTCCATCAGAATCTCGACAGCGGATACAGAAGCACTGTTCCAGTCTCTCCCTTTTCAAGTGTGCCAAAGTGTTACATGTGTCTCAAAAGACCTGTCAGGTAGGATTTAAAAATGTGTCACAGGCTGCCCACATCCTCCAATCTGCATATCCTTGGGAGCACAGAGGAGTCATCTCTGACCATTCAGGTTAGCCTATTGTGTGCTCCTGCGAGGAATTTCAGACCTCTTTCACACATCCCAGGCCACATGCAAGCTAGGAGAAGCTGGAGAGTGACTGCACATTAGCCTCCAGGAACTTCTGCCAGGGAAAATTGAACTTTCCAAAATGTACTTTTCGTTAGTATTTACTAAACATCCAATTTCACATTGATTCAAATTTTTAATAACTAATAAAAATAGTGGTTACATTTTTTTCTAGCTGGTCCCTATCTAAAGTTAGCATTATTAGTATTTTAATCTGTACTCTGGTTTTCTACATAGGACAGCTATGCCTGCCATAGTGAAAATGGAGTTTTGGGCCTTGTGACTTTTAGGGCAGGGACCTCCCACCTTTGCCATAATGAGAGCTACTTCTATAATTGAAAATCATCCTGAACTGCCTAGTATAGTGACTTCACCCTTGTGTACCCTTGTGTCTCAAAGGGTACACATGGATGAAGTAATTTAATCACCACCACTGACCCAGTCCTGCCCAGTGAGTAAGAAGAATTAAAGTCATAAGAGCAGTAGTGCAAAAGGTTTCCTTCTGGAATCCCCAAGGAACAGTTTGCCCCTTTGCTCTTGAGTGAGGAAAACAGAGAAAGAGACATCAGAAAGGGATTTGTGAGAGAGAAAGAAAGACAAACAGAGAAAAATGAGGAAAACAGAAAGAGGAACAGAGATAGAAAGAAGTAGAAAGTCAAGGAAGAAATGAGAAAGAAAGAAAGAAAGAAAGAAGCAGAAAGATTCGACAAAAATAGAGATGATAGAAAGGAGAGAAAGTAAGAGGAAAAAATTATTAATAACCAAAAATGAAAGAAAAATGGAAGCGAAGAATGAGAGAGAAATAAAGGATATAAGAGAGAGGGATAAATAAGAAACAGTGAAAGGAATGACTGAAGGGAGATGGAAGAAAAGAAAAATAGAAGAGTAAGACAGGAAGAAAAATTAGAACAAAAGACAGAAAAAGAAAGCAAAAGTGAGAAAATGAAAAGAGAGAAAGGGAAAGAAAGAAATTAATTTAAAATAGTAAGCAAAGAAATAGAAGAAGGGAGAAAAGGCTGGAAGAAAGGCGAAATAAATAAAGCAAGAAATAGAGAAAGAAAGACAGACAGAGGAAAAAGAGGAAGATGCAGCAAAAGAAGTTGAGACTGAAAAAAGGAGAGGAAAATGAAAATAGAAAAAGAAGCAGATAAGTATAGTAAAAGAGGAAGGAGAGAAAGAAGAAGAGAGATCAGAAAAGACGAGAAAGAAGAAAATGAATGGGAGAAAGGAGGAGAGAGACAGTAAGGGAAATACAAAATAAAGGAGAAGAAGAAGAAAGAAATAATTTGAAAGAAGGAAGAAGAGAAAAAAGAGAAAGAAAGGGAAATAATGAAAGAGAAGAACGAATGTAGGACAGACAGCAAGAACAGGACAAAATGAAGGGAAACGAGAAAGGTGAAACAAGAAATTAAAAAAGAAAGAACTCTTAGAGAAAAAAAGCATAGCAAGAGGGAAAGAAAGACTTACAGAGGCAGAAAAAATATGCAGAGACCATGCAAAAATGAAAACAAGATTTTTGTTTAAGAAAGACTTAGAAAAGGAAATATATGTAGGAAGAAAAAAAGAAGCATATAGGATGTTGTGAGAAAAAGAAATCAAGAAAGAAGGAGAAAAGAAATGAGAGAGGAAAAGGAAAGAAGGAAGGAGAGCCAATAAAAAAGGGAAAAAGAAAACAAGAAAGTAAGAGAAAGCGTGTTCAGAAGAGTGTAGCCTGCATCATCTTGCACTGTCCGCTTCCGAGGCTTCACAGAAATTGGTGAATAGTTTTTGAGTGCTGCTTTAGCTGGTGGGCCACCTGCATATTTTCAAACCAGCTGAATGGTAATTTTCATGTGCGAGCTACTCAGCGGCTGCCCGGGAGCTACTGGTAGCTCACAATCGTCTGGTTAGAGACGTTTGGTCTTCATACAGATTTGTAGCATGTGGAGTAGCCCAGCCAAGCACCTAAATAGGACAAACAATAGTTCAGCAAGGACTCATTTGACAACTAATCTGTAATGAGCAAGAAAATTAATTAGTGCAATCCATTAAAGTAAAAGACAGAAACAACAAATTATGCTTTCATCGTTCAAGTAAATATAACTGAAGTATATATTTTTCCAAAATGACTGTAAGAAAACAGTGACAAAATCATACATAAAAAAGTGCGTGTCCCCAGTGATCACACAAAATAAGAGTTATTGTGTTATATGCAATGTAAAAATGGACAACTAACAGTGGCGGCCGCCACAACAGGAAGGTGGGGGTGTGGGGGACGGACGGGCGGGGAGCGGGGAAGAGAAAATAATAATTTTTTAAAACGTACCTTTTGCCGCAGCCTCTGATGCCGACGGACACCTCGGAGCTCACTTTTCTCCTGCTGTCAGAGCCAGTCACAGATCAAGCATTTGCAATGCAATAGGTCTCGCATTTACGAGAGTTTGAGCTATTGGCATTGTAAATGACAATAACTTTTATTTCTGTTTTGGTTTTAAGACACAAATAAAAGGCATTAACATTTACAATGCCAATAGCTTAAACTTGTGTAAATGTGAGACCTATTGCATTGCAAATGCTTGTTTTAGCTTCTATGTGCGTGAAATTGGGAGACTTCAATGACATTAAACAGGTTCCCGAAAGAGCATTTTACTCTGCCCTCAAAACGAACAACAAAATTACTTTTGGAAGGCAGCACCCATTTGAAATAACGCTACGGAATCAGGAAACCAATGTCTGTATAGGAGTTTCACCAATAAATAATAGAAAAAAATTAAAGCAAATCACCAAAGGGAAAACAAAAATAATGCTATTTTTAACAAAAGCCTGCCACACTACAAAAATAATATTAGCAATGTCCAGAGTTACGTCCCAAAATATTGACGTTTAAATTTCCCACGGATTACAACTACTTTCATGATAAAACAGTGTTGCATATTATCTAAAAAGTGCGCTAAACATCGCAAAGCGTGTTTAATGAGCACTTTTTTATCGCCGGCTATCGTCGGAATAATGTGCCATGCTAACGCTGTATTAGCGACATTTAACGCTATGGCGATAATTATTCCAGCCATAGCGGTGTTTTCCATGAAACATCGCTGGTTTTCCAGCGATGTTTCATGGAAAACGGCGATGATCTTTGCTGATACGCACCCTGTGGTCGTATCAGCATAATCCACCCCCATGTTAGATATGGCTAACACCTGCTAATTGCAGGTGTTAAATAAATGGCGATGACCTCGGTTAGCGCGACGCTTTCACGCCGCTAACTGGGACCATGGCCACCTTGCTAATAGGCGATAGGCCTGTTAGCGGGTGTTTCCCAGGTTTGTTCGTTGGAACGCCACTTTGCATGTCATTAGCGATAAATATCGCTGACATGCAAAGCGGTAAAACACGGGCGCTTAATGCCCGAAAACTGTCTCTAACTGGTGTTAGAGACAGTTTATTGATAGGGCGATAAGAATATCGCCGCTTTAGTGGCAAAAGTGCCGCTAAAGCGGCGATAGTGCCCTGCTAATATGCCCCAATCTTTTTCTAAAACGCTTCCTCAATGACCTTTTTTCCACAACATGCTGCAGAAGAAATACCTTCTGTCTCCTCTCGTACCGTTTTTCTGCACCTCACGCCCTCTGAAAAAGAGAGACGAGGGGACAGACAAGTGGCGATGCATGCACCATGAGACTCTAAGGACCAAACTGCTAAAACGTTCCCAAAAAATTACATTTCAACCTACCGATCGAAACATGTTTTATATAGGTACTGCTCGGAAGGGGCAAATGTTGGTTTAAAATGCCAATGCACGAGGAAAGTTTATTTCTGTTCTGTGCCAATACATTCAGCGACATCAGGAGCTAGTTAGTGAACCCTAGAGTGTCTCCCGGGTCAGCCCTGGATATTGTGTGTGTCCCTGGGCAAAGACCAGGCCTTTCTGCAGTCCTCAGAAAAGTTACTGCAAGTGGTCTGGAGTTTTAAACCCTTCTCACACACCCTCTTTAAATAACACATGAGCCGTTCTCCCAGGAAATTCAGCTCAGAAACGGATAGTTTACAAACGGAAACGCAGGGCACCAAAAGGGGCGAAAACATTCGCCTGCAATTGAGACACGGTAATTTAAAAAATCAAATGTAGAAAGGAAAATGGCCAGCTTTTACATTACGGAATATAAAAGAAATATGCATCAAGATTTGTAATGCTTCCCTGCAACACTGTGATTTAAAAATTAAAGCATCGCTTTACCTGTCGGCCGGTCCCACAGTCTCCTTGTGTGCGGCGAGAGCGTCTGGCAGAACCCTCTGCCCTCAATGAGAGTGGCGTTACAGGGCACGGGACTGGCACGGCGGTGGGGAGGGGGGGCCTCTGGTTCAGGGGCAAGGGGGCTACCAGAGATGTCAGTGTCTGGGCCTGTGCACAGCCCGACAGGGTATGAGGAGATGTGAAGACCCCTCTGTCCCACATACGATCCCTGGTGCCCCGCCCGAAACACGAGCTGAGCTGCAAGTCTTGACTTGTCCTCAGCGCACCGGGATCCTTAACACCTTTACACAGCATCCTCCATTGCACAACCGGTGGGCACCGGCAGCAGCTCGGGCATGAGGAGTGGGAATGTGAAGCATGCAGCGGGGACGGGGCCGGGTGGAGGGTGCACCCTAGGGTTGTGCAGCATCAAATTAAACTCAATGGGCAGAAAGCAGATGTCACAACACTACACAATTAAAAATAATCCGCATTTAAAAAAAAAAAAAACACACGGGCACCATCGCGAGCCACATATTGTGAAAAGAAGATGCACAGGTGCCATTACCATCGTGCCGCGTTGTCAGAAGAAAACCCATACACTGTTTAAAACAAGCCCTCAAAATATAGCTTTAAATTGTTCTGTTATCGACTCCAGCTCCTGTTAAAATAGTATCCACCAACTTCCTTCAGAATCTACCATCGAATGGGGGGGGGGGGAGGGTGTTGAGGCGATTGCACCAAGTAAATCAAATTTCTAATTCTATGTTCTTCAAAAATGGTGAGAAATGCCATTGTTTTAGGGCTAGTCTCCTGATCGACAGCCCCCCACCCCCGCGTTGAATTGGTTATTCTTCTATCCTTCCCTACCCCTCCGCTTATTGTAAATGGATTCATCTGCACTTGTATGGGCGGACAGGCATGACTCTTTGTTTTTACATTTCTGGACGGAGCATGTGCGAAGTTGTTAACGTAACAAATTGTGTCGTTGGTGCTGGAAGTAGAGCTTTGTCCGTCCGATCTCAAGTCGGTGATACTGTCCTGTAGCCATGCCGGTGAAAATACACGTTGTCTACCGGTAAGACGGCGCAGCTGTGGGTGGAACTGCAGCAGGGTGTGGTGTGAAATGCAGCAAGATGGGGTGTGAAACACGGCGCCGTGAGCGTTTACCTTCACGCTGGATCCGCTGATGTGAGTGTCCGCCTCCATGCTCTCTCCCCGGTCCTTCTTGCACAAGGGGACCTGCAGCTTGTATGTGGAGGTGGGCTTTACCGAGACCCCCGGGCCTGGCAGCACTCTGTAACAAGCATTATGGGCGTTGTATCAAATAAATATAAGGCCACGGCGATTGCTGCTTGTTACTCTTTGGGAGGTGGGAGGGGAGCCACAGCGATCGATGCTGTTTGGGAGGTGGGAGGGGTCAAAGAAGAAGATGCTTCAGGACGTCGCGCGCAGCCCGGTAGCTAGCAAAGATGTGATCGTGCGTGTGCACATCTGCTGTCCGGGCGCAAGCTGAAGACACGCCGTGAGCGTGCACATCTGCTGTCCGGGCGCAAGCTGAAGACACGCCGTGAGCGTGCACATCGGCTGTCCGGGCGCAAGCTCAGCATTGCCAGAGAAGACACGCCGTGAGCGTGCACATCGCCTGTCCCCCTTCCAAACTCAAGTCGAGCCGTGAGCGTGCACATCTGCTGTCCGGGCGCAAGCTGAAGACACGCCATGAGCGTGCACATCGGCTGTCCGGGCGCAAGCTCAGCATTGCCAGAGAAGACACGCCATGAGCGTGCACATCGCCTGTCCCCCTTCCAAACTCAAGTCGACAACAATAGATCTCGCTAGCGACAGCGCTTCGTGCTGCGTCGCTAGGCGAGACCTAAAAATGACGAGTGGGGCGACGCCATCACAGAGGAGCCGTCCCTGATGACTACTGTCCAACGTAAATCTGGATTATGTTTTGATAAATATCCAACCCAATCCATAAATGTAAACAAAGGGCACCTGTCCGTTTTAGCGTTAGCTTAACAAGGTCAGCAACAGGACAAAGAGAACTGTAAGACATGAGTTGTAGTAATGGTTAAAGGCCCGATTATGGTAGTATTTAATGAACTGGGATGGAGTCTGAGTACTCTCTTCTCCCTGCTTAAGGATTGACCACATAGTTTGCAGGTGACCCTGCTCAAGGTGAGTTCTTTGTCACTGGTGGGTGAGTGAAGAACTCATAATTGACTGAATACTAGTTGTGCTTCTTGACTTCCTCACGCTTCCTGATTGAAGCCGCGTTTTTTACCCAATGGAGTTGCAAAGATGGTCCTCGTCCGCCCTCAGCAATGGCATTCTGATATGCAGCTGTGAAAAACAGTTTTGCTTGTTCATGCCACCTGTCACTCACAAAATGTATTGGATATACCTCCTGTTCGATAAGGACAAGTCACTTTTTAATGTGGTAAATTTTTTAACATAATTTCATTTTTATATTGTAAGTGTGTCAATAGATTTTATTTTGAGTCTGAGAACACAACACAGTCACAATGGTGCCCATAGTCCTCAAATTACTTCCAAGGCTAAGGACTATGAAAGAGTTGACACTGAAACCAACTACATGGAGCACTTCTCCTTCGAGCTGTGAATTACAGCCAACTTCACCATTTATGGCACCATGATCTACAGACAGCCGAAACCCCACACTAATTTCACCAATGACATCACTGATTTCGTTGCCCCACTAGTCATCGACTCCAGCACCTACATCCTCCTAAAAGGCCTTAACTTACAGTTAGAAGACCTCCCCAACCCCAACGCCCTCCTTGAAAGTCTTTGAAACTTTGGCCTCATCCAACATGTATCTGGCCCTCCTCACGCTGCCGGACACATTCTGAACCCCATCTTCATCACATCATACAACATCATGATCAACAAACCAACACCCATCACCCAGACCGCCAAGTCCTTGTCTGCTTCAACATCAACATCCCACACCACGGAAGGCCAACCACAACAGACCCAGCCCACCACTACAAGAAGAATGTAGCAAACAAGGATTTGACTTCCGTCCTCTCCAAAAACCACCCCAAGCATTCCAGCAACCTTGCAATAAATATCAAGAATCTCAATGGCTGGATCATCACCTTCACTGACACCCTCTCCCCTCCCAAATAAAGCCAAACTGCAAGAGCACGAACTCAGGCCAGCTGGTACACAGAAGATCTTAGGAAGACCAAGCAGCACAACAAACAGTACGAATGCAGATGGAGAATGAGCGATAAAGCCACAGACAAGGATGTCTTCAAATCTGCTTTGAGACAGTACCACCAGCAAATTTGGAACACCCAGCAGACATCCCTAGCAAACTGAATCGTTGCCAGCTCCAACAGCAGCAAATACATTTTCTCCACTGTCAAAGACTTTGCCTCACCGCAGCCCCAACCAGCACCATCACTCCAATACAAGAACTGTGCAATGACCTCTTGGACTTTTTCAGCAACAAAATCACAGCCATATAAGGCAACTTCGACCCTCAACCTGACGACAGCAACCTTGCAGCCAGTCTGCCAATCTCAAATGACGAGCACACAGTGACCACATGGAACGCCATCCTCACAACAAAACTGCCACATTCTTGAAGTCCATCCACTCCGGGCCCCATCAGACCAATGGTCCCTTGATGCCATCAATAAAAGACTCACCACAGTCACCGGAGCTCTTGTCGGCATCCTGAACACCTCCATTGAAACAGCCACATTCCCGGTATCCTGGAGGCACTCAGCTGTCAACGCCCTAAGCCCTTAGCAGGCCCAGCCAAGCTGGCAAACTACCAATCAGTCTCCCTCCTACTCTATAATCAAGGTCCTGGAGAAAGCCATCACCAGTCGCCCCACCGAACACCTCATCAACTACCAGCTCCTCGACATCACGCAGTCAGGATTCAGACCTAACCACAGCACAGAGACAGCTCTCATTACAGCAACAGATGACATCTTGATGATCATAGACAGAGGAGAAACTGCAGCCCTCACCCCACTGGATCTCTCAGCATCATTTGAATTTGACATATTCTTCCACCCAATCCTGATCAGACACCTGCAAGGTCCGGCATTCAGGGAGCTTCTGGCCAATTTATCAGCTCATTCTCAAACGCAAATACTCAACCTGCCGCCTTACTTCTCTGAAGCCAGGGAAAAAATCTGTGGTGTGCCTCAAGGCTCCTCACTCAGCCCCTCTTCAACATCTACATGACCCCACTGGCCGATGCCATCAGCACCCACAACATCAACATCCTCTCCAATCCCAGCAACAGTCAAGTTATACTGTCCTTCTAGGACAAATCCCCCAACACATGAAACAAATGCTCCACCTGTATGGCCAAAGTCGCCACCTCATGAAGCCTAACTGCCTCAAGCTGAACACTGACAAGAGTAAAGTGGTGATTTTCAGAAAGTATGAATCACCATGGGACTCCGCCTACAGACCTCAGATGTCCTCCAGCCTACAAGCAAGAAACCTCAGGGTCATCATCAGTAATAAGTTAGACATGTCCGTCTGTATCAAATTCATCATGGTGTTCTGCTTCCAGAAAGATCTATAAGATTTTTCTGTGGGAAAGATCTTGAGAAAGATCTACAAGTGGCTACCAAAAACACTAGAAAAACCATCACTCAGGCCATCATCAATACCAGGCCGGACTATGGGAACTCTTTCTGCGCAGGGATCGCAAACCATGTCACAAAGAGACTGCAGACCATCCAGAATACAGCAGTCAAACTTGTCCTCAACCTCCCACGCCAGTTTCACATCACAACACAACTGAGGGAGCTCCATTGGCTCCCGAAACACAAGCATGCACTGTTCAAACTCCTCGCTCACACATACAAAGCACAACGCAACACTGGCCCAGCCTGCCTGAACAACAGTATTCACTTCCATCAACCTTCCAGGCATACCACTCAGCCGCATTCTTACTAGCACACATACCTCACATTTACAAAACAGAACCGGAGGTCGAGCTTTCTCTTACATCGCTCCTAAAGTATGGAACAATCTCATGCTACATATTAGAGCCTCCACCTCTCTTCTTAAATCAGCAGGAAGTTGAAGAGCTGGCTCTTCGTGTAAGTCCCCTCCGCCCACTCCTGGGGCTAGCCTTACACAACTGCACAGCACCATGATACCCTCACAGGTGAAACAGTGCTGTACAAATACAGGTAACCTAACATAACATAACAAAGATCGGTCACTTTTTGACCACCACTCGTTTTGATGCCCCCTAATTTTTGGGGCCCCCACTTCATGGATCTGTACAAAACATGCCATTCTGAACTCAATGTGAATGTACTTTATTCATGGAAATGGCGACAAAGTTATTAGGAAAAAAATAATTCCATTTTGAATGGAAACTGAAACTAAACCAGAACTACACAGGTGCTATCCCCACCTGTAATTTTTTTATTTTTGCAATTTTTGCATAATCTGCATATTTCACAAAAAATGTTTCGACTCTGGCAGGATTGCTACTGCTTACAATAGTGAAAGCAAACCAGAACTGAAACTGGGTTTTATTTCATGGTTTAAAATGCAACAAACAATCTAAGGGGCATGCCAAGATCAACATAGTTGTTACTTCTTTTACATTGACTCCATTCTGGGACATTTCATGAAGATCAATTAATAGAGAGCAAAATTATAAAGAGGGGGATGGTCTCAAAAGTGTAAAACTCCATATCAGTTCCAAAAGGGAAATTTCTATAACAACACCAACAAAATTCGCTGGACAGACTTTCACAAAAGTTTTAATTAAAGGAGGAAACTTGGTCCAACTTGTGATAATTTCTTTGTTTGATGACAATCTACTCAGTGGTTTCTGCAAAACAGCCAAATACAGTTTATAGGTAATCTGAGGAAAGCGGTTTGTTATGTGGTGTAAGTGTGAGACCTCACAGTGTGATAAACTCACTACCTGTACTGGGTCCAGTCAGATCCGTTTGAAACACCTTATCCCAACCCTGGGTAGCTATGACTCTGCACAGTCAGACTTTATCAAAGGAACAAGTTTAAAGCATTAAGAAGCACCAAAACAGTTGAATGAGAAAGAAACAAGACTCAAAAAAATCTGACACCAATTTATAAAAATAGGTTGTATTTTTATTATTAGAATGACACCTTAATGACAAAATCCACCATAGGGTTCTGGAGATATGAATTTTTAAAATAACAACAAATAACTGCTTTTTCATTCAATGCAACAAATCATTGTAATGGACCGCACTCAAATTTTACAAACTTTGAAATACTTTTAGAAAGTTGTAAACTAATACTCTGGCTCACTTTGGGTGACAATCTCTGGCAGGGAGCAAGTCACAGGGACCAGAGAGGCTTGGTTGAACAGTTACTTTGAAGTCAAAGCAGGCTCTAGTCCAGTTCCCGGCTCTATGGGCGTACCGCCATAGACTATAATAGAGTGGTCCTGCTGCAAGGTTTGCAAGATGCTGAAGGATGGTGAGAATGCTGATCTGGTGACGGGGTCCTCCTAGGGCTACTCAGTAGAGTGACTTTGGCCACAGGGGTCGATGTCCCTCAAAGTCGGGTTGAAGTCCAGCCAAACCAGTTGGCACTGGTCTACTGGCCTCAGATACAGCAACTACAGCAATTCCCGTTAACCGGTGGTAACGTCCGTCTTGGGAGACCAAACTGCACTCTGACGACTCTCCCGAGTCTTGTGGGCCTGTAGCTGTAACAGGAAGCCAGCCAACTGGCTGTTGGAGTAATCTCTTCTGTCTGAGGCTCGGGGAAGCCCTTTCCTTGAGAAGGGTACCACAGAAGCAGGTGCAGTCCAGTCTTGATGCAGCCTTTCTTTGCTGGGCCCAGGGAACAGCAGGGCAATCCTTCTTCAGCCCCCTCTTCAGTACAGACATGATCTAAGGTATAGGTGCCAGGGGTGTCATGTTTACGCCCAATATGAGGCCAGGGGGGTGGGACAGGCAACTAGCCAACTTCCTGCAAAATGTGGTTTCTAGCTATCTTAGGGTGCACTATCCTGCAGACTCTCAACATGGCAGAACCTTCTCTTAGTGTGTGGAGCTCCCAAGCCCATTCATGAGGTGTGGCTACTTGGGGGCTTCATTCCTCTTGAAAAAACAGTTTAGAAAGGGCTTTTCCCTCTCTGCCCAAGATGCCAGCCTCTCTGCAAAAATAAAAGAGGAGCTCCTCCTTTGGGTGATCGCCATTTGCCCTCAAAGGTAGCTTCCACTTTGAAGCTCGCCCTTTGGGATCACACCTTGTTTGGCCTTCGTGCCAGGATGGAGGTCACATCCCCTCCCTTGGCAGATTTAGAAGATAGCACTGCTGGCTTGTCAGTAGGTAACCCTGTAGTCGCGACTACTATCCTTTCTACAGTAAAAATGACAACGTGGGGGTTTTACTGTCAAGACATGTAGAAACACATGTCCTACTTTTTAATATACAGCACTCTGCTTTAGAGCTTATTAGCCCTGCCTTAGGAGCGACTTATATATCTTAAAAAGGAAGGTTTGGGTTTTGCCATAACTTTAAATGGTAAAGTTGAGTTAGCAGTTTAAAACTGCTCTACCAGTCTGCAGTGGCAGGCTGGGAGACATGCTTTACTTTGTTACACTCTGGATGGCACAATAACTGCTGCAGTCCATGAGGTACACTTTTACTTACAGGCCCTGGGTACTCCTGGTACCATATTCTTGGAACTCATTGTAAGTGAACTTATGACAATTGGGTATAAGCCATTTAAACATACAATTTTAAGGGTCAGAGCACATGCACCGAGGCCTGGTCAGTGGGGCCCAGTGCATCACAGGCTCATTACACCAGTACCTAATGGGCAAAAAGTGGGGGTTAACCTGCAAAAAGCCATTTCCTCACGGGTAGGTTGACCGTTGGGCCCTAATCATGGACTTACCAAGCATACCAATGTAAAAGAAGAATGAGAGTGGATATGAAAAGCTTTTTGCCCTTAGTTGAATGTGGATTCTTGTATTTACAGGATCTCTGAATCTGGACAAAGTGATTGGCTCGCTACATTTGGCAGCAGCCATTTCTGGATGTGAGGCACTGATGCCTGCTACTTGACAATGAATGAGTAGCATAAAATGCCAGGTACAGCATCCTCTTGGAACTGAGTGTTGCAGAGAGGAATATCCTGCCCTACAAAATATAAAAACTGTTTTTCATGCAGATTTCCTGGACCCACCTGTGAGTCTATCAATCCTGTAAACCATCAGTATTTCTAGAGTAATATTTTCTTTTTAATTGACATTTTTCTTTTTTTGTTTGAAAATCCTGAAGAAAACAAAACCACAATTGAAAGCCTGTGGACAGTGATCACAGTGAAAGGTGGTCTGGATGAAAAGGTACAGCTGGTATTGTTGGGAAAGATGAAAGGCCTGGCTGCAGGGCAGGCTTTGCACACAGCGCTATCTGTTCACAGCCAATGGTCATGAGCAGATGGTTCGGTGGGATGGCGCTGGTCACAGAACTAATGGCTGTGTGCAGCTGGTTTGCGTGAGACTGAAGCTAAAACAGAGGTTAGTCTATAGCTGTCCCAGTGCCCAGAGGTTCCTGGACACAGCCAGTGTGTACAGATGGCCCAGACGGACAGGTCCACTGCAGAGGGCCTGGCCAAAGTATACAGTCTTCACCTAGAGCTTGCTGTGCATGGTGTAGAAAGCCACCTGGCTTGCTTGAAGGGTCCTTGTATGTATCATGCACCCTGCCGGCCAGGTGCAGCCGAGGGGTTAAGTAGAGGGGTTCCCGAGGGTGAGCCCTCTTAAATTGGTTACGAAGAGTGTGATGAATCCACACCCTAGGTGCTAAATGGCATGAGGTGGCAGGCACACAAAGGGCACAGGCTGATGGCAAACCGAGAAAATCAGATGCAGTGGCACACATAAGACCAAGCATGCCACTGCATACTGTACTCACCAGACCACTCCTCCATACTCTGAGCGGGTGAAGGCAGTGCCAAGCATGGACAGCAGAAGGCCTGACACTGGGGCTACTCTGTGAGGGAAGGAAAAAGAATGTGCTGTGCCCCGTGTGCCCCCTAGTAGCCGTCAGCTGTCACCACAGGCAAGAGGCAGGGAGAGTAAAGCCTTAGCAACATAGGAGGTCTGGATTCACATGTGACAACAAAGGGGTGAGAAGAGGTGGCCAGGTGAACTCAAAACAAAAGTGATAAAGGAGAATATGTGCAGGAACAAAGACAAAGTGAGAGAAACAATATATAGTAGTATCAAGGACATCAACTTTTAGCTAATTGGTAGATCCAGCGACTGCAGCGCTCAGATAGAAGACGTGGGTTGGCCGATTAGACAACTACTTCAGAGACAGAAGAGAGACCAATGATACTTTTAAAAGGGCCCTGCTGTCCATTTTGCAGGAGAAGTGGTGTATAAACACTTTGAAAACCTACCTGGCAAGGATAATGAGGAGGAGGCAATATCGGCACTGAATGTGCACTTTGACCCTAAGCTCAACCCTGGGTATGAGAGGTTCAAGTCATGGCAGGCTCAACAAAGGGATGAAGAAACAATCAATGGGTTCTATGCTTGGCTACGAGAGCTAGCCAGCAACTGTACGGAAGATGGAGAGCTAGCCAGCACCAACACGGAAGATGATCAGACAAAAGTGGTTAGGGCCCAGATCATTCTAGGATGCAGGTCCACAGTGCTTCGGGTCTCATTCTACATCAACTGGGCATACGACTGAAAGACATTTGTATTATGCCACAGTCCCAGGAGTTGTCAAATAGCAGGGCATAGGAAATGCAGATCACCATAGCAAAGGGACTGGTGCCTTCAAACACCGGGCACCCTGGCAACCAGGAGCACCCCCACACCCCAAGCCCAGCCAGAATCTTGAAGAGTGGCTGTTGGCCAGACACAGTGTACAGAGATCATTGCACACAGTAAAAGTCTGTGTGCCCATGGTCTAGGAGGAAATACGTTTTTTTTGCAGAATATCATACAAAAATGACGAATAAACTTTGTTAAATTTAACTTATGTTTACTTTTGCTTGACATTTAATTAAAACCTCAGAAATTTCTCTAAAAAGACAAAGGGACTTTGTACCACTGAAAAACAGTTCTTTCTAATTTTCCTTTTTGAGAACATCTAGTTGCTGACAGTGGTACTGCAGGTATTAGTCTATACGAGGACCTCTATTCAGTAAATATACAGATTTAACTCTTTACAAAGGCCATGTGATGATATCAAATGATGGTTTTGATGGTGGAAATTGTTGTTTTCCGTGATGTAATTTGTGAGGTATTCTAGCATTTAAAGATTTTTAATGCCAGCGAATTTTCAAACTGTGTGCACTTTGTAAACTCTGCTGGTTTTAGTTCACCTTTTTCCATTCACAGTTTTTCTGAGCATTAATAACTAATTTTCACTCTAATCACACTTAGCCAAGATGGAAAATATATGCAGCATTTTTCTGCAATAGTGTTCCTTTTGTAGACTTTTTATATGAAAATTACATATTATGCAATAGTTCACAGCAAGTTTAGCTTTTGCGACATAAAATGTCACACATACACGATTTTCCCACAAATGTGCGGGGAATATATAAGTTGCAAAGTTTTCATTAAAACTTTGTGTAGACTATAAGAAAGAAATTTTGCATACCCTTAGTAAGGTGATAAGTGCCTTGTGGCATTTTCGGTTTTCTAATGGTATATTTTAATAATTGACCAGGATTTGATTGTACTCCTTCGCCCAGCTACCTCAGATCATGCACATCCTGTGGATGTCTCCATTAGACACTCGTCAAATGGTGTGGCCCTTTGCCCCATCTTACTCCCTGCTTCCCTTCTTCAGGAAACAAGTGGGCAAGGCCTATGGCAGTGACCTCCAGCCAGTTGCCACAGGCCTTGTCCTCTGCAGTCAAGGATTTATGTTGTCAATGGGAACTGCAATAGGGCATGACTTTTAGAGACAGGCGTGGGTCTCGTACTCTTATCACACTTTACACTAAAAATATCCTACTGTCTTACCCAGTCCTACTGCCCTCATCCTGTTAAGCATTCCTTTTAACTATGCTTTGCATTAGCACGCTCCTTGTGCAGGGTATGACCTGAATTTCACCCTACGCCCAGTAAGCTTGCCCTCAAAATTTGCTGGGCAAAGGGAAGTGTCCCTGGTCGGTCCTTTATTTGCTATATTTTTTTAGCTTTGTTCTCCTCCTCAACCTACCTGAGTATATTTAGGCACTTGGCATGTAGAAGGATATTTAAGAATGTACATATTGAGCAAAAAACAAGGAAGCCCTGTGTGCCCCAAAAGGGGATATTTCCACCCTCGAGTCTAGATTGTGTTCTCACCACCTCTTGGTTGGTTATGTTTTTTTGTGTTTTCACTGGACACTAACCTAATGATTAAAATATGAATGCTGACTGACCAAGCATACATATACATTTATTACGAATACATATAGATACACTACATGTTTTTTCAATGAAGTTCCTTTTTTTCGCATAAACAATATCTATTGTGAAAACATAATACAGTGCATTTTATGCCCATCGTGGCGACAACATTTCAGATGTTTAGAATAGCTGTAGATCACATTAAGTAATAAAAATACGAATGTGTTATACCTGAGGTGTCTGGAGGCGCAAAACCAAAGGGGATGATGGACGGAGTGTTGAACATTGCAAGCACTCACCCCCAGTCAACTGATCTGGGTTTAATCCATCATCATTCTTTAGCTCACTCCGCCACCCCAGTTCAGACATGGCCATATGCAAATCAGTCTGACCCTGTGCCTCATGGGAACAGTCCAGCCCGAACTGCCAAGCCATGTCTTCCCTGGACCAGAAACAAGCATCCTGGGACCGGTTTCTGGCTTACAGCCGTCATCAGCCAGGCTATCTTGAATCCAGTGGCAAAGTGAGCAAGGGACCCACGTCTGGGCATACCCTGCCAACTTAGGGCGAACATAGCAAAACCAAAGGGGGATGATGGACGGAGTGTTGAACATTGCAAGCACTCACCCCCAGTCAACTGATCTGGGTTTAATCCATCATCATTCTTTAGCTCACTCCGCCACCCCAGTTCAGACATGGCCATATGCAAATCAGTCTGACCCTGTGCCTCATGGGAACAGTCCAGCCCGAACTGCCAAGCCATGTCTTCCCTGGACCAGAAACAAGCATCCTGGGACCGGTGTCTGGAGGCGCATCTTAAAAAGAAAATACAGTGGACTTAAACTGAGATCAAAGACGCAGTATGTTAATGAACCCTGACAGATGTGCGAATGTACAGGTAATTGGACTGTCCTGTTCATCCAGGGTGCCAGGAGACTGTAGTTTTCTGCTGCGGTTTCCATGGCGATTACTATTAAATTAGGTTTGTGCTCCTATTTGGTAAATGCAAAAGACAGAAAAATAATGCTGTAGTACTTCTTCTGGGAAAACAGAAGCCTGGCTTCTGCAACCCAACACTGCATTTGGTTGTATTGCTATTGACCTCTCTTCCAATGTTTACTTTCAGTTAAAGTGGAGATTTCTTTTCTTTTATTGCCATCACATCTACCTTTAGGTTACTATAAAAAGTATTTAAAAAGCTTCTATTTCAAGTGCTTTTAATATTGAAAACGTGTTGCATTTCTACATGCAAAATGAGGTTAAGGTTTAAGCAGTAAATTCATATAATATTGAAAGCATTTTGTACATTTCACAGTAAATCAAATATTTAGTAAACTAAAGAAAAATACTGTCAGAAATTCGAGAGATGTGGAAGACCCACCCAATAAACACAATCCTTCTCAGGGTGAACCACAAAAGTCACTAAATAAACCTGTGCTTAACCCTTCAGTAGCTTGACACAAAAGCAGCCAGGCTTAACTTAAAGGAAATGTGTAAATTATTTATGCTACCAAAATTCAAGGAGTTACCCTATAATAAAAATAGGGACAGGGTAATATAAACCAAGAAAGAAAGACAGGTCCCTAGTCTCGTATGTGGATCATGTGTTGCACCGCAATCATGTACAATATTAAATGGGGTTAAAACATATACAGTATTTAAACATAAACATTAATTACATGTGACTTGTAAAAACAGTAAAGACAATAATGCCAAAGAGACAAAAAGATTGTCTTTCTTTCTTGGTTTAAATTATTTATGCAGCACTCAAGAAGTAATAAAGTTCAAAACAACACAAGAAAAATCCCAAGCCTAATTCAGTGGTGGCTAGTAGGGAATGGGAGTGGCGGGGCAAGGGACGAAGACAACTGTAGGAGGGTGTTTGGAAAATATAAAAAAAAATACACTTACCTTTTCTGCTGGGCGCATCTCTCCTTCGGTTCTCTACTCTCCCTGACACACAGTGGGATCGCTGAGAGGTGGTCAGAGGCCATGCCCCCTTTCTCCACCACTCTGCAAATACGCCTCCTGGCGCACTGCTGCTTGGGGGATGAAGTCCACTTTAGTCCTGAGGTCCTCAGGACACAAGGGGACCTCATCGCCCCACCAGCAGTGCTCCAAGAGGCGCGTTTGCAGAGTAGTGTAAAAAGGGACGTGGCCTCCGACCACCTCTCAGCAATCCCACTGTGTGGGGCTTACTGGAGATAACAGATAGGCTAGTTGGCCCCTAAGGACCCTCAGGATCGAAGGGGACATCATCCCCCAAACAAGAGTGCGCCAGGAGGTACGTTTGCAGAGTAGTGGAGAAAGAGGGTGGGGCCTCCGGCGAGTTGCCGGCTTTGTTTTTTTTTATTTTAGAAAGGGGACTGTGTTGCCCCCCTTCCCTTTCACCCTTTTGTGCCCCGGGGACCCCATCCCCCAGGGCCTGACCCATTTTTGTTTTTATTAAATTAAAAAGGGAGGGGGTCCTTGTGGCCCTCATCCCGAGGCCGGTTTCAGCCCCGGGGACCCCATCCCCTGAGGCCTGGACAATTCATTTTTTTTTTTTTTTTAAGGAAGGGGGTTGAGCGGCCCTCCCTCCCCAAGGCCATTATATGGGCCCATGGACCCCATCGCCCGGGGATTGGCCATTTCTTTTTTTTTTATTTACTATTTTTGTAAGGGAGGGGGGCTGCGTGGCCCCCCTCCCCAGGCCAATTTTGGCCCCGGAGACCCCATCCCCCGGGGCCCAGCTATATTTTATTTTAATAAAAAGGGAGGGGGCCCAGCTGCACCCCTACCAGGCCATTGTGGCCCAGGGGCCCCATCCCCCAGGGCTTAGCCAACTCGTTGGGGACCGCGGGGGATTCTCAAGGCCCCCTGCAGTCCCTGCCGGCTCCCCGCCTCCTGTGGGAGCCGGCATTGCTTTTGGGCAGAGGGAGCTGCAAACATGCTTTCATGAAGCGAAGGAGAGTTTGCTATTGCATGAGGTGAGTATTGCTCCCGCCATGCCACAGCAAACTGCAATGTCCTGGAGGTGGGCACCCCGGGACATTGCTGGAGCAGGCCCTGGGGGGTGGCAGTCCCCAGGGCAATGGAGGGCTCCTGGAGGGGGGCCACGCCGCCCCCCTCCCATCTACATTGTAGCTCCGGGGAGGTGGTGGGCCTTTACTTATTTTGTGCCCGGGCCCCCCGCTTTTAACATAATTATCCCCGGGGAGAAGGCGGTCCCAGGGGCTTCGCGGGGGGGTAGGAGCCCCGCTCGCATTCACTTTAAAAACAAAGCCCCAGGGAGGTGGCAGTCCCCGTGGCTGCAGGTGCCTCCGTGGGCCCCCGCATCTATTTTAATGATTTTCCGCAGGACCTGGCCCACCCGGGGGCTAAAAGAAAACGAAGCGCTGGAGTCCACGCTTCGTTTTTTTAAACATTTTTGGCCAGATTCGCGGGTCCAACGTGAATCCCACCAATTTTATTTTACAAAAATGCTTTTTTTGGCCCTGGGGGTCGCTGTGGAACCCCTGAGCAGGCCCCGAGGGCCAGGGTCTTTCTACCCTACCCCCTTTTTAAAAAATTTTAAAGTTTTTTGACCTTTTTTCTTGTGACTCGGTTCAACCGAGTCACAAGATGGCAGCCAACACTTCCTGGTTTGAAGTGTTGGCAGCAAATCAGATCTCTGGCTCAAGATCGGAAGGGTTCGCGGATCCTCCGCGGCCATATTTGTATATCTGAGAAATCTTTAAATTTCTCAGGAACTACTGAATGGACTTACACCATTTAACAAAAAGAGTGTACTCGGGAGCAAGAGCTACATTTCTGCTAACTTTGGTGTAATTCCGTTCAGCAGTTCGGGCTGTAGTCGTGTCTAAAGTTTCCTATGGAAATTAACATGGAGAAAATGCATTTTACGACCCCCCTTTTTCTCGGCCCGTGCTTGACGAATCACCCCGAAACGTTAAATACAGCAGCTGAAGTGAGTGGGCCATTAGTTTTGAAAATTTTGTGAAGATTCGTCAAACGGCGCCAAAGATATTGGCAAAAGAAAAAACACTTTTTGAATAGAAACAAGGTCCTAACTATAGCTACCTACTGGCAACCGCCAGTATGTAATATATCTATATCTATATATATATACTATATGTAGATATATATATATATATATATATATATATATATATATATATATATATATATATATATATATATATATATTATCTACTGACGGTCGCCAGTAGATAGTTATAGTTAGGACCTATTTTCCATAGGAAATTCACAACATTCTATTTCCAATAATTTTGGCGCCGGTTGATCGAATCTTCGCGAAATTTTCAAAACTCGTGGGCGCTCCGGTCCGCTCGTATCCTGAAAGTTTCGGGGTGATTCGGCAAGCGTGGGTCGAGAAAAAGGGGGTCCCAAAACGTGTTTTCTCCATGTTAATTCCCATAGGAAATTTTAGACACGGCTACAGCTCGACTGCTGAACGGAATTACACCAAATTTGGCAAAAAGGTAGCGCTTGGTTCAGAAAGCGACCTTTTTTAAATGGTGTAAATCCGTTCAGTAGTTGCTGAGAAATTCAAAAATAAGAGTCAAAAATCAATTTCCCATAGGGAACTTTGTGCAAGGCTACAGCGGAGACTACTGAACGGATTTACCCCAAATTTGGCATAATGGTACTGCTTGGCTCAGAAAGTGACCTTTTCAAAAATGGTGTAAATCCGTTCAGTAGTTTCTTAAATATTAAAGGAAAAGAACTATATATATCTGAGGGAGCCTAACCACACATGTCATCGTGAGATCTGATTGGCTGTCAGCACTTCATCCAAGAAGTGTTGGCAGCCATCTTGGGACCAATATACATGATAGCACCCCAATGAAATGTATTGTAGTGAATAGAAGATTTTGAGGGTCACCAAAAGGGGAACTATAAAGGGTGATAACAGACTTTAGTTACATTAGAATTCATTTGTTGATGGTACCATACTAATTTTAGGAATTGTGGTGTGTTCTAGGGTGATTTTACCCTGTGAAAAACCTTCTGCTGGGATTTCATGAATCATGTTTGAGAGAAAACAATTTTCTCATGCTTGTCCCACAGAGGTTTGGAAGGTGCTCCAGAAGCTAAAATGAGAGCATATTTTCTGTAAATTCACATTATCTTTCTCAGTCATGTGAGAATGAAGTCTGACATTCTAAGTAAAACATGTATATCCAACAAGGGCAGAGACTGTCAGTTGATTCCTTTGTGTTCTACTGCAGCTTCCCAGAGTGTTCTTAAGAACAACTAGAGCGCTAACAACCTTACCTATGACAAAAGTATGGCACACCTGAAGCCATCTTGATTGGAATAAACTGGTAACACTTAAAACATTTAATTTAAAAAGGAACAAAATGATGGGGTTCATTTTGTCATAGAAATTATGGTTAGTGCTATAGAAAGAAAAATTAGCACATGTTTTAAGTGAGATCTCAAATATCTTCCTGTTATATTTCAACAGGAGCAGCCTGCCAGTTGATTCCTTTGTGTTCTACTGCAGCTTCCCAGAGTGTTCTAAAGAACAACTAGAGCGCTAACAGTCTTACTTATGAAAAATTATGGCACACCTGAAGCCATCTTGATTGGAATAAACCGGTAACACTTAAAACATTTAATTTAAAAGGAACAAAATGATGGGGTTCATTTTGTCATAGAAATTATGGTTAATGCTGTAGAAAGAAAAATTAGGACATGTTTTAAGTGAGATTACAAATATCTTCCTGTTATATTTCAATAGGAGCAGCCTGCCAGTTGATTCCTTTGTGTTCTACTGCAGCTTCCCAGAGTGTTCTAAAGAACAACTAGAGCGCTAACAGTCTTACTTATGACAAAATTATGGCACACCTGAAGCCATCTTGATTGGAATAAACCAGTAACACTTAAAACATTTAATTTAAAAAGGAAAAAAATGAGGGGGTTCATTTTGCCATAGAAATTATGGTTAGTTCTGCAGAAAGAAAAATTAGGGCATGTTTTAAGTGAGATCTCAAATCCTCTTCTATTTCATTAGAAAATTCTGACATGCAGACTGAAACAATCACTTTCAATACCAGCAGTAGACTTCCAGTTAACTCCCTGGTGAGCAGTAGCTTTACTACAGTGATCTAATGAGCAACTAGAGTGCTAATATTCTGAATTTATGGCAAATGTGTGACACATCTGAATGCCTTCTTGATGGAATCAAAGTAAAAACTGAAAGCATTTCCTACTGAGGAGACTGCAGTAAATGAGGAAATTAGGAAACTTCATAACAAAAAAGTATCCCAAGATGGCCACCAGAGAAAAAAAGAGCCCAAATGTAGCACAAATATCACCCACATGTAGCCCACATATAGCCCAATGACAGAAGTGTGGAAAACACTTTTTTTTTTAGTTTTTTTGCAGTTTTATATAGTGCAGACTGGTCAGGTATTGGAGCGTTGCATCTTACTTGGACCCCTTATTGCGTATTTTGCACGAAGTACATGAGATTGATCTTGCGAAACATTGAACTTTACTATTCTCTTAACCTGAAGTTGCTCTGAACCAGGCTTTGTAACACCCGCTTTTACCTACTGGTTTTAATTAATTCTCACTGTATTGTATTAAGAAAGAGGATTTACTGTTTTTATGTACACTTTTATGATCTATGTTTCTAAATCAGATCGAATAAAGTTTAATGAATGTAATTGAAGTCTCCCAAGATGGCCACCAGAGAAAAATGAGCCCAAATGTAGCACAAATATCACCCAGATGTAGCCCACGTATAGCCCAATGACAGAAGTGTGGAAAACACTTTTATCCTTTGTGTTTTTGCAGTTTTATATAGTGCAGGCTGGTCAGATATTGGAGTGCTTTACATGAGCATTGGTTACATCATACAAGGACAAACTCATTTTGGTTGTAGGCATGGGGAGATTAAGTGATTTGACAAGAATCACAGAATGACGAGCTGAAGCAGAAACTCCAACTTGGTAACACCACATTTTCTCCCCTAAGCGTAACATTTAATCAAGTGGTCAACTGGATAAAAAACATAGAGATAACAAATAATTCAAAAGTGCTTTGTCGCTATTTGAGAACTGCTTGGCTCAGAAAGCGACCTTTTTAAAAATGGTGTAAATCCGTTCGGTAGTTGCTGAGAAATTGTAAAAACAAATATCGCTATCTAGAGGCGCGGTGGATCCGTGAACCCTCCCGACCATGAGCTTCATTTTAAATGGCTGCCAACACTCCAAACCAGGAAGTGTTGGCAGCCATCTTGTGACTCAGTAGAACCGAGTCACAAGAAAACAGGGAAACAAAGGTGAAAAAGAAGAAAAGGGGGCAGGGTAGAAACACCCTGACCCCCTAGGCCTGCTCAGGGACAAAAAAAGCATGTTTTTAAAGAAAATGGCGAAATTCGCACTGGGGTCGCGAATCCCGCTCGAAATGTAAAATGAAGCGCGGATACCGCGCTTCATTTAATTGAGACTCCCGGGTGGGCCAGGTCCCGGGGCATTGCCAACAAATATATGCAGGGCTCGCGAGGCCCCGCAGCCCCGGGACCGCCACCTCCCGGGGCTTGTTTTTTTAATGTTTGGGGGCCTCCAAGGCCCCCAAGCCCCGGGACCGCCACCACCAGGGCTTTTATCAAATAGGGACCCTCAGGATTCAAGGGGAATTAATCCTCCAACTTACCCTGAGCACTACTGATGCAGTCCAGCCATCGCCCTGTCACTACCCATGCACTCCTCCAATCTACCAGCGAGCACCATGTAGTTATCCAATCACTCCACCAAAACACAAGCACTTATAAATTCACCATCCACTCTCCTTGCAGTACTCTAATCATCCAGTCAGTACCCATGTACTCATCCAATGACCCAGGCACTAACTCATGGCAAATACAGAGGAGGTCATGCTAATCACAGGGGTACCCCAACGCATAGTGTTCCCTAGTGTATGTAGGTGTTTTCACTGTATTCTAAGTGTCTTTTACCACCAGAGACAGAGTCAGTTACCACCAGTACCCATCAGCAACAAGTTGGGGGCACAGGAGTACTTTCTACTCCTCTGATGGTTCTTTCTGCACATCTCTTCCTTCTTCTTGCACTTTTCTTCGTCTTTCTGGACTTCTGTTGCCTCTTTTTGCATTTGTCTTCCTTCTTTCTGCGCTTTTCTTCTTCTTTCTTCACATGTCCTACCTCTGTAGGCATAGTTAGAAACTAGCATTTAAAAACCTTCGAAATTCACTTAAAAACCATAGGTTTCAGGCATGTTATAGTTAGAAATTAGCATTTAAAAACCTTTGAAATTCACTGAAAAACCATAGGTTTCAGGCACGTTATAGTTAGAAATTAGCATTTAAAAAACCTTAGAAATTCACTGAAAAACCATAGGTTTTAGGGAAAGTTATAGTTAGTTGGACATTTCACTCGTACAAAACCAGAGAAATTCCCCCGTTATAGTTAGTTCAGCTAACTATAACTCGCGCCCCGCAATGCACTGCTGATGACGTCACATATGACATCACTCATGACATGGTCAGTGACATCACTGATGACATCACTGATGACATCTCAAATGACATCACTGATGACATCACTGATGACATCATCCATGTGATAATTTGATGCATCTTCTCACACCCTAATGTAACCTTTGATACACCAACTCTAAATAACAGACTGCCATTCTTAAAACCGTAGACACTTCAGCAGCAATAACTACATACTCACTCACTGATTCTTAGGTCTAAACAAATATCCACTCACTCACCCGTACAGTCACTCATACTTACAATCACTCAGTACAGGACTATCATATGCACTCATACGCCTATATAGACACTCACACACCACCACTCATCCATAGAGGTACTCACACACCTAGTCAGTCATGCAAATAATTAATCACACTCCCATTTACTCACCTATACAGTTATACACACACCAGCTCACTTACTCATACAAATACTAGGACATTCTTACGCTCTTATACAATCACTGATACAAGCACACACTCATCCATACAGTCACTCTCATAATCACACACTCTCACTTATAGCTATTTATATATTCCAACACACATATATACTGCCTTTCACATATGTAGTTACTCACACATGTACCACTGAGATATACATTCACTCACTAACACACCCATACACACACCCATACAGTCCATCACAGATGCACTCTTGAAACCATGCACCCAGTGAATCACCCACTCACACATCTATGCACAGAGTCACACACACCCCACCCATACAAACACTCAGGCATCCATACAGATACTCAGACAACCAATCAATAACCCATATAGACACTCATGTAGCTATTCACAAACCCATGCAGCCGCTTACACACCAACAGACAGACGGATACAGACATTCACACAGTTTAGTCACTAACCCGTGCATTCAGTAAGATACATTTAATCACTCACTTATAGAGTCAGTCACACACCTACTAAATCATCCATTCAGACACTTATACACCCACTCATTCTTCAATACGCCTTTCCCTATATATATTAAACATATTTAAACTTTACAGAAACACACAGTCACTAGATGATGTCATCAGTGATGTCATCAGTGATGTCATTTGAGATGTCATCAGTGATGTCATCAGTGATGTCACTGAGCATGTCATGAGTGATGTCATATGTGACGTCATCAGCAGTGCATTGCGGGGCGTGAGTTATAGTTAGCTGAACTAACTATAACGGGGAATTTCTCTGGTTTTGTACGAGTGAAAAGTCCAACTAACTATAACTTTCCCTAAAACCTATGGTTTTTTCAGTGAATATATATATATATATATATATATATATACATATATATATATATATATATATATAGATAGATATATATATGCTTTATACTTACCTGCAAAATACTTACATTTTCGTTGTAAAGGCATGCGTGGAACAGGAATAGGCACCGTAAAAATATCTGTGGTAAAGACTAATACGTGGTAAAGACTATAGCATTGTAATGGGCGGGTTGTAAAGGCATGAGCGGTAATGGCATGCTTGGTTCCATCATACAACTGTTTGAAGGGATCAGTCTCTGTTGGGGTGCAGGACTCAATGCTTATAGTTTTTACATATAAAAGAGAGAATGTGCCATGCTTCAGCAAGGCCCTGTGCATTGTTCATAGAGTGAAATGTATACAGGGCACAGTCTTCATCATAGTCCATGGTACCCTAAATGCAAAAATATGGGCAATGTTTGCTGCACATGGAGAGTTGGACACTTAACATGGCGCGCATCGATGATTATGTCATTCTTGGTGTCATACATGGCTTGTCACCTGTGCTGACACGTATGAGCAATGACCACTGCATGTTGGTTGACTTTCCAAAACTGCCAAATTTCAATGTTTGTTTTCAATTTTTTGACCACAGGACTAAGAGTTTCGCACCTGTATATCGCACTTCAGTAATCATAACGTGGCACATGTTGCTTAACACCATGACTACATGTTGCAGCAGGATTAAAATGTATGATTGCGTCAGTGTCATATAAAAAGGCACCCTTATGTTCCCCAGTGAGCCGATGAAAAATAATAAATATGTATTTATAGAAATGAGAACTATGCATTTTCTAACTGGCATCACGCTAGTCTAATTGTATTATGCCCATCACATAAAGGAAATAACTGTAGGCCATGCATGTAAGTCCACCTTCCTTATTATGTATTTCCTCATTTAAAAGTGTGTCTGGTTCTTTCATCATAGCACACTTTTCACAGTTCTCGTTCAGAGTATTTGTTTTAATATGTGTGATAAACGGCATTTGTAAAAAGCTTAGGTGTCAAATGGTGTTTAAAGAGATGTGCTCTGTGCGTGCTCAAATGCCTGTACCAATACCGGAAAAAGCAACAAGCCATCGATTCAGATTATGCTGAAGAGGATCCTCGGGCCTTTCATCTCAATGTGCATGCGTGGGGAGGGTGCTTATGTTTAATGAATAAGGGAGCAATGAAAAATAGACTGATAAAAATGAGTCTGGACAAGTTTAATAAGGCCATATTAGATTCATCGTGCCAACGTTATTGATATTATTAAGCACTTGTCTAGGCCTAACACGTCTGTTTATGTATGCCTTCAAGCCAATTTCAGGGTATAAATGTCCAACTTCTTTTATAAGAGTAAAGAGAGAGCTCTTTGCCATTTTGTGCCTAGAAAGGAGCTAGGCAATTAAGTAAACACATGCGTTTCCTGCCATTAAAGACTTGCTTCCAGATCTCTGAGTCTTGTGATTTAATAGCTCTCTACTTACCAATCAGAATCATGGACGGCTCCTCCATTTGAGGGGAGGAGCGTTGCCCCCCAAGGCCCACAGCTGAAAAATAAAACGGTAATAACGTTTTATTATTACCGTTTTATTTTTCAGTAACCTGTCCCGAAC
This sequence comes from Calotriton arnoldi, assembly GCA_963921515.1. Taxonomy (NCBI): domain Eukaryota; kingdom Metazoa; phylum Chordata; class Amphibia; order Caudata; family Salamandridae; genus Calotriton; species Calotriton arnoldi. The sequence goes on along the minus strand of CAWUFW010003916.1, from coordinate 1,267,724 downwards.
TAAGTGTCAGGACAGGGCAGGTCCAGCACTGCCAAGTGGCAGCCACAGGGAGCTGTGTGCTTTAAAATGCACATGTCTGTTTGGCCGGCCATCTTGAGACGGCCAGCCAGACATGTGCACTTTACAGTTCTCTAACCTAGTTGTCTTAGATAGCTGGGTTAGAGAAAGCGCAGGCTTCCAGTGCTCTTAGGAGCGCTGGGAGAGCTTGCTCTATCCAATCCCGGGACTGCTTTCATGCTGTGAAAGCAGCACCAGGATTGGGTAGTGCAGTTTCCTGGATTGGGAGGTTCCTGGAAGACACCCGAGGGAGGAGGAAGTCATGCTGCAGAGGTAAGTGAATTTTCTTTTTGCCCCCCCGCCTCACCAACCTCAGTGCAAGCCAGCCGCCACTAATCAGAATGAGTGTAGAGTGTGAATATCAAATCCTGAATATCAACAGGACAGAACGTTGTTACAACAGTATCAAGGGATAAAATATTGAAAGGCAAGTCTCTACATCTAAATTGTAAATTCTACATCAAAATTGGAATTTTTTTATATCTAACTTCACATATACGTACCATGATATATATCGTCAATAAGAATAGTAAATCATTACATCCCTCTGTGCAGTAACCTTTGATATTTTGTCCCTCGATATCGTTGTAACAATATTCTGTCCCAGCGATAATCAGGATTCGATATTCCCTACTACAATGTGAATTTCACAGCCTGGGTTTTGCTGCATAGCTCAAAATATGTTACTCGTGATGTTAGTCCAACTGCTAGTTAACAGTTGTGGCTTAGTACGTACGAGTCAACCACACACAGTAGGTTAGATTATTTAAATTAAAGTCTTTAAAATAGTTCCATAAACTCCTGCAGTTCCATGCAAACATTTCTTAGTGGCATTAGACAGACAGAATTATCATAGAGTATTTGCCTTTCATTCTTGCAATGCTTCCGTTTCGACTCACTATGCCAAACAACATAATGTCCTCCAGAATATTCTTTAATTCTAAACCAAGGGATTCTACACCCAGCACCAGAGCAACACACTTCATTAATGACCTTTGAAAGAATATTAACGACTGCTCATTGTACACTTTACCTACATTTTGAGTGTTACATGACAGTATGCGTGTGTATATATGAATGACTGTTTGCTGAGGTGTGTGCTGTTGAAATCTGTTGAGGCTGGCTATCTGTGCATGCGAAGGAAGTGGGGTGCAGTGTTTGTAAGGCGTGTCTAGGATTAATGGGCTGTTCTGCAGCTAATAATGGAGCGTAGGGTTTGATATCATTGCACAAGTGTGAAGTTGGGTCATACATACCAAGCTGGCCAGACTTGAAATTTAGTTTTTTTAAGAAAGGCAGTGATTGTCACTGTGTCCTGTTAAATGGGTATAGGCAACATGCATTTGTGCTCGTACAGGACACTACAGCTCATGCCATTTTGCTGTAATACTTATGGACTGGACCGAGGCAGTGCACGAATCCATTGCTTTGGGTGGAGTGGTCATTTCTCTAGGGCTTTAGAGTTAGCTCACTTCAGAATACTGGGAACTTTTGTAAGGTGGGCTAAGATTTAATGGTATCCCAACTAACATAGTCAAATGTTTAAATGACAATCTATCTCCAATGCTTAAAATTTGACGAACACGGCAAGACTGCCTGCTCTTGTATATTCTGTACACTCAGCACATTGAGTCATGAATCCCTATGCTTCTTCAACCATCTATCTTTCTGCCTGTTGTGTGTGTGACCCCAAAAGTCATTGCGTTGGCAGACAATGTTCCAATGTATACTTCGCATTGACATTGTGAGATTATACCAAGGGTTTATTCAGCATTCAGGGTCCAATCCTAATGTCAATAAAATGCATGTTGTGATTGTTGGAGACAATTGCATCTCAAATATAAGGATTATTTATAGTGTACACTCACAAATCATTATACTCTAATCTGCCTGGCTAATGTAATCCAGGATTTAGTTTTAGTTTTTATGGTACTACTATAGCGCCGGGACACCTCTGTTTGAGGTAGCTGTCGCGCTCTACAAGTGTCTGTATTAATATTATTATTATTACTACTTAAGATTTTGTATTTCTTCTACAGCTCTTCCTGTCAAGTAGCCATTTCCTCATCACTAAGAAAGACTCAGCCCTAATCTCTTTAATTTAGGATTACCGAACACTGCACCAGGTGCTGTAGTCTTACATCTATCTACCTGCTGTGGCGGTTGGCCTTACCCCATTTTACTGCTATTGTGGAATGCAAACGTATATGAATAACCCAAACATCTTCCAGTCTCACTTTTGCTGAAATTCCAAACCCTAATTAGGTCGAGCCCCTGCAGCACATGTGCTGTCACTTCGAGACATGCTGTATTCACTTTGTGTTTAGAACAGAAAGTTGTTTGGGCGTGCGTTTTGAGTTACTGCATTTAACGACCACCAAGGCAGCTTAAGTGGTATGGTGTTTTTATTCCACCTTTCCTTTTTTCTTTTATTTGTAAAAGATTTAACATTTAAGTCATGTCATAGAGAAGAACAATGATTTTCAGAAATATTCAACATAATATCAACAATAACAGCACAATTAACGTTCGACACGTACATAACCAATAAAGTAACAAGACATGACAATAAATGACAGAAAACAAGATTAACCAGTCCTAAATTTGACAAAGAAACAATGGCGGCACAGACTGTTTATGTTTTTACACTACTGCAACCTGCCATACACAGCTAGACCATGCAACAATTACACCAGGCTGAATGCCTTCTTTGTACACCGTATTACTCAGTGAAGTGGTGGTAATTACGGCTAGCTGGGATAGGTCGACGCGTTTCCGAACCCTACTTTTCTTTTTGGGTTCTCATCAGGACCAGGACAGGTCGAACACATTCAAAGATGATAATCACGGGTGCTGTTTGGTGATTAATAACGCGGAAAACCGCGTAACGAAGTGAGATGTCTTGCCTCTTGCCAATGGTGAAATGTACCATTAAAGGATTCCGTTGATTAAATTAGCACAAGGTTGTGTAGGTTTGAGCCATGGGGCCAGCCTCACTGGGTTAAATTCACGCTAGGGCTGTGACGTCAGGTATAGGTTTTCCGCGTTATTAATCACCAAACAGCACCCGTGATTATCATCTTTGAATGTGTTTGAATGTGTTCGACCTGTCCTGTAACTCAAAACGCACGCCCAAACAACTTTCTGTTCTAAACTATTGCTGTGGCCTAGTTTGGGTGTTAGTATTGGCCCACCCCTCTTAGTTAAAAAAGTATTCACTTTGTGGGCTTACAGCCTGCACATTGCCTTTTTATTCATCCCTACAATTGTCGTTCAAAAATGCTTGCTTGCTAGTAGTTAATCTTTCCTTTTTGTTCCTCTTTTTTGAGTTTGGTTTCCTCCCACAGAGCACCAACCAATTACTGTTAACATTATGCTTCTGTGTTTATGTGTTCATTTGGATGACTATCTCTTTCTTTGATTCCTGCTCGTGTCACTGTTTGCCTGTCTTCAATGGTTCAGCTTCGGCACCCGTCACTTAATTTCCCTGTCCCGTTCAAATACCGAGATGAAATGTCAGGCACTTCAGATGCTGTTTTCGAAATCCCCTCTTTAATTTTATCTGACTTCAAAGTGTGAGGATTTCCCCCAAGCACCTCCCACTTCGCTGCTTGATGCTTTAGCGAGCCTCGGTCACCAGACCTTTAGCAGCCCAACCTTGCAACACAGTAAGGGCAAGGCTTGGGCAACTCCCATCGCATTTTCTCTGACGCTTGTTTATGTAATGTGAACTAGAGCGACCCGAAGGTGTTGGAACACTTTACAAGGGTGCTAGTTACAGTACACAATGTCAGATTAATTTTTGGGGGCTTTTTTATAGAGCACAAACTCGACTGACCCAAAGGTATTGAAGCACTTTACAAAAGCGCCAGTTACATTACACAAGGTGAGGTCAATTTCTTTATATTTTAGATGCACAGAGATTAAGTGATGCTGCCGCCACTCCTGTTTATTCATTATTTCCCTGTACCTGACAAATGGGAGCAGCATTCGTCCCTCCCACCTTCTCCTATATTGCTGCATGCCCCCCCTCGAGCGACCCAAAGGTGTTGGAGCGCTTTACAGGTGTGCTAGTTGCATTATACAAGGTCAGGTAATGTTTTTGGTTTTTAGGAGCTTGGAGATTAAGTGATACCGACGACATCCCTGTTTATTCATTATTTCCCCTCTACCTGACAAATGGAAGCATTGTTGTTTCTATGTCCAGTGCTCCTACACCGAGGGGGCTGGGACAGAGGGTGGAGCAGGGGGCTCGAACAGAGGGCGGGTAGGGGGCTTGCTGGTTAACGATGGTGCGAGCAGTGTTTTGAATGGAAAATTCCAGAGAAGGGTGCCTGATGAATAGAGGCTTGGGGGAGGAGGGATGTGAGGTCTCTGCCATTGGAAAGTACTCCACTACTTTTTTTCATAGGCTGTGCAATACTCTAGTGATGCAGTTGTACACATAATATTATAGTGCTGTTGACTTCCATCAAGGCACTTGTCTTTCTGCCTGTGTATTAAAAAGCCTTGGAATGTATCCATAAATGTTTTCTGAGGCAAGCATGTATTCCTGACTCACACTTTATGACCCAGTGTGTAGTAATTGTATAGCTCTTCAATCCCTGGCGGCACAGCCCCAAGGATAATGTGCTGCATGGCTAAACAGTTCTAAGGTCCCAAAGGTGAAACCTATTGGATATGCCAGTGCTTGGTTTTATTAAGATTTTCAAACAAACTTCATCTCATAATGCATGTTAAGTACCCCGGTGGTGCCAGCCTTGGCCACACATGGCAGGACATTTTTTATAATAACAGAATATCTGGAAATACTATGGGAGGCTGCCTCCTTGGGGTAAGCTGAGTATAATCAATTAGCACAGCAAACAACACATTGGGCACTTATTGACCTGCAATTTGTTCATCAGCAATTTCTTACTGGTATCTTTAAAACTGTTTCCAATGGGTAGATAAAGTTTGCAATTCCAAGTCAAGATTTTGTTTGCTGCTTACAATCAATAAATGCCTTCATGAATGCTATAGGGTCCATAGGGTAAGAAATGCTATAGTCCTATCAATTTCATTTTGGGCCCTGGTCCCCTATCATGACTAGTTTTACTAAGTATTGTCCTAGCAGACTGGGCCCTCAAGTGGTTGGGTTGGTTTCATACTCAGACCCAGTGGATCTTTTTACAACGATGGACATCTAATAAGTTGCCATAATGTGTATTTGAAACTTTAATATTGTCCTTCTTTGGATGTCTTTAGCTTAACTTTGTGCAGAAATAGTATGTAGATTCAAATTCCAATGTATGCAGTTTGCAATGTTGCTCTCAGTCAGCCCACAGACGATAAATGTTTGTGACTTGGGCCACAGTGAGATTGTTTTGTGACAATACATTACAGTCTCTAAACGGCCCAATGAGTAGCCCTTGACCTCTGGTCTCTGTGTCACTCCCCTGCCTAGCTCCTCGAGACCGGGACTCTACTTCCAGTCCCAAAGGCTTCGGTTCAATCCTGCTGCCTGCCCACAGATCCCACTATTATTACTGTTGTGGTAAGTTTGGGTAATCTTATCCCTGTTGGAATTTTATTTTGCATTTGGTTTGTACTTGTGGCTGTATTTGGTTTTGTCTAGTCGAGTTGCATTGTTGTTTTCCATTTCCCGCTCTTCCTGCTCACACAATTTTTCTCCTGATCCCCGCCCTCCCGCCTCCTGGACCACCCCTCCCACCCTCAGGACTACTTATGGAGACCTCTGCACAGATCCAGGAGTAGCCATTGACCTCTGGTCTCTGTGCTGCTCCACCTGCCTTGCTCCTCAAGAACGGGACTCTGCTCCCAGTTCCAAGGCTTCCGGTTTGATCCTGCTGCCTGCCCACAGCCTCCCACTATTATTACTGCTGTGGTAATTTTGGATAATCTTATCCCTGTTGGCCTTTTATTTTGTATTTGGTTTGTACTTGTGCCTGCATTTGGTTTTGTCTAGTCTAGTTGCATTATTGTTTTCCATTTCCCTCTCTTCCAGATGTTTTTCTACTAATCCCCACCCTCCCTTCTCCCAGACAGCCCCTCCCACCCCTAGGATTACTTATGGAGGCTGCTGTGCGGTCGTGCCAAAGGTAAGCCAAAGGCAAGCCCGTCTGCACCTGGACCATGCCCAGGGTCAGGACCCCTTGTCCTCCCACCATCTGCCGATACACCAATGAGGAGCTCTTGGCCCTGGACCCTAGACACCGCAACAACAGCTGCTTCACGTCCTCCCCACGATCAACAAAAGGACCCTTCAGCTGCTGCCACTGCTGCTTCTCCTGCTACACTGGACCACCTACCCACACTAGTACCCGTACCACCTCCGCATAGAGGACTCTGGACAACCCATAACCGCTCCAATAATCCTGCTCAACGTCTGCTCCCTCAGCAAACACGCCATGGATATTTGAGACACCATCACCACCTTCTCCCCAGGCATAGCCTTCATCACCGAAACAAGGCTCAACCCTTTCTGGAAATCCGACATCATCACCGACACCCCAGACGACTACAAGATGATACACTGAGACCGCACCAACAAACAAGGCGGGGACATCGCCATCATATTCAAAGACACCTTCTGATGCACAGTCACCAACGATGACCCAACGCCTCTCATGAAACACCTCAACTTCTGACTACAGACCAACGCTAAGACCACAATAAGAGGCACCCTCGATTACAGACCCCTGGGACCTCAACCAGCTTTCTGCGACGCAATCTTCAACCTCATCGTCCCACTTGCCATCCATTCCCTCCACTACATCCTACTCTGCGATCTCAATTTCCACATCAATGACCCCAAGGACGCCAACTACACCTCCTGCTGGAGAACCTCAACAACATCGGCCTCACCCGACTAGTCACCGAACCCAGGCACAAAGTCGGACACACACTCAACCCCATCTTCACCTCCAGTGACAGAATCACATTCACCCATGTCCCTGAACTCACTTGGGCTGACCACGCCATCATCCACCTTACCATATCTGACACCCAGCATTCCATCTCCAAACACCACAGTACTGCCCACCGAAGCTGGGGCAAGGTAACCGTGACCTAATGGATACAGCCTCTTGGCACAACTCAACCCGTAACCACAGCAGAATTTGATCAGGCCATCTGGATCACCAAATTCGCAGACAGAGTTACCCTGCTGAAACTCACAAAAGCCAACTAAACCTCCAAACAAGCCAGATGGTACACCCCAGAACTCAGAACCCCCAAGCACAACTGCTACCAACTCAAGAAGCAATGGCGAGCCACTAAGGACCCCTGCGACAGAGCCACTTACAAAGCAGCCCTCAGCAACTACCACCTTCGCATCAAGGAAGCCAAGAGAGCAGCAATCACCAACTGCATTAAAATAAATAAAAAATTAAATCCGGTATTTGTTAAGTGCAAACTAATCACCCCTACGTGTCTCAAGGCGCTGGGGGCCATCGGGAGATTAAGTGAGATATTGCTGAGAGTCACATGGCGCTGAGCAGAGCTGCCGCCGATGCCAGGGATCGAACCGTAAGCCCCTTGCTCCGGAGTCAGCCGCTCTGGTAGCTGCATCACACCTCTCCCTTTCCCTTGACACTGCTGCCTACCACACGAAAGAACTCTTCAAAATCGTCAAGGAATTCTCCAACCCAACAGCCACAGAGAACACCATCCACCCCTCCCAAGAACTTGCAGACTATTTCCACAGCAAGACTGCCACCATCTACAACAACTTCGATGACCAACCCACCACTTCCAGCCTCGACAACCTAAATCAAACAGCAAACACCAGACGAACGATAGCCACCTGGTCTCCGATCACCGCTCAGACTACCACATCCAACATGTCATCCATCCACTCCGGGGCACCCACTGACCCCTCCCCCCAGCATCTCTTCAACCTCAGAGCGGACCCAAGCAGCACGGAACTCACCAGCATCCTCATCACCTCCATCCCCACAGCAACCTTCCCAGAAAGATGGAAACACCCTGAGGTCAGACCCCTCTTGAAGAAGCCCTCTGCCGACCCCAGTGACCTCAAAAATTACTGACCAATCTCTCTGCTCCTCTTTCCAGCCAAAGTACTTGGGAAAGCCATCAACCAAAGCTCACCGAATACCTGGAACTAAACCACCTACTCAACACCTCTCTATCAGGATTCCTGCCAACCACAGCACTGAGACTGCACTGATTGTCACCACAGACAACATCAGAACCGTCCTCGACAGCAAAGAAACTGTGGCCCTGATCCTCCTCTACCTCCCCGCTGCACTTGACCCCGTCTCCCACCACACCCTCATCAACAGACTCCACAACATCACATATAGCAAAACGCCCTCAAGTGGATCACTTCTTTCCTTTCAGGATGCACACAGAGCATCCGTCTGCCTCCCTTCCATTTCGCACTCAAGGACATCATATGCGGTATACCCCAAGGTTCATCCCTCAGCCACACACTGTTCAACGTCTACATGCTCCCTCACAGATGTCATCAGATCCCACAGACTCAGCACAATCTCCTACATTGATGACACTCAACTTATCCTCGTGCTCGCCGAGGACCCCTCCAATGCCAAAACCAACTTCTTCACGGCCATGACCAATGTAGCCAAATGCATGAGAAACCGCTGCCTCAAGCTCAAATCTGACAAAACAGAAGTACTGATCTTTGGGAAGAACACTTCCACATGGGACCACAGCTGGTAGCCAGCAGAACTTGGACCAACACCCACACGACACAACCTCTGCAACATCCTCAACAGCCAACTGACCATGAAACGACAAGTCAACGCAGTCAACTCCTCCTGTTTCCACACCATGCTCATGCTCCGCAGAATGTTCAGATAGATCCCAATCAACACAAGAAAGACTGTCACACAGGCCCTCGTCACCAACCGCCTCGACTAATGCAGCGCTCTCTTTGCTGGAATCTCCACCCAGATCCTCAAAAGACTCCAAACCATACAGAACACTGCAGCAAGGCTCATCCTGGACCTCCCCAAACGGACCTGCATCGCCTCAGAAACTTCTATTGGCACACATCCAGAAGAGATGCCAGATCAAGATCCTCATGCACACATACAAAGCTCTACACAACCAAGGACCATCCTTTTTAAAAAAAAGTTTTATATAGCGCAAACTCGACCCGGAGGTATTCAAGCGCTTTATATGAGCACACGTTGCATTATAAGTGGACACATTCATTTTTTGTTCGGCACGGGGAGATTAAGTGATTTGCCCAGAATCACAGGATGTTGAGCATCCCTGCCGAGTCTCGGACCCGGTTCCCCAGCTTCGAGGTTGACCGCTCAAGCCGTTAGGCCACATCCTTTCCCCATTCTACATCAACCATCGACTGAACTTACACCTGCCCACAAGACACCTGTTCTCTTTTCCCCTCACTCGCCCTCGCACACCCCCCATCCATCGCAACCGCAGCGGTGGCCGCTCCTCCTCCTACATTGCTGCCATGACCAGGAGCAACCTGCCCCTCCACCTCCGAACAGCATCCTCCCTAGTGGATTTCAGAAAGAAACTTAAGACTGGCTTTTCGACGCAGACACAGCACCCTCAGCGCCCAGATACCCCTAGGTGTGACAGTGCTGCACTATACAAATGCTGATTGATTGATTGATTGAGTGAAACCTGCCCAGTTAGATTTTTCTTGTAAACAGATGTTATTGCATTTTAATTAAGAAACACAACAAGGTGCACATGACCATGCGCGGCTCCATATCGCTCTCCTGTGCCTGGCTCATGTTAGTCACAAATTATTAGTCGCAGATCTGTTGGCATTTACCAAATACAACAAACAACTTTCTTAACTCTCTCCACCCACCCACTCCCCGTCTTGCTGAGTTGTGCCCAGATGCATGGTATTTCAAAGTCTGAGTGGCTGTTGGCCTCATATATTCTTGAGCTCTCTTATCTAGCATAGGTATTCTCCCTTCTAAAGAATTCCGTCATTATTGGGAAGAGTCAGCGTTTGTTGGTGAGCTGGCAATTACGCAGTCCCTCCCAGTTCTCCCAGATCGGGTGTTCGTGGGGGGGAGAACCGTGTGGTGTGCTATTCTTCGCCTGTGGGTCTGGGTGTTTTGAGCTTTTGATTAGGGCCTCCCATGCTCAGGCTCTTTCTACCAAGCCGATACCTCTCCTTGCCTCCCGTATGAGTACTTCACCTTTGTAGTCCACCTATTTTTCAAACTCTTTCAGCCATACCATGACCCGAACCCCCCAGCACTTTCCAGTTCCTAGTGATTTCCCGTATGGCCAGTATGTATGCCATGCCTGGAATTTACTTGTTACCCTTGTGTTAGAGGTATGCAGGAACCAACCCAGTAGACAGGGCCCTGATGTGCATGGGATTTCCTTCTCTATTGAGGTACCTATTTATAAGTTCCAGTGTGAAGTAAGCTCCTTTGAGCACAAATATGTTAATAAGTTTAAATCGAGCATTTCTGGATACTTTGGTGTTCTTCCTAGAATGTCTGACCAATGTTACTCAGAGATCTGTACCTCTAAATCCTCCTCCTATCTGTCTTGGAGTGGGGCTAATGGCAGTAGGACTTCTCGTCTTATCGCCCTATGCAAGGCTGGAACAGCTCTAAAGGTTCCCGCTGCTGTTGCCACATATTGGCAAGTTTGTGTGGTGGAGGCTCTTCTAATCCCATTTTCCAGTATTTAAGGAAAGCCGTTTTCACTGTCTCATGAAGCAGGTAGTGGCCCTGCGGTAAGTCAAATTCTGTTCTGAATTCCTCGAATGAGAGCAGCTCCCCAGCGCTAAAGAGGTCCCCCATTTTTGTCACCCCTGCTGTAACCCACTCAGTCAGCCAGGGCCGGCTTTAGCATTGGTTGCGCCCTGTGCAACAATGTTTGTTTGCCCCCCCTCCCAATGACCACCTTCACCACGGATTCCCTCACTACCACCAGTGCCCCTCAAGTCTCCAAAACCACTCTCTCGCTCAGATGCATTTAATTAGGTTTATAGCGCTACTCATACCAGTGTAGGCCGTCAAACCACTTTACGTAACACACACCTTAATTATACAGAGACAATGAATCATGTATGTAAGCCACTGTATAGGAATGTTAAATAAGACAGAGGATTACAATGTGTAGGAGGCACATGTCATCCATAATGATAGTATAGTTTAAAAGTGCTTGGCTTGGAGAAACACAAACCCAGAATTTAAAACATAACCCCATGGTTGGGGGTTATGTTTAATAAGATTTTTTTTTTATTTTTTTTTTAACCAAAATGAACCCTTTTTGCAACATTAGAATAATGAAATACTGGGGGGGAAAAATCATACGCTCTAATCTATACCTTGCAGTTTGCATGCAGCTCTTTGATGACAATTATTAGCTCACTGTTCTATATATTAGGATTTTAACTTAGACACTGCAAGTAACAGAAGGATCTCTCTTACAAAAGCACTGACCTATTTACGTTATATGCATTTTGTGATCTGCATGGTACAAGTCCTTTGCATCAGGCATATTAACTCTCTGTACTACTTTATGATGAGTCAAAACTTCCACTAGACAAAACTCAGGTCTCTCTCTTCAGCAAGTACATTATTCACTGGAGTTATCTTGACATTTTTATTGTCGTATGAAAATTGCTGGAGGCAAGGTACGGGGCAACAGGTGCTTTTAAAACTATAATATACTTGCAAACATGGTGCCCCCAGCCGAACTCAGCACCCGGTGCGGTGGCACCAGTTGCAGTGCCCTAGAGCCGGCCCTGCAGTCAGCCCTCTACAGTCTCCCCTGTGTAGCAATGAGTTAAGCATGGTAATGGGGAGCTTAGGTGAATAAGGAATTTTCCACCTCATCTTTTGAAGGCAACGTGTCCAGTATTGACTCATGACTTGTAGTTCTCTCATATAGCTGACTGCACAGCATCGTGTTTGAAATAGCACCTTGCATAACCTGTCTAACATCAGGGCAAACGGCCCCAGCGGTCTCTCTGGGTTCTGTCTCCATGCTATCCATTGTGTGAACCACTGCAGTTGCGCAACCAAATAGTACGGTTCAAATTCTGTCATTGACTGGTAGCTTAAGTGTACTTAAAGCTGTTCTCCTGCAGCCTGGTCCCCATATGAATCACGTGGCCAGGGAGTCTAGATCTCTAAAAAACGTTCTTGGTATCCATAGAGGGAGTACGGTGAAATAGTATAACAGCCTGGGTAGTGCTATCATCTTTTATAGAGCAACTCTACCAGCCACGGATATTGGGAGAATTTCCAAAACGTTATGTTCTGCCTTAGAACATAGCTAGGTTCATGTTGCCTTCTGAAAGGTTGTCGTGGTCATGGAAAATACGGACCACTAGATATTGAAAGTACCTAGGTTCCAATCTCAGGTACCCTAGCCCCGTTGGGAAATCTTGGTTTGACTCTATTGGAAAAAGGATAGATTTCTGCCAGTTGACTTGGAGCCCAGATAGGGCCCTGAAGTCATCCAGCATTTGCTTGGTTCCTCCCAAGTCCTCCCTTGTATTCCTCAGGAAGAGTAGCAGATCATTGACATATAGGGCTTATGTAGTGGTGGTAGTGATTCATTGGTACCAGAGTCCTTTTCGGGCTGTGCAGGCCAAGGGTTCCATTGCTAGGGCGAAAAGGAATGAGGACAGGGGGCACCCCTGTCGTGTCCCCCTGCCAATAGGATATTCGTCTGAGACAGCTTGCCCCGTGCGCACTCTCTCCGTGGTGTCTTTATAAAGCAGCCTGGTCCAGTTCAGGAACCCTCTCCCCAGTTGCATCTGCTCCATCACTCCTTTAGAGATATGATCACTCAAGGATATCAAATGCCTTTTCAATGTCGGCACTAAATATCCGCGCTTGCTCGGGGTCATAGGTGTCTGCCTCTAGAATCATCAGCAGTTGTCGTATGTTTAGGGCCGTATTGCGACCGGGGATAAATCCCGCTTGGTCTCGATGTACTAATTTGGGCATAAATTGCAGGAGCCTATTTGCTAGGGTTTCACCCAGTAGTTTATAGTCTATGTTGAGCATGGACAGCGGTCTATAGGCCCTGCAGTCGTTTGCCAGTGTCTCCGGTTTCAGGAGTGGGATCATTATCGCTTCTGTCATGGAGCTGGGAAGGTTCCCCACCATCCTCGCTGTCCTATATAGCTCCTCCAGCATTGGTGCTAGTAGTGCTTGGTACTTGGCATAGAATCCCACCAGGAGTCCATTAGATCCTGGGGTCTTACACCCCTCGCCAAGCCCTTAATTGCTCCTCTGATTTCTTAAATGAAGATATCAGCCCCCAGTTCCTGAGCCTCCTCTGCCATAAGGGTTGTAAGTGGGAGAGGTTCTAGGTATTCCCCTCACTATACCCATCATTGGGTTCTATATTACTTGTGTACAGCTGTGAGTACTAGTCGAACAAGTGTTTGTTAATCTCGATTTGTTTGTAAAGTGTTGACATTTCATCTGTCTGGATTTCCACTATGGTTGAACCTCTCTTTGCTGGGTTAGACAACCATGCAAGCAGCGTGCCAGTATGGCCGCGCTCCATGTGCACCTTAACCATATTGTTTCTGGAATTCGAGCACCTGAGGCATTCCACCTGGCTTGCTGAATGCTCCCTACAGTCCAATAGCTGCTGGTGGAGCTTCAGTTGATTGGGTCTACTTTTCTCCACCTCTCTTAGAGATTGTTCGGTGATTTGGGTTTCCCGCAGCAATGTTTTCCTGACTCCCATGGACTCAGCTAGACATTTACTTCATATTACTACTTTAAAAGTGTCCCATTCTATGAATGGTGAGAAGGCTGTACCAGCATTTTCAATAAAGTAATTATTATTATGTTCACGGATAGCTTCAGAATAGGGGGGGATCATGTAAGGATTCCGGTTTAAGTTTCCAGGTAGGGATTCAGGGCTCCAAGATCTTCCAGGTCAGATGGAGGATATAGGATTATGATCGGAGATGGGACGAGATAGTGCTCTACTTTGTGTGTGAGTGCATGGTTATGTGGAGTACATAAGAAGGCATCTAATATGATATGTAAGTCATGGAGGTGCGAGAAAATGGAGTCTCTCGCTTGGGGGTCTAGGTGCTGCAAAGATTCTATAAGTCCCCACCTATTTTGCCAGTCTCCGAAGACCCTATCCGTATGGGCCGCCAGAGCCTCCCGCAGCAGGGGATGCGAGTGGTCCAGCCCGGGCCCCCTGCACAGTTGAAGTGTCCTCCCATTATTATTGAATGAACAAGAAACAAAGCTAAAGGCCTGATCAGTGTTAGCTACATAAATTTTGACTATCGTGATGTCGCACCCTTCCAACTGGTCAGTCAACACCACATTCCTGTGTGTTTGAAGGGTACCTCTGCCCTAATCCAGATGAGTGCACCGTGTGCATATGCAGAATATGTAGTAAAATAAGCCTGACCCCTCCAGCGCTTCTTCAGCACAGCTCCCTCTTTATTAGTTAGTTGTGTCTCTTGGAAGAGGTGCGATGTGGATGCCTCTGCTGTTCCGGAATGAGAAAACCTTGTGTTGTTTTTCCATCATTTGCATGCCTCTAATGTTCCAGGAAAGTAGTCTCTACTTCACTAGGGATCCCATGTTTGTAGGCTCCATTCGCTCCCCTCTCTCTCCCGCTCAAGCGGAACACCCATACCTAGTTTTGGACTTCTCCGTGATCCAGCAATATTGTCAGCATTCTCCTTGGCACAACTCAGCATCTTACCCTGCTTTAACTCCTAACTAAAACCCCAGCTCTATCTGCGCTCAACTAACTAAGGGGGGGGTTGACAACATGCTAGGCTCTGTTGGTGAGTTCACCATCCCAACCATTTGTGAGGATCACTTTTATCTGGGTTAGTACAAGACACCGCAGTGTTCGCGGCTCTGAGCTGCCTCCCCCACCCTCAGACCCCAGGCCTCCTCTCATGGTACTTGTGTTTTATTGACAGTAACCCTCCTATATAATATCGTCTGATGTGCCTGGAGTGACCACCGGCGACTGGGCATTAGAGTCTCCTGACATGATTGAACTGTGCTCTGAGTCTGAGCCTCTGGCTACTATGTCCTCTGCTGGTAATTGCGGCCCACACCTGCCGCCACTCAGTGAAGCTGCAGCCTCCATCGCTCACTGCCACTCCTGCCGGGTTTCTTCAGGCGTGGGGGCCACTGCACTGCAATGAATACTCTTGACCTGGACCGAGACCTGTGTGGTTGGCTTCTGGGCATGTAGCTTCTCGTACCTGGTTGCAGGTGTTGTTCCAGCCAGTCCCATACTTCCTGAGGGGATTGGAAGAATCGGGATCCCTCCGCAGTTGCCATTTGGAGTTTGGCTGGGAACAGCATGGCATATTGTATGTCCTTTAGGCGGGTCACTTATTTTGCACCCTGGAAGGGCTATCTCATTTTCTGTTCCTCTCTCAAGAAGTCCGGGAATATCCTGACCTCACTATTTTCCACCCTTATTGAGCCTTTGGACCAGGCCTGTTGCAGGATATGGTCCCTATCTGTATAGAAGAGTAGGCATATCAGCACCAGGCATGGTGGGGCCCCGGGAAGAGTGGGTGCTCTCTCCAGGGTAAAGAAAGAAGACAGCCCCTCTCCAGCTATCACCTTGCTGAGCCATTTTTCCAAGAAAGTTGTCTTGTTAGCCTCTTCAATACATACCATTAGCCCCACTATGCAGATGTTATTCCAGATGGAACGATTTTCTGCATTTTCTGTGCGTTGTTCCAGCACTATAACTTTGTTTTCCAGGGCGGTGACTCTCTATGTCGACACTGACAATGCCAGTGACAGCTCCTCCAGGGTTCTCTCAGCTTTGGTTACCGGCTCCACTATGTGGCAATTATTGTCCCTCAGTATCCCCATGTCTGTTACAAGATGATCAAAATGCACTTCCCGTGCTTCACGAGATGCCCTTATGGCCTGCATAATGTCTTGCAATGTGGGGTACAGGGAGGGCCCCGTCTAGCACTGCTTTCCCCTCCCTCTTGCTTACTATTGGATGCACCGTCCTACTCTGGAGTCTCTGCGGCGATCTCCTTCCTGCGGTCTGATTTCCCCATTTTCCACGCTGTGTGATGCTTAGGGGGGAGGGTCAATGCCAGCTGCTTGTTGCAGTCTCTATGATGGGGCTGTCAGAATGTATAGTGTTACCTCACTCCTCTTGGCCCACCTGGGCACTCTGCTGGCGTCTCCGGTATCAGCCCCTTGCGTTGGTGCTCCTGGTTGTTTTGTCAGGGCCTGCTGTGGCAAGGATTGTTCAGGGATATCTCTCAGCCCTCCTCGTGCATGGTCTATTGCCTAATGTTGTTGGAACTGGGGGTGGGGTGGGGATTCTGCTCCCGCCCACCTCCAAATGATCTTGGTGGGATTTTGCTTATTGAATGGTTATTTGCGGCCAGCTAGGAGCTACGCTCTCACTACGTGGGCCTCAGAGGGTGAGTGTGGCTCACATTCAAAAGCTGTCCCTCTGCTCTTCTGGCCCAATTGCGCGTGTCTGGGCCGCACTAAGCTAGCTTTACCTCTGCAGTCCCAGAGTCAGCTTTCATGAAGACGGCCGTTACAGCCCGTCAGTGAACTATGATCCCTGGTCTGCTGCACGCCCCATCACTCTGGCGATACCGTCCAACCTGTCCCAGCGTGGTCACTTCTGGGCGTCTGCGTCTGATCCACATATGCCGGGCTTCGCCGTCCTCCTCTGTAGCTCCAGGCAGCTTGTGGACCTCGCTGTTCCACGCCAGTCGAATCTTCCTGTTGGAGGCACCATCCTAGCCCCGTCTGAACACAGTGCGGGGGCTCTGGTGCCCACAGTCAATTGTCCCTGAGCTGCGCTCTGCCGCCCCCAGCATCAAGCCCTCCCCGGCCTGGCCTGGCCTGGCCTGGCCGCTGGCCGCAGTCAGCAGGGCCTCCGTGGGACGGGGGAAGGGGCAATACACCACCGTGTCTGTATCAGTTGCTGCTGCTGTCTCGGTGAGCCAGGTCCTGGTCAGCCTTTAGACGTGTCTTCTGCCATCTGTTGACCTCTCCACGTTTTGGCACCCCGGCCTGCTCCATGACTGAAGCGGGTGTAGGCACTATTTTATTATTATTATTATTATTATTATTGAGTATTTCTAAAGCGCCTGGCTACCCTTAGGCATCCCCGCGCTGTGAGGCCATTCGCTGCCCGTCTCAGGTCTCCACTCTACGTAGTCACTTCCTCGCTCCCTGTGGCTCAAAGCGACTCTCGCTGTCGAGCCCACTTCTCCATTGTCAGTTCTGCACAATTCCGACCCTTTTCCCCCCCCATCAGGTTTATCAGGATGCGGTTGGAGGGGGATCGATCTGTGGGAGCTCTAGCTTTTGATGCTTACTCCATTGGCATCAAGCCACGTACCCCAACCTGCCCAGTTTGATGTGCGGATTATAATGGTTGGTGTAACTTTATCATTAACACCAATGTTATACTTTTGGGGAATCTGACTGCTAGGTTATTGATAATGCTTCATCGTATAGACCAGTATCCCTTGGGTCTAATGACGTAAACCATGATTTTCTCTTAGCTTATGCTCCAGGCCGTTTTTGAAAGAGAGTGGTCAGATGTGGATTTTGAGAAATTCATGGCCTGCTCTACATGGGCGCCTTCGCCTGGCTGCATTTGTAATTGTCTAGTGGTTATCAACAGCTCTTTGCTTTACGAATAATATTCTTCTTCTACATTGTTGATTTTGTTTTATCTCTAATGCTGCTGCAATAAAAAAAGACCTGAGTGTGGTGCATCATAAAATCAAAATATGTTACCAATGCACCCTAAAAAGTGTGCTTTTGATTTGCTGAGACTGTGTATATGACACAACATAATTTCGCTTCTTAATGACCGGATGTATTGTAATATGAACAAATGAGGAGTGTGTAAGGATGGAATGGGTGACTGTCAGAATATTGTTAACAGAAATAACGTCTGACATAATTATTGTGTCCTAAATCTAGTTTACAAAAATATCATCCGACTCGGTATAGATATTCTATTATTAACTCCAGTGGGCGACCTTTTTTTTTTTACAGTATTTAAGACATAGGGGCCGATTCCGATTTCGGCCGGAAGGGCACCGAACGATGGTCGGAGCCCTTCCGACCGAATCGGAACGTGCCGCTCGGATTCCTTTCCGACCGAGCCATTCCGATGGGCTCGGTCGGAAAAGAATCCGACTCGAATTTCCGGATGGCTCACGACGGGTTCGGAGAGCCCGTCAGCCATCCGGAAATCCCTCTGTACTCCCCCGGCTGCCTCTTTGCGACCGAGGGAGTACGATGGCAGTTTTAGTTTTTCACTGCCTTTTCGTGCCGGTCTTTCCAGCACGAAAAGGCAGTCGGTCACTGTCTTTGGGGGCCCCCAGTGGGACCCCCATGGGTGCAAGGTCGCCGAATGGCGGCCTGGAGGCACCTATGGTGCCCCTCTGTTGAACCCTGCACCCGGTGGCAGGCACCTTGGGGTGCCGTCCACAGGGTGCAGGGTTGAACTGCACCCCTGCTTTCTCCAATGCCAGCATGCATTCCGTCCGGAATGCATGCTCCCATTGTGGGAGATACGAGTGCGACCGAACAGGGTTCGGTCGCATCGTACTGCCTGGGCCGTAACCGACGACAGCAGGTAGGTCGGTTACGGCTCCGGACTGATGTCGGACGGACCTGAGTCCGTCCGACATTGGAATCGGCCCCGTAATATTTATGCCAGGCAATATTGTCACTGCAACTTACCTCAATGGTAGGAAAGTGAGATCAGTTTTATATTCATGGTGTTGCTGTACAAAACAAATTTGTTAAGCTAAGTGTAAAAATCCAAACACTACAGATGTTGATGCCTTTTATTGAACTTAACATGATTACACATTGCCATGCCAGAATTTCATTTTCATTTGGTATGTAAATGTCCAGTAAAACCTTGAGTGTTTAGTTGAGAGTGGAAGACATTTCTGCAGATGTGGGCTTTTCTTTCTTGGCCTATGGTTGGAGGACCCTCTGCCTTTAGCAGTAGAAAACCCACAGGCATTATGTTTTAATGTGAGTCCCAAAGTCCAGCTGTGTTGATCCTGCATTGGCTAAGAATCAGATGCCATGGACTGAGGCGTTTTCAGTGCATTCTTGGCAACGCGTTCAGGTATATAATGTCAGGACTCTGACAGGGGGCTGTTAAGGATTTGTAAAAGGGCCAATTGTTGGTTTGAGTGTGGCCTCGTCCAAACCTTTAGTTTGTGCTAGTTATCCTCCCTCAGGAAAGGAAGAGAGTTCACTCAATCAAGACAAGTCTTCAAATGTGTACATTGAAAAAACATGCTTACAGTTGAGATTGAGTAATGTAACGTATCCCCTTTGTCAAACATTGTTCCTCTACGAAGATGCTAAAAAACAGAAATGGAGCCCCTTATATAACAACGTTCCTGGGGTAACAAATACACTCATTATGTTTCTCAAATAGCTTTTCATAGAGAAAAACAATATGTGAGCTAATGGGAACAGAGAAGATGTGGCAGGAATAATATAAGGTTAAATTGGAAATCTCTAAGCCTCAAGCCTGTGATCCAATGCTTAAATATGAATGAAAATGACAAAAGATAACCAGTGTATAGTCTTAAATAGCAAAGAATAACTGGTGTCATAACCATGATGAAAAACAACCTGTGGAGTAAAATGAAACATCGCAAATGAGATAATAGGTAAAGAATACCTGGCTCTGCCTTCCTAGGAGAACATTATCTTGTGGATGACTAATCTCAAATATGCATTGTCCTCGCTCATGAGAAGCAGATCCCTTAGTGCAGTACATCTTTGGAGCTGTAGTTTCTGGTTTCTTCTATATAATAACCATGTAGGTTCAAACTGTCTTGTTTCTAGCAGTTCAATGCAGTCTGTGCTTGGTACATTTTAGCTGCATAGTCACAACAACTGGGAGGTTAAAAAGAACTGATTGTGGTCCTCTAGTAGACCATAACAGTGCATTGCATTCTTGCTGCATAGTGTAGCGAAAGGCATCTTTTTGCATGTGCACCCCCAATTGTTGGACTGATGCTGCTCGTTTTTTGACTCTGTTGCTCTTAGGTCCTTTTAACCATGCCTCAGTGCATGTGCTCCAACTCCTAAAACATGTCCCTGATTGCAATATGTAACTTTTCTGTCAGTCCATAGTATATGGTACTTAGGGCCAGATGTACAACCCGTTTTTGCATGCGCAAACGGGTTTGCAAACCCGTTTATTATTTTATTTATTTAGAAAGTTTTATAAAGCGCGAACATGACCCTTGCGGGTATCAGAGCGCTGTACACACGGCGAAAGCATGAATAAACTCCGTACAATAGAGGTCAGCACAGTGACACCACCAGGAGTACACAATCTAGATCAGGGACCTGGTAGTGGGCCACACCAGATCCATTTCTCCTAGGGTGTAAAATATTTCCTGTAACATTCAGCAAAACAAGCAAAAGTGCACTTGACACAACATAGTAAAATAATTGACACAACTGTAGGGTGAGGACCCTCGGGTAAAATAACAATTAACCATCAAACATGAAATAAATGGAGAACGCTAAGTTGGGAAAAAATATCAGGTCTGTAAACAAGGTTACATGCAAAAGAGAACACGATGATGCAGTTAATGATCATTCAGAAAGATCAATTTGGCCTGTTTCTTGAAATAGGCAGTGGAAGGATTGGCTCTAATCTCAGTAGGAAGAGCGTTCCAAATTCTAGGTGCAAGGCCGGAGAAAGCACGTTTGTACGTACTTTTCTTCTTAAATTTGGGAGGTTTCAAGAGGAGTGTGGACGTACTTCTTAAGTTCCGACTCGAGCCAGAAAGAACGAGCTTGTTCGCCAGATATGCCGGAGTGTTATAATGCAAGGCTTTATGCGTGAGGCAAGCTATTTTAAAACGAATCCTCGCTTCAATAGACAGCCAGTTAAGCTGCACAAGGTCCGGTGTAATGTGATCGTGTTTTTTGGAGCCTGTGATGAGCCTGGCCGATGCGTTGAGAGTGGCTCTGAGGGGGGCCAAGCTCGCTTTAGGCAGCCCCGCAAGGGTCACCAGCCCATATTCAAGAGGTGAGATCACCAGGGATTGTACTGCAGGTTATATGTCTTCGGTCGGAAGGAAAGGTTTGATTTTCTTGAGGGCGTTAAGATGAAAGTTGGCACCCCTAATAGTGGCACTGATATGAGCTTGCATATTAAGTAATTTGTCCAAGGTAATGCCTTACGATTTAGCGGAATCAACCACGAGCGGGGTGCAGTTAAGGGCTGTGAGTTGCTTTAGCCAGTCCAGGGTAGGTGCAGAGTGATTGTGGGGGGCAATCAGCAGGAATTCAGTTTTGAGGGTATTCAATAAAAGATGGTTCTGGGCTATCATTGTTGAGTTTGCGAAAGAGCCTCATTTAGAGTTTTAATGTCATCTAGAGAGGAGATCTTCAAGTAAAGTTGCGTGTCATCTGCATACATGTGGTAATGAATGTTAGACTGGTTTAGAATGACAGTGAGTGGCTCCATAAAAAGGTTGAAGAGCGTGGGCGAGAGTGCGGATCCTTGTGGAACTCCAATCCTGACTTGGGTACTGGAAGCAAGGGACTGGTTGAGTTTAATCCTTTGAGTGCGGTTGTGTAAGAAGGAGGTAAACCACTTTAGGACCGGTCCCGTTAAACCCATCCTATGTTGTAGAAGATTAATCAAGGGTTCATGTTTGATGGTGTCGAAAGCAGAAGACAGGTCCAGAAGGATCAGAAGACAAGGGACATTATGATCAAGGGATTTCAGAGCGTCATCCACAATGTGCGTTAGTGCAGTTTCGGTACTATGCCCTGCTCTGAAACCGGATTGATAGAGGTCCAGTAATTGAAATTTCTCTATATGGTTGCAGAGCTGCTTGTGGACGCATTTCTCGAGATGTTTGGCTAACGTCATGATGTTTGTGATAGGTCTGAAGTTGTTGGGATCAGATAAATCCGAGTTAGGCTTCTTAGGGATGGGAGTGACTTGCCCGATTTTGAGGCAATCAGGGATGTTCCCCTGCAGTAGAGAATCATGAATAATCCGCGACCAAAGAGGTAGAATGGCCAAGTTGAGGTCTTTAAAAAATTTAGCAGGAAAAGGATCATTGAAGTGATTGGCCGGTTTTAGAGTTGCCATCTCGTGGAGTAAGTCTGTGTACTCTGGCAGGATAAAGGAATTCCAAGAGGCGTCATTTTTGGGAGAACAGCTGAGGAAAAAGGAGACTGCCGAACCACCAGCTCCTCTGGAGATGTGGTGAGGTTTAGAGGCGGCACCAAGGGAGTGGCAGGTTGGAGCTCCAGTTCAGTTTTCCTAGCTTTTTCAGAGAAGTGCACTGTGAAGTCCTCCCCACTAGGAAGTGGATTCACGGAGGACAGGTTTGGGATGGAAGAGTGGTTTGCTTGTTGTTTTAAGATTTCAAATAGCATCTTGGGTCTGTTTTTGGCGCCGTCCAGTTGTGCCCTGAAATGGTCAGTTTGAGCAATGCAGATTTTTTTATTGTAAGCGTTTCTCATTTTCCTTAGCTGATAGAGGCTGGTGGTGGACGGCTCATTTCTCCAGGACCTCTCTAAAAGCATAAGTTTGCGGCGTTCGTCATTTAGGGCACCATTAAACCAAGGTTTAGATTGTTTGCGAGGAATCCTTTTAAATTGTTTCGGGGCAAAGGTGTCAAAGATATTAGTCACAGTGCTAATGTAAAGGTCAGAAAGATCATCCAGGTTAGTCATGTTAGGGGGAGGCTGAAGTCTATTCATGGTGATGGCAGTAAGAGCATTGATGTTGACGTCTCTCATGTTGCGAGACCATTGTTTCGCTTCAAGAGGTTGTCCCTTTCTGCTAGTGGTCTTTTTCAGTATGTGGAAGGCAATTTGATGATGATCCAACCAGTCTCAAGGTAGTATGTCCTTCATTTGAATGAGATTGTCTCTAGCAATAATGAGGTCAAGGGTGGCACCTTTGTTGTGGGTGGGTCCCTTACAAAACTGAGAGAAGTTGAGATCGGAGAGGAAAGTCTAAAAGGAGCTGAATAAGGGCTCATTGGTGTCATTCCAATGGAGGTTAAAGTCTCCAAGGAAGATATGGTATGGTTGATCAGAACATGACCTAATGAGCTCCATGATTTGCTCTATGAAGATCAAATTGTCCCCAGGAGGATGGTAAATCGTGTGGAGCACACAGATAATCTTGCCCTTATTCCAAATTTCTGTCATTAGTAGCTCACAGGAAGATGGCCGAGCCTTCTGAGATTGCTTTATGGTTAGGCTGGCGCGATGAATGCAGGCAATGCCACCCCCCGTTTTCCCTGGCCGATCATATCTGATAATGACATAGTCAGGCGGTACTAAAATGTTGAGAACAGGGGCGGAGGCATCATTGAGCCATGTTTTTGTGAGAATCATTAGGTCCAAATCTTGCGCTAAGATGAGTGCAGAAATGTCAGCAGCATGTTTCACAGCCGATCTGCAATTGAGCAGCATAGAATTAATGTGCGGGGAGGTGTTAGTCTCTTCAATGTGAGCAGTAGTTATTTGTAGTAGGTTTTCCTTAATAACCAATCTGGAGTTAACCCTGGGTTCCCTGTCAGGGTCTGGGCAAATAGCGGGGATGTCACTAACAGAGTTAGAGGAGGTGAGAGACCCCGGACTATTATACGAGAATACAAGAGCGCGGATGTCTTCCGCCGACATCTGGGGCTGAAACCTACGAGGTCTGTAGTGATGGTTAGGCAGAGGCCTAGAGATCCACCTGTAACTAATTGGGGATCTGGCAAAGGGTTCTTCGTTCCCACCACCGCAGACTTCGGGTGTGTTGCAATGCACCTTCACAAGTGGCGGGTGTATATTCCATATCCTCTCCATTTTCGTGGAGAGTTGTAGAAAGGACTGCATGATCTCTTTGACACTCAGGAGATCCTGCTTGAGGTCAGCGAATTTCTCCTCCAGGTAATGCCCATTAAAGCACTCCTCTGCAGCCCCCTTAAAAGAAGTTTGTAGGGAACTGGAAGGTATAGTAGGACCCTTACCGCAGTTACAAGGGGGGCTAGGGTTCCGCTCGAGCGTGGATTTGTCATCAACCAAGGCTAGGCTAACAGCAAGAAATGATGCGAGAGGGAGCTGCGCCGAACCAGGGTAGAGCTTGGTAGCCGGCATGTTGGTTTCAAAGCAGGCAATAGGAGAAGCACAGGAGGCAGAAACAGGTGTCAGGGGGTAACGTGTAGATGACCCATCAGCTATGTCTAGCGCCCTGGAGGTGGGTGTGCCTGAAACTGGGGGAAGAGAAATAGGGTTATCCTGGTTAGAAATGTAGGTGGTGTGATGCACAACCTTTATCTTGTTGGAGCTAACGGGTCGACCAGTGTGAAGGGCCGGTGACGCGACATTAGACGTCAGGCGGGGGAGAAGAGGAGAATTCCTAGGAGCAACCCCTGGGTGGAAGGGACTCGGAACGGTGCTCCCAGCGCCAAGTGGAGGAATAACATGAATGTCAGTGATAGTGGAATGCAAAAACATATTGGGCCATGTACATAGCCCATTTAGCGAGTCGCAATTCTTTTGCGACCTCGCTAAATATGTTTTGCGACTCGCTATTTGGAAGGGGCGTTCCCTTCCAAATTGAGAGTCTCAAAACAATGTACTAATGTTTAGCGACCGCAATTGCAGTCGCAAAACACTTGCAATTACCACCTACTTCAAGTAGGTGGTAATGCACTTGCAAATGCATGCAAAATAATTTTTTAAGGGCAGGCAGTGGTCCCAGTGACCACTGCCTGCCCTTAAAAAATGAAACGAAAACGTTTCATTTTAGTTTTTTAGGTCGAGTCTAGCGTTGCAGCGCATGCGCTGCTCGCTTTGCGAGGCATGCAGTATTCAGTATAGTGTGGAAGCTCCGTCCACTCTCCGCCCATCTTTTTCATTGGCTTAGGTCCTAAATGCTGCCTTCCGATTGGTTTTAGGCTTGTTAGTCCCTCCTCATGACGACCATGTCGTCATTTGTATCCTTCCAAGGCT
This sequence comes from Calotriton arnoldi, assembly GCA_963921515.1. NCBI lineage: Eukaryota > Metazoa > Chordata > Amphibia > Caudata > Salamandridae > Calotriton > Calotriton arnoldi. The sequence goes on along the minus strand of CAWUFW010003916.1, from coordinate 1,242,669 downwards.
ACTGGCCCCTTTACTTCGAGTGTTACACGGTAACTATTTTCTTCCCGTGCCTTCTCCCCCACCGCCCCCTCCCGCAGTCCGTGCGTTCTCGCCCCCCCACTCTTGTTGTTCGTGCCTTCTCGCTTCCTGCCCCCGCCCGCATTCCCGTTTTCAAAGCAATAGGTCTCGCGTAAATGCGAGTCCTATTGCATTGCAAATGCTTGTTTAATGCACTTTGACCGCTGTATACAAACACTCCAACCAAAGTGATAGCACCAAGGCCGAGCGGCTCGCTACCCTGGCCTGAGCTGCTTCCCTCAAACAGCGTACGTTGCACGAGGACAGCCGGCAGCACGTGGCGCATCCCAAGGACACCGGGGGACTCTTAATCGAGATAAGCAGCAGAGGTTTCGAAACGTCGCCAAGGTCAGCGAGCACGCTCTCCATCCGAGACCGACATCTCAGATGTGCCACCAATCATGTCAATAACAGAAACACTACCTATGAGATGGCGCAACAGCCATGAAGTCAGAGTCAGGCACTGAAGGGTGTGAAGAATCGGGCCCGACAGTGAGGCCTGAATGTTTATTTACTATCTGTTGTTCGAAAAGTGCAAAGTGGGAAATAAACCGCGCCAAACGAGTCTCGAGGAGACCGGGAGGGACAGAGGCACGATGGGAAGTTGAGGGGATACCGACAAGGGCTCCGAAACGAGAGAAATAGTGGACAACACGTTGTGAAATACGATCATGTTTATTTAAAGAGGAGGGTGACATCCCTAAAACTAGAACGCCTTCGCCAATAGACACAAGGAACCAGGATGAATGAGTCCACAACCTCCTTCACCTTAGCCCCACCCGACCATCACCCCTTCCCTGCTCTTGGACCACGTTCCACAGTACACTTTATGCAGGGCTCATAGCAGGGATCTGGGAATGAGCGTTATTTTACAAAACGTGGGGCCTGGGAGGCCCTGGTTCTGGTACATCAGCCAGGGGATACTGGGCAGCATCTTTTGTGGGGTATGTGGTTAACCAACCACCTGGGTTACTGGCAGGGATGGTAGTAAGTATGACACTTCCATTCAGCTACACTCAGTAATTGAATTCTGTTCGGTCCCCTAGAATGTAAGTGATCTAAGGCTCGGGGAGTTTGGGGCTTACCTCGAACTACCACCAGCATCTCAGTGGCATCCCGTACAAGCGTCAATTAAAATCCTTTCTCGATACTCTCAGTACCCATAGGTGATTGCGGGGAACAGCTCAACAGTTATCCCGTGGCGAGCCAGAGTCCCCCGCATCCTGAGCCACCTTCCTGTCTCCGTTCTTCACTCTGCACAACGTTCTCAATGCACACCCATGCAGGTACAAGTGGATTCAATGCACATACTGAGCTGTGGCCCCACATTCAGACAAAGCAGCATGTAACATTCAGGGATGTGTGCCTTCAAGTGCCCGTTCTTTCAAACATCTTACTAGTGCATTATCACTAATCTAGCTCCCAGGTTGTCGACTTCATTTGAGCACTATTCTGAAGCTGCGTTTTACTTTTACATTTTAAGAAGGCCTTCAGAGGAGCATAGACGTGTTCATTATGTGCTTGGCACGAATGAAGCTTTCCACGTGCAATGCCACCATCAAGCCCCGGAAATCTACAGATTCAGTAACCACCGAGCTGTGGGTGAACTCACACACAGAAGCATGGGCATTCCACTCACACAGCAAAAGTCCCACGTTCAAATGTGTCCTTCACTGGGTTTAAAAGAATGTCAAGCATGGTCAGAATACTGCTCCAAAGATCACATTTTGAAATAGCATCAGACATCGACGTTCAAGCACTGCTGGACATATGACACCATCTTCACAGCTTTCAGCAACATGCAGAGGTGAATTAAACAAAAAAAAAAAAACTTTACTTCAGTTTTGGCATTTGTCAAACTAGCAGCACATTTTTCCTGCTCTCATCCTATCCCAGTTTGAGTTGCCAAACAGGGATCCTTACGATGTATATTAATAAAAATGGAGACTTTTAGGAATGAATCATTGCAATATACTTTTAAACAGAATTTAATTGCAGCACTTTACGAATTGCATCCTGGACACCTGTTCACTTGAGGCTTTTCTTAAAACACCTGTCCCCTAGAATAAGTTATGATTTTGATGTTAAACACTGCTCTCAACTAAAACATTATGAACAGTATGCAGAATCAATAGAATATAAATCCCAGCAACGTTATACTCGTTTAACCTTAGCTCACGGGGTCCGGCGCTGTATTATTTTATTACGGCTAGGGATTTTACCTTTAAAAGCTTTTACTTCTAAATGGAACACCAGTGAAAATACCACCAGTATGAAACCCAAGGATGAGCTAGAAAAGCTATAGATTTCTAAAAATTAAACACAATTCTGAATTCAGCAATGGGTCATATGTGTAGATCCCTCAAGGTTTTCCCCAAATAAACTAACTGTTAAAATGAAGAAATATTGAAAAGGAGTAGGAAAAAACGGCCATTTGTGATAACTTTTTCATCTTTAACTTTTTGTCACAATGGCCGATTTAGCAATATACCATTACGTCTGCTAGACCCTTCTGGTTGCAGGGATAAATAGGGTTTGTAAGGTCTCCAAGAACCCAAGGTAGCCAGAGCAAACAACTGAGCTACACCATACAATGTTTTTTCATTGTGTAGTACTGAGTATATACCAATTCATATGGTGAAATATGTAAAGTGAAAATGGGTATCCAGAAACCTATGTATTTCTGAAATGGGCACAAGATGTGGAGTTAAGGAGTAGTGGTTATTTGTACACCTCTGAATTTGTCTATACCCATACTTGCATATGATTTAGAGGGTACTTTTCCAAAGGTCTTCTTACTTTCATAATGGCTTACATTTGGAAGGCACAAACGCAACAAAATCCAATTGATAATAACAAATGTTCGACTGTTCTATGCTCCCACATGTCTTACGACATGTGGGAGCATAGAAAAGTCGAACATTTGTTATTATCCACTCCCACCCCCCCCCTCCCCCCCAAGGGGGCAAATGTTCTATTGGGCAGTGGGGTGGGGGAGAGCATGGGCCCATGCCCAGGGGGACCGCTCCCCTGACAAAAATGCTGCATAAATATAGTCTCTGGTGTCCAGTAGGTGTTCTGCCCTCAGGGTGGGGTAATTGCCCCAATCCACCCGGGGGGGGGGGTGGCAGAAAGACTGTCTGTGCCCTTTTAGGGTTAGGGCATGGCCAAGCCCCCAACCCTTTTTTAGGTCGAGCATTCAAGGCCTCTTGTATATACTTTAGTATATACTTATATGTGTATGTACTTTGTGGGCTCTGGAGATCAGCCCTAGGACTTGTCTGCTTCCGCTAAGGGACTTTTTTTCTGTTCAACTGCCTCTATTTAACTGTCTTGATAGAAAACGACCAGTAGGGTTCAGTAAAATACCAGATTTGCTTTCTGCTTGTTCAACTGCCTCTGATTAACTGTCTTGATAGAAAACGACCAGTAGAGGTCAGTAAAATACCAGAATTGCTTTGTGCTTAGGGACTTTCTTTTTTTAATTTTTCTGGCAACTGCCTCTATTTAACTTTCTTGATAGAAAACGACCAGCAGAGGTCAGTAAAATACCAGAATCACTTTAGCATTCTCTAGATTCCAGTCCATAGAAATTGTCTTCCACGAGCAGCCGTAGACAATAATATTTTTTTCAAATCTTGTATTTTCAGTGATATGACCACCGAAGGCCCTGATTTTATAGTAAAAACAGAGCTTTGGACTATACCATTTCCCGCTGAAAGGCAATATTTCTCTCCATGTGTTCCCATACCTGGTGTGTCACGCAGTTTGGTGCTTACTTTCCCTCCATGTTAAAGAACAGTAGATGTTTCAGCACCCAGGCTAATGTGCTGCATAGCTAAATACATATAAGGTCCCAAAGGCGAGACTGATTGCATTGCAAATGCTTGTTTTTAAATGCATCCCGTTTTCCTTTAAGGAAAAAAGCTGCTTTATTAAAAAGCAGTCCCAGACATGGTGGTCTGCTGAGCCCAGCAGGCCACCATCCCTGGGAGTGCTGGTATTCACAATGGGCTCGCAAATTGCGAGAGGCTCATTAATATTAATGAGCCTCGCAATTTGCGACCCCATTGGGAATCGCAAAACAGTGTAAACACACTGTTGTACATTTCATTAAGCGCCTTACAATTTGTGACTCGCAATGTGTCGCAAATTGCGAGGCGCTAAATGAAAGGGTCGTATATCTGGCCCTTAGTGTAGCCAGGGACTGTCAGTTAAATGTCACAAGTGTACTGCAGCACCTACTGTGCCACCGCTAAGGTGGCAAGGCAAAGCATGTCTTCAGGCGTGCCCCTGCAGCCTTCGTGTGCATTTTTAAAACTTTGACCTGGCAAAATAAACCTTTTGCCAGGCCTAAACCTTCCTTTTTAATACTGGTAAGTCACCCCTAAGGTAGGGCATTTTTACACCTTACAGTGCATAACTTCAGTTTGGGAATCTCTAAAATCACTGGCATGGTGGCCTGCGGGGGTCATCAGACCACCATGTCCGTGATTGCTTTTAAATAATGCAATCTTTTTATTTTTTAAATACATCCCCTTTTTCTTAAAGGAAAACTAGATGCGTTTAAAAAAAATGAAGTTTTCTTTTCATTTTTTAAGAGTAGGCAGTGGGACCACTGCGTGCTTTTAAAAATGTTTTTGCAAACTTTCACAAAGAAAAAGGGGTCCCTTGGGGACACTTTCCCATTTGCGAATGGGCTACTACCTACTTTAAGTAGGTGGAAAAATGCGACTGTTTAGCGATCATATTTCGGTCGCAATTCATTCACACATACCACTGCGATTCGGTATTAGGAAGGTATGCCCTAAGCACGCCCCTTCCTAATTTGCGATTCAGTAATGGGTTACCGAATTCCAAATATGGCTTTGTTCATGTGAAAAGGCCTTTTTGCATCCCCAAACAGTCCAATTTTGCAAATCAGCTAGTTTGCAAAAGGGCTTGGTTGAGAGGAGGTGTGACTTCATCCTCATGACAGTATGGCCACCAACTGCACAAGCTTCAAAGGGGCATCCCCTGTCACGGCCATATGTAACTCACATCTTCCATTGTCCAAGTAGTGAGAGTGGCACAAATCCCAGTAGAGGAAAATCTGTTTCAGAACTGGTTTGCAGGGGGAGTTCCTTATGTCCCTAGACACACCTCAAGTGTGTGCCTACAGCTCTGACCAAGGGAAGGAAGAATCTGTCAGGTGGGAATTTGGCAGAGCAGGGCACTGTGGGCTTGTTTATGGCCAAAGCCCCAGGAAATGATGTCAAAGTGGGTAAGGTTACCTCTGGGAATCTTTTTTCCTAATGGGTAAGGACTTTCCCCCCTACCCGCAAACTAGTGCTAGAGCCTGCTTGTGGCTTCACCTAGAGTGAGTCCTGACTTCTGACCCCCAAGTGGTGTTCCTAAGGTCCTGGAGCTATTGGATAAGTGTCAGAGTGTACTCCTCTTGCCTAACCCTAAAAGCTGGGACTTAGAAACTTTTTCGAGGATTTTTTGCCAAAAGAATCAGAGGCTACCACCAAACCGATGTCGAGCCACAGCCGCTGACATCAAACTGCTGATCGTACTTAACTTGCTGGCTTGCCCTGATGAAAGAATGCTAACTTCTAAGTTTTTAAATCCAAATGTAGAGGACTTCACCTGAACCAATGCCGAGAACCCTCCCACTAACGACAACACCTTCCTGGACCTGAACTTTGGACTTCATCTGCTCCAAGTTTTTACACCTTCGATGTCAAGAGACTTGAACTGGCTGCCAATGCTGAGGCTCCAAAGAGGTTCTGCAGTGCAGCTGGCTGCTATCGAGTTCCTCTTTTGGATCCACTGGCACCCACACCTGCCAATGACCCAGTTCACACCGATTTTCTCCAAGAAAAAGACTAAGAAATGAAGCTTTCTTCTAGGCCGAAACAGGTCCCTGCATCCGATCTGTGCTCCATTGTGGTTGGCCTTAACTTTTCACTTTGGCCTCGTCTAGCGGGGCCAGATACCAGCAGTTGGTGCTATGTGATTTTTGGCGCTAAAACATCTAAAACTTTGAAAACTCAAACCTCGGTTCTCTACATCAAATTTTTGTTGTTTTGATGTCCATTTACTGAATATCTTTATAAATTAGAGTGGGATTTTTATTTTGTTGTGTTTTCTACTTTATAACTATTTTGATACTGATAAATGCTTTACACAGTTCTCCTAACTTAAGCCTGTCTGCTCTGTGCTATAGCTTCCAAGGGTTGAGCTCAGCTTAATCCACTTTCTCACAAATAGCATACTCTATCACTTCACCAGATACAGATTATGTTTCCTTGTATTTCAGTAGGACAGTCTAGATAATTATAAGTGATGTACAGATGTCCTGTGAATGAGAAGTAACACAGATATCTGGCAGAGACTTTTAAGGAGTAATTCTCCTGACTTTACATCAGTGACTGGCATATGCCTGGCACCTCTTGCTGTCCGGGGACGGGAACCCTGGCAGGGTGGGAAATTAAATCAGAAGTGATGCAGGCAGCAGTTAATGGAGATCTAATGCACTCAAAAGCTGGAAGCAGAGATATAGAGAAAGAACCAGGCAGACAAGTGATGCAGACTGAAGCAAGCTGAAAGATAATGTCAACAGAAGCATGCAGTGTGGCAAGCTGAATAGATGGATGCATGAAATTACTGGAAGAAGCCAAATGAGATAGAAAAGTTGTGGTTATAAATGCAAGTGTATTGAGGTCTACAGAAAAGTGTAGGAGTAGAATACAAGAGCATGGTAATGACTGAGAAATAATCCCATTATGCAATAGTCAAGGGCGAATATTTGGCTGAAAATGTAATGCCTTATTGCGAGTACGGCATACCTGGGACCGCCGTATTCACGGTGGCGGTCCAACTGCCATCACCCCGGCGGTCCAACCGCCATATTACGATGGCAGCGGTGGGACCGCCCCAAGACTGCTGCCTCCGCCAGAATGTAGGATCCCACGGCGGCAGCTGCGGCCCATGCAAGTAAGAGCGGTGGGCCGGGTGGGGAGTATTTTGATGGACGATGACGAGGGAAAATTAAATAAATAATTAATTTTCCCTTGTCATTGTCTGTTGAAATTCCCTCCCCCCCCCCACTCGGCCCTACTGCCCCAATGCTCTTACCTGCAAGGCCGCGGCTGCACGGTAGTGACAGTGTGGAAAGGGGTTAGGAAATGGTAACAGTGCCAGCAACTTCGAGCATATCACACACTGCATCTCCACCGCCCATTTTATGCCGGGGACCCCACCATGAAAAGGGTGGCGGAAATGCAGGGCGATTCTGCCCATGGGATGTATCCACAAAAGTGCACGGTCGTGCGTGCATTGTGCGCAATGAACAACATGGTGCATGCCATACCATGCACCAATGTCCAGTAGGTGCTGTCACGTCGGCAGTATGCTGTTCTGGTTCTCTTATGAGCCTAACATACCTGCTACTATAACGCCGCCACTGCACCGCCCTCGCGCCCTGGATTCAACTCGTAATCTGGTAGATGGGTTCACCAAGGGCTTGGCAGTCTTCCTAGGACTGCCTCAGTGGCGGTCCAATAGGAAGACCGCCAAACTCGTAATAAGGCCCTAAGTGTAGGATTGGCAAGAACGGTGCATGGGGTTATTGATTTTTGTATTACCGATACAGCACCAAAGCCTCAAGAATAAGGTTTTGTAGTGTTTCTTCTACTGGGAGAAAGTATATGCCGTGGTCTTCATTGTGCACATGCCACCATGTTTCTGAATATAAACGTTTCGTGTCGCCATTGAAAACCTTCCAGCTCTTCCATTTCCCTACTAGGATAGTGAAACGATTTTACGCTGGTGCGAAGATTGAAAGTTTGAAATGTTTTGTTTGAATTACATATTTTGAAACTGTTAGTGAGAAACATTTACTTCACAAGAACTGCAGCCCCCACATAGCTTCAACCTTAGCAATTACTTTACTTTGTCATTACATCAACTGGGTAGACTTATTAGTCGATCTCCAGTCTTAGCTACTTTGCCACTATAGTTGCTTTTATGGCAAAGTTTGAATTTACCCCCAATCCCTCTGCTGAGGAAGCAACAAAAACGCCCTTGAACACCTCCCCTTACTATTTATAGAAATAGCAAGCAGTATCAAAGACAATATTTCTCATTTTTATAATGCATGTTCAAATATTGGCTTTGCCAGTACTTGTTTGTAAAGCATTGTTTAAAAATATTAAAATGTGGACAGATTAGTGATGCAGCCAAGAGGCTACCTCCATGCATTATATACAGATCCGCGCCGCCTCTCTATTGAATGTCCCACGGCGGTCACAGTCCGACAATGGCATCTGGCATTGGCCAAGATGGGATGGAAAAATAAACTTACCAAGGCCACCCCGCTCTGGGAGTCACAACATTTAGGTGTATGGAAATTTAGACAAACTTTTAGTAAATGGGACCTAATTGGAATCTCGAATTTGGGAGACCTGCACACGGGGAGTAAAATCCTACCTTTTGAGGAATTGCAACAGACTTACGATTTGGCCAAAACCGAATACTTTCACTACCTCCAAATTAGACATGTCATACAAGCAGCGGTGCCCCGGGGATCGGAGCTTCCAGAGTCGTCCCCCCTCGAGTGTAGACTGCTCGAAGAACACCTGACATGAAAGGCAATTTCAGTCACATATCGAAAGCTGATCAATAATCTTCCTTATATGCTTGGAACACTAAAAGAACAATGGTCCCACGACATAACGGCCTTGCAAGACGAGGACTGGCCGGAGGCACTGGCCTCCCCGAGAGAAGTGGCGATTAGGGCCCGTTTTCGACTACTTCAGTTAAAGATCCTACATAGAACTTCCATATCATGCACTAACCTAGTAAAGATGGGATGTAGGACTGACAATCTTTGTAACAGGAACTGTGGCAAGGTAGGGTCTTTCTACCACTTACTCTGGGCATGTCAGGAGATCCAGGTCTATTGGCAGGTGATACTATCTTGCATGTCGGAGGTGGTGGGGGAGGAACTGGCACCTTCGCCCAAATGGTGCCTCCTAAATGTGTGGGAGGACTCCAACCTGGGGCGAGCAGAACAAACATGGGCTACGTTGGGTTTAATGGTGGCGAAACGCAACATAGCACGACAATGGGGGGTATCCGTGATTCCCAGGCTCTGGGATGGGAAAAAAGACATAGACTGGTGTATGGTGGCGGAAAAAGCAATTTATGTTAAGAGAGGGTGCCCAAAAAAATGGGGGAAAATTTGGTCCAAATGGAATGATTATAGGGGCAATCCATGTACTCCACCGGCGGGAGAGACTTTATTTTCCAGGATTCAGGCAGAGTCAGATGGTATTCTGCAACAAGGAGAGGTTTGATTGTTGTAGGGTTTTGAGAGGGGCTGAGACATACCTTGTACTGTGCTGTAACAATGTTTGGTCTATGGCTGTTTGTGCACAAAGGTCAAGTTGTCATTTCTGCTCGGTTGAAATAAAAAGACATTTAGAAAAAAAATATATATTAAAATGATAAAATCCAAAATACTTTAGGAAAAGCAAACTTAAGGTATCTCAAAACTGCATTGAATTCAATATTTTGAATGGCATGGCATAATTTATTTTTCAAATATTTTTCTTAAAGGAAACTGAACAGGATTTAAAAAATTATTTATTGCACATGGGGCCAGATGTACAATGGGATCTTGCATGCGCGAGCGGGATTGCAAACTGTTTGCGCATGCAAAATCCCTGTGGGCAATGTACTAACACTATTTTGCGAGTAGCAAAAAATTGCGACTCCCAAAATAGTGTTTAGCGACTCGCAATTAGGATGGGGTGTTCCAAGGGCGTCCCTTCCTAATTGCGACTCGCAGCCCTATGTATGAATGTTTTGCGACCGCAATTGCGGTCGCAAAACACTCGCAATTTACCGCCCTCTTCAAGAGGGTGGTAATGCAGTCGCATATGGGAAGGGGTCCCCAGGGAACCCCTTCCCCTTTGCAAATGCAGGGGAAAATATTTTTTAGGGGAAAGCAGTGGTCCCAGGGACCACTACCTGCCCTTAAAAAATGAAACGAAAAGGGGGCAAGGCTTGGAGAGCAAAGAAGATGGCGGCGTGAGCCTTTAGCTCCGTCTCAACGGGACACAAATGCATTGAAAACCCGCGTTTATCGTGACCCCTTGCGCATGAAATCATCGGAGCTGTAGAGGTAAATACAGCTGGAATCAGCTGGATCCATCTGATCGAGCCGATCGGGTCCCAACATTGAAGCACCACTGGAGACATAACGAGCCATATACGAGCCCGCCCGCATGGCGGGCGCCGCAACCAGCGGGCTCTGGAACCAATGATAACCCGATCGCAACCGGCCTGCCAAAGGCAACGGAATGACAAATGACGGAATGACAAATTGGGCAAGTGAGAACTGATCGCCTGAGCCTGAACCTGAGCACTTGTACTCTTGCACTTGTACTCTAAACCCCGGCGCCGGCACGAGATTTCCCGCGTGGTGCGAGACGGCCACCACAAGCGTCACACCCAGCGGTACAGCTACAACTGTGTGCAAAGAGGCATAAAAGAGGCATAAAAGAGGCGCTAAGCTGACCTGGCCTCACATACAGCCGATCGAGCGCGATCAAGCGCGAACATCCTGAAATCACATGCGCCATCACGAGCTCTCCCACGTGGCGTGTGGCGGCCATCTCAGCATCAGGTCTGCACTCCGCCTTTTCAAGCCACCACGGGGAGAGTACACTCAACATTTGAGAGCAGCACTGACTCGCTGGGCCTTCGAAACCGTAAGCAACAATATATTGATTTGAAGTGTATGTAATTCGAACGGTTTCATGACCGACAAGCAAAGCAAAGTGCCTGACCCTAAGATGATGGTGCAATGCAGCCTCTCAAGCCTCAAGAAGTGCAACTATGAACTTAAATGATCTTAAATACGGGAATTAAGAGCATTAAGAGCATGGGAATTGTGAGCATGATTTACACAGCGATTATACCAAAAGAGGTGTTCCATCCAACATGCTAGGTCCTATTTGAGCGCTTAAAAAAGCACAGCTGGTTATAAATATAAGAGAAAACAGTGCCTGACCCTAAGATGGCCGCCGCTTATTAACCAAACAGGCTTCTGGATGTCGCTTGAGCTGCAGTCTTTATAGTGCAGATGATTTGAACTCATATCAACTATTACCCACCTGTCTCAACTGCACCGACAACCTAGACAATCTAGGCAACCTGGGCAACCTAGGAAGTAACCTGCAGCAACCCGCAGCAACCAGCAGCAACCTGCCAGCAGCAAACGATCAGGCAAACTAATATTTTTCAGCAGCAGGAAAGCAACCAGTGCCTGCAGTAAAAGCAGTAAATGCAATCCCTAACAGGAGAACACCCTGAAAGGAAGAATACAGAGAAAACAAATAACCTATGAGGTAATCTACTGCAACCTGCCAGCAACAAATGATCAGGCAAATTAATAGGGGTCCAATTACACCTATTGAATCATATTTTACACCAGCAGCAAGGCAACCAGCAGCAAAGCAGCAGCAAAGCAACTAGTGCACCAGCAGCAAAGCAACCAGTGTAAACCAACAACCAGTGCCTGCAGTAAAAGCAAGGAAGAATACAGAGAAAACAAACATGAACAAACAAGAAAAAAAGAAGAAAACAAAGATAGCAAGAAAACAAGGCAAGATAGCATGGAAACAAGAGGGCACAAGTAGACAAAACACAACTGTGCGAACCGTGCGGAGCTCTACAACGAGTTGCCTTAACCTCGACGTTACAGCGCAGGAGAAACCTCAACACAAGGAAGGGTAACCAATCTAGAATGGCAGAGAAAGAAGTCAAAACAAACCTGAAGAGGGTTAAAGCAGATCTGCCGAACCCGAACTCACCAGTCAAACCTAAGCAGGACATAAGCACGACAATGGAGACCATTCTAGCGAAACTTGCAAATGTGCACGAACTAGCTAAGTCTACCAAAGTCTACCAAAGAAAACACCAAAGAAACACGGATTCCATGCAATTGAAATATCCGCAATCCGCAAAGACATTAGAGACGCCAATAGTAACATTTCCGAAGCTGAAAACATAATCAGCCAGTTGGAGGACACAATGGTCTCTACAAAGAACTCAATCTTGAACCTTGATCTAAAATCTCAGTCATTCGCCAAACAGATTGCGGAATTGGAAGACAGGAATTGAAGGGGAAACCTGCGTATTTTTCTAATTCCTGAAGAAAGTGAGGATGAAGCAGGATCATGCATCACGTTTCTAGAAAAATGGATACCACATATGACGAAACTTACGTTTGACAAACCACTGGAGTTCGATAGGGCTCACAGAGTTCCTACCAGGAAGCACCCAAATCAATCACAACCCAGGCCCATTGTGTGTAAACCATTGAGATACCAGCATGTGGATCTCAGACTTTCGTTCATGAGGAAACAAAACCACCAGCTTTGGAACAGAAACACAAATTTCATCACCCAGGACTACTCCAAAGCCACAGGCGACACAAGGAAAAGCTTCCTGGCCCTTCGTTCCAGGATGAAAGAGTTGGACTACCAATACTCCTTTGCAGGTCCAGCAAGATACCGTGTGGTGGCCCATGGTTCCCCTCTTCTCTTCAATGATGGTGCAGCTCTTAAAAATTTTCTAGCCAGCTTAGAAGAACATACGATGGAGACGTCTACTATATCTGATCCTGGCCCAACAAGCAACGCTGACGCATGAATTACGTTTGTATATGCATATGTTTTATATGTTCTATATGTTTCATATGTCTTACAGCAGAGAAATTGTTCACTGAATTACTATTGATGATAGCCATGCTTAAACATGCTTAAACATACTATAGATGTCAGATCGGCACTTTGAAGATTACATGTTTACATAATCAGATGATTAGGTGGCTTACACAGCTCAAGTGGTTAAATAATGGTTAATAGTTGTTAATAGTGGTTAAATAATGACAGGAACCTGTTACCTACATGTCGATTTATTCTCTACTTGCCGACTTATTCTCTACATTAGAATTTTAAGAGAATTTTATTATAAATGTTATAGAGTTATACCACTGAGTTTACCGGCTACATACTACAGTAATTGCTATCTGCGATTGCACAGGTTTCTAAGAGTTATTATATACGCTTACATGCTCACTTATTTCTTACATTAGAATTTTAATAGAACTGTATTAGAATTTTATTAGAAGTTACGCCTCTGAGGCTACCTGCTACCTATTACAGCAACTGCTATCTGAGATTGCCCAGACATATCCCGACACCATGACATCCTAACTCACTAAGTAGGGCCCTTGTGGACTGATAAGTCCATCAATGTGAGGATCTGAGGTTGCCTGCTGCATATTACTGCAAATGCTAGCTGAGATTGCCCAGACTAATCGCGAGACTATGACATCCCGACTCACTAATTAGGTCCCTAATTAGGCCGCTTGTTGGCCGATAATTCCAATAATATGAAGATCATATAAGAGTCATTTAGGGCTGGTGAACCGACATATCCAGACTCACTAATTAGGTCCCTTTTTAGGTCGCTTGAGGACCGATAAATCCAACAATGTGAGGATTATATAAGAGTCATTTAGGTCAGGTGGACCAACAAATCCAACAATTTGAGGATCAGACAAGGGTCATTTAGGGCAGGTTAAACAGAAGGGGAAAAATCCAGTTATGTACTACATTTGTTTCTGACGATAATCCGGTTATGCCTTACACCTGTTTTCGATTATAGTCTATAAGGGTTATGATAGACCTCGAGAATTCTATACATGTCCCTGAGAGGGAGTCGTCATTTTCTTGTAATTGCCATGTCTATTGTTCTTAGAGGGGGTGGGGGAGAGGGGAAGAGGGTTGGGAGGGGAAGGGTCTGATGAAGAAATTGTTTTTGTTTATAACTGCTTTCTTAAATTTTTTAGGCTTATGTTCTTATTCTGTATATATTCTTTCCTTTTTCTTGCTCGGTGGTCAAGAGAGTACAAGTATCCTATATGCACCCAACTCCCAATCACACCAGGGTTGCTTTACACTTACAGTTAACCGTAGCTCTCCTAACGCTCAGAATTATCAGAGAATCGGGGGCCTGAACCTCGGCCTTTTACTCCGACCTTTTCTAAGGGTGAGTATGAGTCAGATAACAGTATTTAAACACCATAAAAATGACCCCTTTACTCGAACATATTAAAATTGTTTCATTGAACGTTAAGGGCCTGAATCACCCGGTCAAGAGCAAAAAAATAATGGACTATATCTATAAGCAGAAAGCGGACATTATCCTTTTGCAGGAGACAAAGCTCGACAATAAACTCGCAGAATCGCTTAAGGGCAGTCAATACACTGAGGTTCTATGTTCAAACTCCATAGGGAAAAAGAACGGGGTCATAACTATGATCTCGAAGAGAGACAGAATAGACTTAGGGGCATATTAGCAAGTCCGGCGATACAATTATCGCCGTTTTAGCGGCAGAAAACTGCCGCTAAAACGAGCGATAATGGGCTTGCTAATATGCGCTATAGAATTCAATAGAAGCCCAGGTTAGATGTCCTGCACATCTAACCTGTGCTTCTATTGGAATTCTATAGCGCATATTAGCAAGCTCATTATCGCCGCTTTAGCGGCAGTTTCCTGCCGCTAAAACGGCGATAATTTTATCACCGGTCTTGCTAATATGCCCCAAAATCTCCCATTCGACAGATACACAAGAGAGATGGATTATCTCCAAATTACAGAAAGAGAACTCTGTACTCTTCATAACTAATATATATGCACCCACGAATGATGATAGTGAATTCTGGGAGGAACTGGAGGAAAATATTAATCTGATTCCAGACTCAGTGCCCTCAATTATTGCAGGTGACTTTAACCTCCCACTAGACCCGAATATAGATAGGAATTCATCCTGCAAATTCAAACCAAACAAGTCACACAAAGCCCTTAAACATCTCTGTAATAGATTCAACATGCTAGATGCCTGGAGACTGCAGAACTCGACCGAAAGGGACTTCACATTTTACTCTTTCCCTCACAACTCATACTCCCATATAGACTACTTTTTAATTTCAGGGAACGCTATAAGCAGGATCGATCAATCAACAATAGAACCAAGAGTGGTAACCGATCACTCTTGCATCAGACTAACACTTACAGACTTAACCACCCACCTCAAAGAACCTCTTTGGAGATTCAACAATGAGGTACTAGCCTCCCTTGAAAATAAAAAAGTAATTGAGGACACGATTAAAAACGACTTAATTGATAATAAAAAGAATGATACCTCTCACCCTACAAGATTGGAGGCACTAAAAACCACTGTTAGGGGAGTAGTTATAAAAATGTAATCTAACATGAATAAGGAGACAAACTCGCAGTTACT
The DNA here is from genome assembly GCA_963921515.1 of Calotriton arnoldi. Taxonomy (NCBI): domain Eukaryota; kingdom Metazoa; phylum Chordata; class Amphibia; order Caudata; family Salamandridae; genus Calotriton; species Calotriton arnoldi. Next base: position 1,227,245 of record CAWUFW010003916.1, on the reverse strand, counting down.
GAAGTTAGAGAAGGATATCTCCAAGCTGGAAAAAATGCATGTGCAGAAAAATGACCCAGAAACACTGACAAAGATCTTAAATAAAAAATACGAATACAATAAGATAATTAGTACGAGAGCGGGTATCTGGATAAACAAGCAAAAAAGTCTTTGTCTCTGTGAGGCGAATAAAGCAGGTAAGACGTTAGCCTCTTACTTGAAATTCAAATGCAAGAGATACGTGATCAATGCTATTAAAGATGAAAAAGGAAACATCCATATGAACCCAAACAAAATCGTCGACACATTTAAATAATTTTACCAAAACCTATATAGCTCCAACCCCGCCGTGAAACTTCAGAAGATTCAGTAATATCTTGATGAGGCATCACTCATTTCCCTAAGCGACCAAGTAAGGGACTCTATTAACAGACCGATCACGCTGGAAGAACTTGAGACCGCCATTAGGAAGCTCAAAACAGGTAAAGTGCCGGGCCCAGATGGGTTTAATGCTTCCTTTTATAAAGCGTCCGGGGAACGCCTGTGTGAACCACTGTTACTCCTTTACCACCAATTTGCTTCTTCCGGACAAATAACTGGTACCCCAGCTGAAGCAATAATTACTATCATCCCAAAGGAGGGTAAAGACGGTTTACTGACTAAGAACTACAGACCAATTTCTCTCATAAATCTGGACTGTAAATTATATGCCATGATTTTATCTAACCGAATACAAAAACACATTGCCAAACTTATACATACTTCCCAAACAGGATTCCTAAAACAAAGACTGTCTAGCGACAACACCTGTATTTTTTGCCATGCGATTGAAAGAGCAAAATTGCTTAGCTCCCCAACAGTTGCCATAACGCTTGACGCAGAAAAAGCGTTTGATAAGGTGGATTGTACATTCTTACACGCGACACTCAAGAAATTCAACCTAGGAGATAACTTGATACAGATGATCATGGCACTATGCCATAGCCCAAAAGCTAGAGTGAGGGCAGGGGGACACTCTCCACTTCCTTTCCGTTAAAGCAGGGGACCAGACAAGGCTGCCCCCTGTCCCCATCACTTTTTCTGTTGGCTATTGAACCCTTCCTCCAATATCTAAGGGCACATCCAAGTATCCCCGGTGAGGATTTCGGCAAAACCACGTTCAAGGTCGCGGCCTATGCAGATGATATACTGGTGGTATCAAAAGCAGCTGCCTTGGCTATTCCAGCTCTTATGAAATCTATTCATGACTACGCAGAAGTATCGGGCTACACCCTCAACAAAGATAAGACGGAAGAAAATTACTTAACCTATGCGGTACCAGAGAGGTTTTGGGGGACTCCGGACTGACGTGGCAGACAGGCACAATTAAATATCTAGGCATAGAATTCTCGAGCGACCTTATCTCTACCCTTGAGGAAAACAAAACTATTAATCATAAAACATTCTCGGATCTACTAGATGGTTGGTCACCTAAATTCTTAACATGGTGGGGTAGAATAGAAACGATCAAAATGATGATAACGCCCTCATAAACTACCTTATCAGTATGTTACCTATGATGCTCTCAGATATCTTCCTAAAAAAATAGATAAAGTTATCAGTAAGTTTTTATGGCAAGGGAAAAAAGCAAGGATTTCCTTTGGAAAACTCTGACTAGTCAAGAACAAAGGAGGAGTAGGCCTGCCAAACTTCAAGAATTACCAAACAGCGTATCTCTGCAAACAAGGAGCAGCATGGTTCATGGATAAGCTTGAGTACAGACCCCAATGGCTAGATGTAGAATTAAATATGATCAAGGATATCCCACTCCCGCTCATGACAAAGCAGGTCTCTATGTTAGCACACTCTAAATACATCATATTAAATACTAAGAAAGCTCTGGCACGGCTCAACACATTATCCAACATAAAAATTGGCACTTCAAATGGAATGGCGATTTGGTACAACCCCACAATAAAAATAGACAAGAAAACAATTTACTGGAGAGAATGGTCTCAAAAAGGCATCAATTTTATCAAGGACCTTTACGAAAGTACTTCGCTCATCCCCTTTTCTGTCCTCAAAAGAGAGAGAGGTTTAACTGACTTAGATTTTTATAACTTCCTGAAACTAAAAGTACAGATTTCTAAATTGGCTACTAACCCTTCCACTCCTTTGCTCCCTGCCAAATTGACCCAACTGTTTAACGTTGGTCACATGGTCTCTAGAATCTACAAGTCATTACTCCCTGAACCCCGCAAGAGCCATATGATAAATGAAGCAAAATGGGAAGCGGAACCGAACAGTAAGACAATTAAAGTAGATTGGGAACTAATCCACATGATGCTTTTCAAACAGAAAATATCACCTATACTATCACAGACAAAGTATATGATCATAAACAGAAACTACTGGACTCCAGCCAGACTCTATAAGCTTAAGCTATCCCAGTCCCCACAATGCTGGAATTGCAATTCTCAGTCAGGTGACTTACCACACATGCTTCTCCTTTGTCCGATGCTAGAAAGCTTTTGGAACAAAGTCTTCAAATACATCACCCAGACATTCAATATCTCCCCAGTTAAAGAAATATCATATATTTTATTTCTGCTGGATTTAATGCTAACTTTGGCATGTAAAATAGTCCTGTGTAACTGGAAAAGCTTTGGAAAAATCTCATTCAAGCAATGGCAAGAATGGTTAACCTTCATGAGAGGCGCAGACAATATTGCCCTACAAACCTCCCTATGGAAATCTAAGCACATGAAAATGTGGAAATCTCTTGATTCCGCCTCTATGGTTTTTAAACCCCCTTGAAAATTATTGAAATCAACCTTAATATCTGGCCTAAGTGAACTTGCAAACCTACAAGCTTGCATGTTTCCCATCAAGGAATGCAAGCTTCCCAACAAGGATTGAGATACGGCCACCCTATCAAACCTCTGTTAGGTCAGAGAGTTACAGGCCATATACAGTTAGTAGGAGTGCCCCTTGACCCCGAGCAGGTTCTTTTATTCTTTTTTTTCAGCTAGCTAATTATTTATTTATTTATTATTGTTGTTTATCCTCTTTATATATCTAAAGGAGGATAGAAGATATTTACTAGAAGTGTTAAATGATAAGTTACATACTTTAGCAATTGGAACTTCGGAGCCCCTGGACACTACTTAAACCTACCCAAAAGGCTTGATGGATACCGGACTACAGCTGGCAGCCAAGCATGAGTACACTTATCTGTTTTGATATGTTATCTCTGCCATCTCAACAGCACTATTTGTAACCTGACTACAACAGTCAGCCATGCATATGTACACTTATCTGGCATCGCAACTGTACCATTTGTAAAAACCAGTGCCCAAGGGCATTATCAGAACTACTTCCTTCTATCCATTCTGACTAATGATGTTTTATTGCAGTTTTGCCTTTCTTTGTACTGCTTTTGTAAAACCAATAAAATTTATTCAAATTAAAAAAAATGAAACGAAAACGTTTCATTTTTTTTTTTTTTTTAAATGCATCTTGTTTTCCTTTAAGGAAAATGGGCTGCATTAAAAAAAAAACTGCTTTATTTAAAAGCAGTCCTAGACATGGAGGTCTGCTGAGCCCAGCAGGCCACCATACCTGGGAGGGCCTGCCATTCTCAATGGGGTCGCAAATTGCGAGTGCCTCATTAATATTCATGAGGCATGCAATTTGCTACCCCGTTGAGAATCGCAAACAGTGTCTTAGACACTGTTGTACATTGGAAATTGCGACTCGCAATTTGCGACTCGCAATCGAGCGCAAATTGCGACTCGCAATTTCCAATGGTCGTACATCTGGCCCATGGAGTGCTCATAGAAGAAAAATATGTAGTCCTCTGATGTGAAGGTGAAGAAAATAAGTCAACCAATCAAAAGGATCATGAAGAAGCTATGCTGCAGGGACGGGACAAACACGAGAATAAGAAGGAAACCCATTGAATATAAAACAAGCAAATGAGATTGAAAAGAAAGCCAACCAACGATTTTCAATGGGCTAATAAAAGTATTGCTATTGTACACATTAGGCCTTCAACGCCCAATAGCTAAAGCAGGCTGTCTGTAGGTGAAACCTAAAAGGGCTGGGTCAAACCTGACTATCCCTGAGAGCCTTTTGGCCCGTGGCAGCCGGCACGCTCACGAGTTGCAGAGCGGGCGCGTGAGGGGAGGACAGGGGTCGCAATGAAAAAATGTTTTTAACTTACCTTGCCGCCGGGTCCCGCGTCTCTGCTCTCCTGCGACCGGCTCCAGGAACAGGAAGCACAGCCAGGCTCCCCTGACCAATCACAACACTGCAATGCAGCGCTGTGATTGGTCTGAGTGCCGTGACACGGCGCTCAGCCAGGGGCTGGAGGGGTGGGCATGTTCTCCACGCAGGCTGTAATGCAGCCTGCATGGAGAACAAGGAAAGTGAGCATGACTGTTTTGGGCGGCACGACAGTCATTGTGCACTTAGGAGGGTTGTACCACTCCTCCCCTGCTTTGCAGCCCCCCTGCACCCCCTCTCGTAAGCTGAAGGACAAAATAAAATGATAAGAACATTAGTTAAGATAATTTTATTTTTTCCTTTCTTTTGCTGCTGCAGAGTAGTGGAGCGACGCTCCTCTGCCTTAGCGGAGGAGCCGCCACTGCTTTTGTCACATGACCATGAAAACAGGCGCTGGTTGGCTACTGTTAGAAGAGAGACTCTGAAGCATTGCACTTCAACTTATTTCTAAAATGTTATTTCGTCCAATAGCGGGTATATATCAAGGGCAAACGTAAAGTGTTCCCCATATAAAAATATCCCAAAAATGTGAGAAATCCATGGAATCAGATTATTCTCTGTTTCTTACAAAACTCATTCAGCACCAATAAAATTGGACTAAAGAAGCAAATCGTGAAACTGTGGTTTGGGGAAAAAATCAAATATTTCTAATCTGGTTGCTGAAAGTGAAATAAAACTCATTAAAGTCTCGTTGAGCAGCAATAGCTATTGATTTATGTGCATGCTCACTTTCTTAATGCAAGCTGTACCCACTTGAAGACTGAAGCACGCATCCTGCTTCATTTACTTTACAAAATAATTGTAACACTTTAGCCTAAGTGTCCCTCAGTGTAAAATCTGAACTAATGCACCGGGCTGAATATCTCATCTGAAGATTCAGGCTCAAGCACTGCAGAGGCAGTAAAACTATGCAGCACTTCGATTTGCTGTCGGAGGCAGATTGAGATTGAGGATTTGCAATTTGAAGCAAATGACCCACAGAAAGCAAATAATAGGCTGCTATTTGTCACCTTGGTTACTGTTGAAGGATTTCGCAAAAAATATGCATGGTGCACAGCCCGGTGCCTTTGTATTGTATGCACCAATTTTTCTTCACCATCCGAAGGTTTTGTATTCCCACTGAAACATCCCCGCAGTTTGTGGCCGTCATTTCGGGAAAATAAATTAAGGCACTCATTTTTGTAAATCAATGATTCCTGGGGAGCGTGTCTCATATTTTTCTTTTCTTATATGGCACTTGGCTCCTCAAAAATGTATTGCCTAAAATGATTTAGGGATACATGTACAAAAGTTAGGAATAGCGATTTCCTAAATGCGATTTTTTGCGAATCGCAATACGGAAATCGCTATTCCTAATGTATGAAACCCATTAGAGTTTCATTAGTGATTTGTAGTGGTTTGCAGTTAGACCTACCTCATGAATATTAATGAGGTAGGTCGCAATTTGTGACCCACTACGATTCGCGGCCATCACAGGGATGGTGGCCTGGTGGGATCAGCAGACTTAAATGTCTGTGATTGCTCTTAAATAAAGCAATCTTTTATTTTTAATGTGGCCCGTTTACCTCTAAGCAAAAGAGGTTGCATTTAAAAATAAAAAATTAAAAGTTTAATTTTTATTTTATAAGAGTAGGCAGTGGTCTGTGGTACCAGTGCCTCTTTTCAACCATTTGGACCCCTTCCCATTTGCGAATGGGTTACCACCAACTCTGAGTTGGTGGTAAAGTGCAAAGGTTTTGCTACCGCATTTCAATTGCAAAACCTTCATACATACCAATGCGAATCGGTATTTCTTAGGGACGCCCCAAACACGTCCCTTTAAAATGCCGATTCGCAAAACTAAATTGCGATTCGGTAACAGGTTACCAAATCGCGAGTTAGGCTTTGTTCATCGTTCGCAAACGGCCTGATTCTGTGAATCTGGCAGTTTGTGAACGCAAACATTTTTCATCTATCTAGCCCCTAGTGCCTTTTGTTTCGTTAAAATGTACTTTTTATTAAAAACAAATTGCAATTTATTCTCCAGCATAATCTCAAATCTCCATTGATTTTCGTATTTTTGATTTGGGTCATTTAATTTCTTGGTTCACTTTTTAAGCTTGCATTTCAATGCCATGGATAAGTTGAAAAAGCAATTCTTAAGGTAAAACATAAAAAAAAAAAAACAATATGTGGCTCTCTTTTTATTAGACATGTATTGTGCCCACAGGTGGGGATGGGAGGGTGTTATTATCATTTTATTTTTCCTTTCTTTTACTGCTGCACAGCAGCAGTGGGGCGACGCTCCTCCGCCTTAGCGGAGGAGCTGCCACTGCATAGCTATGATGTGAAGGAAGAAATAGTCAAATGTTTACACATGTGGGTAATAAGATGAGTAAAAAGGTCCAGACCAACTTCCAAACATCAGAAAGGAAGCAGGATAAAGGGAGGGAGAGAAGGAGGTCAGAACATGGATGGTTAGAATGGGCCGGACTGATACGAGGTTGGATTTAGCAAACCGAGGTGTAATCACTGGAGGCCTAAACCATGGCATCCTCAGGATCCTACAATCTGGGTCTGACTCTATTAGCACTTTGGGAGTTTTTTTATAATCTGCCACCAAAAATCTTCATGCTTTCATCAACACATCATCATTACAGCACTAACTGCAATAGTTCATTATTGCTTAGACTGTTCTTACTTTTCTAATCACCATCTTACTTTTATTACCACGTAGTCCCTTCAAGAGGCATTGTAGAAAATACACTGTTATTATTGTTAGGGTCCTTTAACCACAGACTTGTGCTAACCCCGTAGGCAAGCACCCAACAACTAGCAATGAATGCACGTCTTTAGAACATAAGGACACTGACAAAATAGTCGGCTTCGCATGGATCTGGAAGTCATAGGGACCTTGTTGGAGACGAAGGTTTGGAGGATGCATGATGTTTAGGTTTGTAGAGTCTTTTTTCCCTCTAAGTCGATATTTAGAGGCGATCGAAAGTGGCGGTAAAGCATATCGCAGCACAGAATTCCGAAGCAGTACACTTTACCTTGATCCCCTTTAGCCCTCGTGGAGCTTGAGTAGCAGAGAGAGATGTGACCATCCGACAATGCACAACACATTGGTTGCATGGAATGCATCACATGATAACATGATAGACTGAGAAACATACACTGACGCCTCTATCATCTGCAGACCCAAGATGATCCTTAGAAATCTACACTTTTACCTGAGTTTCTGCTATTTCTAGGAAACAACATATTGAAGGACACAAGAATAAAAATATAATCAGCACATGCTCACCTGTGTTGTATCAGTAGATAAGCTCTGTATCATAGCTTATTATGTGAAAGCCTGACATCCAAATGAAGCCTATTCTATCCATGATGGTGACCGGGATATCTCCTTTGTCCACCTAAATGTTGCCATCCAATATATAATGAATTAACCTCACAGAGATTGAACTAGAAAATGGAGCAATTATATGTACTATTTCTAGCACTTCTTACTCTTTCCGGTAGAAGGATTTAACTTGATTTCAGCGCTTTGAGTGAAACCCTGCAGCTAAAACCTGTGTAGACTACCAACTCAGTGTTCTGTAGGCTCTAGTATATGTTTTACTATGGCACAAAATGCACTTAAGAAGACATTGTATTAGGTTATAATACCAGAACATCTACGAAAATAAGCAGTTCTGTTCAAGCAAACGATGCCAACATCTTAAAAAATATATTTGTATTGAAGGAAAACAAATGGAATGTCTCTGAAGAACTAGGGACTCATTATGAATGGGTGCAATGGGCCAGTGCACAGCTCTGCACCTGTATTTCAGACATTACATTGTCTAAAGCCAATACAGTTAATTCAGCACTACTAAGAAAAAAGGAAGGATAAACACTGCTCCCTTTTTCTGAGCTGTGCAATCTGCAGCTCATGCACTAAGTTGAAGAATTTCCGAGTTGAGTGTTTGCACTTGTGCAAGTGCACAGCTCTGGTATTTGCCAGCGCTCCTCTTCTTGACTCTTCTTGATATGGCCTACTATATTTATATTCAGGCCTACAGTAGTCCTGTATCATGAAATTCCTGCTTCACACTATCAAGAACAATCAAGGGTTCTACGATATCTCAACAATCGTCATTGTACCTATGCTGCACAAATATATTACTGGTGAAGCCAGTGGGCAAAGCCTTTATGTAACATGCCTTTAGAAGTCTTTTTACAGGCCCACCATTACTCTGATTCTCACAACTCTGATGACCATTTCTTCGAATTTACTAATGTCTTGTTTACTTCAACCGTGAAGTTTGTCCACCAACTTGCCATGACTGGACTTAAGGTAGTATGTTATACCACTTGAAGTATTGGTCAGGCCGCGGTCATGTCACAACCAGCTATTGTGATTGGGAATCAAGGTTTTGATATGCATCCATCTTTTTTCTATCTTGACCAAATGTCACTGCAACATTCTTTAACGTTTACAGTCAGTTCATCTGTGGTGGCCCATATTGTGGCTGAGCAGTGGGGTGGACACACATGTACACTCCACTTCCAACCAGCTGTTTACAAGTGCACACATATACTCACAATATGCACACTCACTTACACCTATCCATTCACAAGTGTGTGCACATATACCCACCCTTCAAAATCACATACGCATAACTACACCCATTGACAGCATGCACATATACACATACATTCACACATACACACAAGCACCCAACATACAACAAACACCTACCAGTGTGGTGGAGAAACAGAAAAGGCCTCAGTGGTTCGGGGACTAACGGAAGATCGTACCAGGTCAAGGGTCAGCCCATAAGAGGAAGACATTTCCTAATTCATCCAAGAGTGCTATGAGATCAGTGAGAGTTGCTGACCACACCCCACTCTGTGACAAGGCATCACTGATAGTCAGCTCTGGGCACTTCAGGCTGAAAACCGAAGTGTCCAGATCTGAGTCTATATGTGACACGCCCCAATGTCATGAGGGGGAGGCTCTCCCAAGACTTTGCCAGGCTGCTGGGATCACGTCCTGAGGGCTGTGAAATCTTCAGCCTGGCAAAGCTTGGCTCAGGCTGCCAGGTGTCTGCTCATTAGCGCATTTAAAGTGCCTGGCTGCCTGACCAAAACATGATAAGAGTTGGTTAGGCTGACCTTTGCTCAGTCTGACAGACACCCATCATGCTCGGAAAAGGAGGGGGCGAGGTCTCGTCGCCCTTAATGATGGGCTGTGCCTGCAGTTGGCACAATTAGTCCTTAATTTGCATCTTCCTTCTCTGCATTTGTAAGTGCATTTGATTCTTGCTCATTTCCATTTCAATAAAATACAAATATAAATTAATTTAATCTCCTTCTCGCATTTGTCTTACTTTTTCTCTTCTCATTATAAAGCTTTCAGGAAGTATTGAATATGTTCATTTTAAATGACTTACTCTATGTTAAATTTTGCTTTTAAATGTGTCAGCGTTATGCATGAAATACATGTTTTTGAAATATATTTTGCGAATCTTTGCTGCATTAAGATTTAATCTATTATGTGTACCTTCACTATCAAAATCACGAATATTTTAATATTTTATCTACTGCTTAGTCTCCTGTTTGTAATTGCTGCCCTCAAGATGCTTTTTTTCATTGGGAGAAGGATTTTTTTTAATATAGGCAAGTTTTTACTTTTTGGATTTACATTTAAAGAAATTGACTATTTGCCAGGAAGGAGTTGGCGCCATCACATCTCCATTCGTTGCCGAATGAATGCTTTGCTAAATTATGCTTATGGTCCATCGACTAAGGAATCTACTGCAGGGATCTGTTTGACCGCAGAGTCACTGAATCAAATCCCAGCTTTTCATCCTTTCAAGGTTGATATCATTAATTCTATTGAATTAAGTAACAAACAATATCTGCCCTAGCTGGGATACTGTTGCAGTGAACGAATGCGTTATGGTTATTTGTTTTTTTGCTTGCTCAGGCTGACCATTTCCGTAACCATAGCAGTTCTTGCTGCTAAATACAAATCAGGCCTTCATTTAAAAGACTTGCAACCATGGTGGTCGCATTATTGTGTGGTGTTCTTGGAAGTGGATGACTGTGTCCTACCTTCAGTGTGTGTAAGAGAAGCTTGAACTGTCAATTCCGATGTGTTGCACCTGCACATGGTATGTGAGGGGGGAAGCTTGTTCTGCTCCTGTTGGTAAGAGACCTAGAAACGCTTGTACTGCTGCTTCATGTGCTGCACTTTGTGCACGTGCAGCGGAGAGTCATGTAGTACCCGGTCTATGTGTATGTCTGTGCTGTGTGTTTTGGAAGCTTGCACTGCTGCTGTGCGTGTGTGCGCATGCATGTGTGAAGCTTGACTTGGTCATACAGGGTGGTTGTTGAAAAGAAGATGCAAGACTCCGTCGAAAGATGTGTTAGGTTGTAAGTTCCTGTATGTGCGCGCGACTTGTCTGTAGGGAAGGTTGCACTGGATTTGCTATTCCTGATCTGTGTATGTGGAGACACTTGTAATGCTAAAGCCTCTGTTGGGTGTACTTGAAAGATATTTGCAGTGCCACTGCTCAGGCGTTTACCTATTTTGGGCGAGGAAAGCTTTTATTGTTGCTGCGTGTAAAACACATATTCTGCATATTCAAAAAGTTTGAACCTCACCTGCCTATGTTGTGCTGTTTTTTGTATGTGAGAAATGGTTGCACCGGTACTGCACAGCCTCAACTTGTTTTGTGTGAGGAAAGACTTATGGGCAGTGCGCACATGTGTGTGTGTGAGAGAGAGAGAAAGAGAGAGAGCACGAGAGAGAGAGAGGAAAAGAGATAAAAGAGAAACAGAGAGAGAGTAAGAGAGAAAGAGAAAGAGAGGAGGAGAGATGACATTTCTGCTACTTGTGCCCCTTATGCCCAAGTGGCCCTTTCTCTGAGCGTCTTACTGAGGCTTCAGAAAACCTGTTCACTACACAAAAGCCAAAACAACTTTTATTGTTGGCTCTTGTTCAACTTTTTGCTATTTTTCTTTTATGGATCTGTACCTATCTTTGTAACATAGGAATAGATGCATTTATTCTGACAACTGTGCTTAACATCTCCAGGGAGCAGCAAATGTGCAAATGCCCTGCGAATATTTGAATCAAGGTTCCAAATGATTTGTGGGTTAAATACCAATCAGAGCTTGCTTTATCAGGATAACTCCACTTGTTAGAGAATACATACCTGCAGTTAACAAACTTACCATAAAGTCATACTTTCACTTAAAACAGTGAGTCCTTTAGCACGGAAGCTCAGCTGGATTAAGGAAGGTATCTGATTTAAGCCTCTAATTACCCTAACCAGTGTCAGCTGTCATTCGTCTGACTTTATGTGGCTGTGGGTCCAGTCAACCTACACAGAAAAGAAGCGTGCTATCATCTCACATTTGTAATGTGTAAAGGTGCAATCCATGACCTCATTTGTGAACCTGAAGGATGCATATTTTTATATTAGCCTCCATTGCCTAATATGATATTACCTGGTACCTCGGGACTTGGCCCTCTGTGGGTTTGCTAAGCTTATAAAAGTAAATATATGATTTGCTAGCATGAAATGCGACAACTGGATACAGACGCGCTGTGGAGCGGTGTGATGGTACGTGCTCGCAACACGGCTGCTAGGGCTGGTGAATGAAATGATGGAGTAGAAATGATGGCGGAGTGGCAGACCCACCAATAAATCAGAAAGACAGTGTGGACAGGAAAACCAGTAAAATAAAGTATCTACCTACCTGAGCAGCAACAGTACCGCAACTTTAAGTAGATAGTAAGAAAATAAGTGTTCAGTGTATGTAAAAGCTCAAAAACGAAAAACATCAAAAACAAACACAGGGCTATGAAAACGCAGAAAGAGAATGACTGCCAACATAAAGTGCACAGAATGCTGAGTACCATGCATTGAAATACATTATTCCTTATTACATTTCCTTAATCTATTTTTATTCTCGCTATATTCTATTTTCCTTTGTATATTCTTTTTCTCTTTCCTATTTGAATTTCATCGGAAAGAAGTAAAATAAGAAAGAGGAAATAAAGAGGCCGAGGGAAGTAAGCATACATTGTTTTTAGCAAGTTTTCAAAATACATTACCGATTGAGAAATCCATTGTGCATCTTCGTGTCTGAATATTTCTACATATGCAAGTTAACCATCTTGATTCAATTTGTCTATTTTCATTCTGCTTCTTTTTATATTTACTTTCTTGAGTGTTGATCTCAGTCAACGGTTTCCTTCACCACCCAAGCCCCAATGCAGGACTTGACAGGATTGTGCACGCATGTAGCACTATATGACTAAGATCAAGTTCCCAAATCAACTTTACACATTAAAAACAGTTTAGGTCATAATAGGACAAAACTATTTGCTTTACTTTGAAGAAAGGTTGGGGGACTCACGGGCAACCAAGTGTCAAACTGCAACTTTCCCCAAAAACCCCATACATAGGATCACCCCGCTACATTAGTAAAATGAAAAAAACTATTTGTTGGGTTGTGCTTTGAAATAGCTCTGAATTAATAGCTTTGCATATGCATGGAATTATTCAACGTGTGGGCACGTCTTTTAATCTTCCAAACATCCACGAACCAGCACCAACTCAAACCAACTTGTCACCGAAGGTACCTTACTTTATTAAAGTAACGTAACGTCTGAGCACCTGCACTACTTTTATTCTGCTCAGTACGTATCTCTATAGATATATGTAACTGATAAAATTATTAACAATGATGGGCCAACTAGAATGACGTCATTAGTCTCTAGGCATGGCTAAGTGTTGGAAATATTCTGCTTGCAACAGTCAGACAAAGCTTCCTTCTGTAGCTGTTCTCAAAAAATCTATTTTTTTCCTCAGTGCTATTAAGAGGTGTGCTGGTCATGAGGAAATATACTTGGGGTGTTCTATATACAAACAATATTGCATGTGTCAATTCTGCTCTCCTTTATAAAGATTTTTGTAGCAGAAAGGCCTTTTAGCATCCCAGCCCATCAAGCCGAAAAGAGGGTAAATTGAAATGTGATTTTTAGTAAATATACTTTCCTTTTTGTACAATGTTCCCAGTACCATATATGCAACTAAATACAATAGGTTGAGGTGAGTTCTTAGCAGCAGGACAAGAAACTAAATCCAGCTCCCCCTGGACAGTTCTCCTGTCCGGCTTGCCCTGCGACAGTTCTCCTGTACAGCTTGCCCGCAGTCCACTATCCTCTGCTGCGTGTCTACCTGCTGCCTTCTGTTTGTGCTTCCTCTGCTCGTTTCTTGCTTTGTTTTGCTTTTCTGCTCGTTTTTCTGCCTTGTTTTGTGTTTTCCTGTGCATTTTTCTGCCCTCTGTTTTACCTTTTTCTGCTCGTTTTTCTGCCCTCTGCTTTGCCTTTTCTGCTAGTTTTTCTGCCCTCTGTTTTGCCTTTTCTGCTCGTATCTGCCCTCCGTTTTACCTTTTCTGCTCATTGTTTGCCCTCTGTTTGGCCCTCTTCTGGTCTATTTTGCCTTTTCTGTTCATTTTTCTACCATTTGTTTTGCCTTTACTGCTCATTTTTCTGCCCTCTGTTTTGCCTTTTCTGCCCGTTTTTCTGCACTCTGTCTGTCCTTTTTCTGCTTGTTTCTTCCCTCTGCCTGCGGTTTCTTTAAGACCTGGATTTTCGACGGAGACTTCGCACCCCAGCGCCCAGATACCCCCATGGGTGACAGTGCTGTGCTCTACAAATGCTGATTAATTGAAGGAAGTTATTTTAATCACATATTGATGCAGGGGTTTCTGGCATAGCCATTCTCTTGGCCTCAAGCATTGCCTTCTTCATGTTCAGTTACATTTCCATAAAGAGGCAGATAATGTAATGAACACTGGTTTGCAAGCACTCCACTTCAACTCAAGACATTCTCCTTGAAGTACAATTTCAAAACAGTTGTGATTAGTACGGGCTTGATCACTGTATGCTTAAGTGTACCGATTGTTTCTTCTTCTACTTTAATCATTTCGATAAACGAATGCAAATTATCTGTGCGGCAACACTGTGGTCAGACTCTGTTTATCCTATTTGGATGAAATAATTTCTCTACAATGCATAAAAAATAAACTCTCCATGTTAACCAAGAACCCCCTCTCAAGCTGTGTGCATTAACCACAAAAACTGATGATCACATTATGCAAATAATATACACTTTATTCCCACTGGTGGCTTCCATTTCTCGCGATCCACCATAGTATTGTCTCCTGCTCTAGCCACATATAGCTACTATGTGAGCACAGCAACCCAGCCGCTCATAAGAGAAAATGCTCTAACTCATCACAGGTGAATTACAGTTGGCATGGGTTAGGTAGAGGCCCTCAAGCCTGAAACCACCCTGTGAACCCTCCCGAAGACCCCTACCCACACCTAATGTGGTTCAGGAACTCCTCCTGTGGAGAATCTCTGTTGCAGGAATGACAACTACTGGCTGAAGTCTGCACAAAGGACTAAGAACCCAAGTAGTTGGCAAACACTGAACTGTACGAATACTGAGCAGCAAAACATATCTAGTGACTACCTCCAACTACTATGACAAATCAATGCCTCTCACCCCCTTCAGAGTTGGCATTTCTGCTTAAAGCAGGTCATCCAATGTGTCTGTATTAGCTTGCAGTCACTTGTACCAGTCACTATGTTGTGGCACCAGAGACAAAAGAGAGCTAAAAATCATGAAGATAGTGAAAATGCTAAAGCAGAAATCACTCAGGCTCGCAAGTCCTTGCCCAAACTGTGGCCAGATGTGTGTGAGGTCGTATCCATTACAAATACAGAGGGCCACAAGAGAGGATGCAAACTCAGATCTCTGGTACTGTAGGGAAGATCATATGGATATTTTTCCAGGAATCTCTGAAGAATATTAGGCAAAATAGCAAAATAATTAGCGTGAGGGAGCTTAGGCAAGAAATCTATGATCATAAGGAAAAGATAGCTGAAAGAAGCTTCACTAAGAGGAGCTCCACAAGGATCATAAGATGAAGAATATTCCTAAATATACTTTCTCACAACCTGAAAAAATGAGTGTCGCACTTACTTTGGTTTTTGGAATCTGGCGTACTCCAGCTAGTAGGGCAGCCAATTGGAGTGGATCTGCTATTCGCTGCTCCCAGGCAGGGTTGATCACAGCCTGAAAAGATCCAGGTATTTACCCTACTTTCCTGGTGATATGTGATTGGTGATGCATGTTGCTGGCTACACTGCTAGTCCCAGGACTGGTTTCAGGTGTTGGTCCAAGTGCTGGGATCATTGTCTTGCCGGTTTAAAACCTCGCAGTGCTCCAAAGTGGATCCACAGAATCTCTTCCTCCATAGCACATTCCAAGGCCAGACAGGCCCAGGGAATTCAGTGTGATCAGGAGTGCATCCGAATGGAGGAGGCTACAGCACACCAGAAGTGTTATCATAGCCTAGCACACATACAGAGAGGATTTTTGACCATTGCAGTCTCCCTTGCCCCGCAGCTCCCTCTTCATCCCATGGAGATGGACCAAGTATACCAGGCGTACATTTTTAAATCTCCCTATGGAGGCAAGCATATTTGTTTTTCAAATTTACCAAAGACTAGAATATTGGAGGCCCTGCCAATTGCAACATAGGCTTCCTTGCCTAACTTCAAGGTTATTACAAAGGTTTTATCTACCAGAAAAGTGGTTACATTTTCTCCTTCTCATAATTTCAGTTTCACAAACAGTTAATCCGTAACGAGCCTTTTTACATAACAAAGTGATAAAAGAATGATTATTGCAAGGGCATGCAAGGATTGCAGAAGAACTGTCATTTAGATTGTCCTCAATCTAGCTAGAATAAAAATGAGACTGCAAAGAGATTGTGCTAGGAGACTGTTGATGCACAGTGAAGGTGCAAGTTCTCACCAGTTATCTCTGCACATTCTAATTTCATCTAAGAGTGAGCTTTTGTGTGCTGCCATAGACAATTGGATAACAGACTAATATTTAATTTTTAAATTGTAGGACTACTAAAATGTATACCCATTCTAAGAGCTAGTTGTAATAGATTAGGTTGACACTTTTATGCTTGTATGTCTAACTCTCTTCTAGGAGATAAGTGTTTGCACTTAGGGCCTCATTACGATGTCGGGCGAAAAGTGTGAATGTCCTAGACCACGTCGGAACCCTTCCAACCGACTCGGTTGGTTTACAATCCGCCCGACCGATTACGATGTTTGCGGTCAGATTGTAAACCTCACTGTCCTTCCAAATCGGTTAACATGATCCCTGTGACAATTCAACTTTTATAGAACAATATATGGAGGATACTATCCAACAGGAGAAACAAAAAGGAGCAACCCTATATTTTACGATAGGGACGGGGTGAAATACTCACAAGTAACGAAGTCCACTAACAGAGGATAATATATAGTGTATCATCAAAGTCATGTGTACCTTTGTGGAACTCAAAAGACAAACCCCAAAGATTAGCAAGATCTATCAATGTATTTGTTACAGCAGAAATTATTGCATCAGAAATTTTGAACACTAAACAAACAGAAACGATATAAACTCTGATATAGAAGATATCTTATAAAGCACAGAATTTTTTTTGACCAAGTCACAGTTTATTTTTCATCATATTTAAAATCATTGTACAGTCATATTATAAAAACACATACAGTACTATAATGCAAATAAAAATTACATGAATTAAAACAAGAAAACTCTGGAAAGTCGACGCAGCGTTTCGGTGTTTGTGTTTTAACCACCTTCTTCAGGACAAAAGTTTTCTAAATGGATTTCTTATGTAAAACAAGAAAAGATAAAACATAACATGAATTAGTCAAAACAAAGTTTTCTGTGCAAAGTATAACAATATTATATTTTATAACTTCCATTTCACAACACATCGTCCTATATGATATTTTATTAAAAACACAATAAAACCATATTTATGCTGTAATAATACACCGCCATATTTTGTATCAACCTGGTACTAATGTATTGAAAGAAATAATCGCCTACATTCTTTATTACCAACTATTCAAAATTACAAGAGTCAAAAGTTCAAAGAATAAATGAAGAATAAAATGAGGGGGACCTACAGACCTGTGAGCATGAGTGGCCTTTGATCCAATAGGCAGCATTTGAAGATTTAATAAGAGACAAGACACACTATTAGTAATGGGTGAGCATTAGTGGTCAATGTTTTTACAAAACTATTGAATCCTAAACAGATAGATTTTATGACATATCATTCAGTCAGTGGGCCAGACTAAACTTGGCCACTTGTAACTACCACATTTGGTAGAGATTATTAGAAAATTATATATTTAAAGACTGAGTATAACCAAAAAATTTACTATTGTTGTTTGTGTACTCAGGAAACCGACTTTTTTCCACTGAGAATAAGACGATAAATAGGAGAAGCCTTATATCCTGGCCCCTATCAATAAGAGATAAAGAGACCCCGATCGGTAGGTCCCCCTCATTTTATTCTTCATTTATTCTTCATTCTGTATAATTTTATACGAAGGATAGCGGTATATAGTGTATTATATCTAGTGTTTTTCCTATACTTCCCCATTGTTAAGGATACCACGTCAGAGGACCTATATACCGGTGGCTCCCTCTACCGCTCATCAGCGGATCTACTCTATAAATTAAGGTGTATGATTTTTAGTACATACTCTAGAGCTTTAGCTCTTTCTCTACAATATCTAGAATAATATAATATTGATGTACCTTTATTTGCAGATTTATACACAGTGGCTGGCAAATTAAGAGGCCATCACATGCATAATGTTATGCACATCTTCCTAATGAATTTAAGAAAGGAAGTACTTTTTAATAGGTAAATATCTCTTACTTTTGTGTTCCTTTGTGACTCAAAACAACAAGTTTTTACACTTAAACGGTTATGGATTTGGGCAATCTTTGAACTTTTGACTCTTGTAATTTTGAATAGTTGGTAATAACGAATGTAGGCGATTATTTCTTTCAATACATTAGTACCAGGTTGATACAAAATATGGCGGTGTATTATTACAGCATAAATATGGTTTTATTGTGTTTTTAATAAAATATCATATAGGACGATGGGTTGTGAAATGGAAGTTATAAAATATACTATTGTTATACTGTGCACAGAAAACTTTGTTTTGACTAATTCATGTTATGTTTTATATTTTCTTGTTTTACATAAGAAATTCATTTAGAAAACTTTTGTCCTGAAGAAGGTGGTTAACACACAAACACCGAAACGCTGCGCCGACTTTCCAGAGTTTTCTTGTTTTAATTCATGTAATTTTTATTTGCATTATAGTACTGTATGTGTTTTTATAAATGACTGTACAATGATTTTAAATATGATGAAAAATAAACTATGACTTGGTCAAAAAAAATTCTGTGTTTTATAAGATATCTTCTATATCAGAGTTTATATCGTTTCTGTTTGTTTAGTGTTCAAAATTTCTGATGCAATAATTTCTGCTGTAACGAATACATTGATAGATCATGCTAATCTTTGGGGTTTGTCTTTTGAGTTCCACAAAGGTACACATGACTTTGATGATACACTATATATTATCCTCTGTTAGTGGACTTCGTTACTTGTGAGGATACTACCCAACAACTTTTCTGATTCCAACATCTTTCCAACATCTTTCTAGGGACACAGAGGTGCCTCTAAAGACAGTGCAGCTAATCTATTCACTTTATTTCTGTCAAGCAATTATCTCACCCAACACTGGCACAATTCTACTTATTCTAAAGGTGCCAATATGGATGTAATCATCTCTAGGACTGACTTGCTCATTATCAAAGTCCCCATAGACTGGTCAGACCATTTCCAGATCCCTTTTTATATGGTCTTTACATACAGGAGAACCTGCGGGTAAACATGGTATTCAGACAACAAAAACATTGATATAATTTCCCTGATACTAAGAACTCATACTCACCTTTCTCCTATCAATGATAACTAAGATATCAATGTTCTCCAAATACAATGAATGCTTGTCGGAAATTCTCAAAAAGGTAGCACTTTAAATAAAAGGAAATGGACAAAACCCTCTTCCACCTGTTTTTTTCAGAGAACTCTATGAAGAAAGAAAATCTCTAAGCTCATTAGAGAATAATTACAAGTATTCTTGTTCCACTTTCAGCTAGGACAAACTCAGAGGGGTTACTATAAGAAATGCAGTTTTCAGTTTTAAGACTATCCATATTATATCTCTTTTTATTCTGCCAAAAGTTATCCAAAACAACTCTTTGAAGTGGTGACATTGGCCAGCAGACTCTCTCCTTAATAGACATTTGAATATCCTGCTGCTGAATCGAAATCATTTGCCAAATGCTTTGAGGAGAAAGTTAAATCCATTAAACGTTCTGTGCTGCATCTTTAGGACTCCAGAAAACACAGGGACTTCATCTGTAAAATGAAAGCTAATTGGCTCCATTTTGATAAAATCTTAGAACAAACTCTCTTAAAACCTCCAAGCACTTCATTGACCCAATTATGGCTAACATTGCAGAAGACTATACAGAACTATATTAGTGAGTCTATCATGGCTCAAGGAGTGTACCTATATGCATCAAAGTTGGCCAAGATACTTCTATATTGAAAAATCCCTGAGCTGATACAGGAGACCATAACAATATACGCCTGGTTTCATGATTGCACTTCATCGCAAAGGTCATTGAAAGCAGTTTAGTATATATCTCAGAAATGTATATTCTGAAAAACATCTAATCTTGCTTCATAAAGGACTGTAGCATTGAAACTGTCATGCTTCAGGTTGTTGATGAAGTGCCTCTCTTCGTAAATGTGGAACTTCTCTCTTCATGTTTCTCTTGAAAATTCTGCTGATTTTCATACAGGGAACCATGCCACGCTTATTAACATTCACAGAGAGCACAAGAGTATAGATGGTACAGTCTCTAAGTGGTTTGTTTCATATACGACTAATCGCTTTCGTACATCAAAATTGGTAACTACTTCTCAAGTTCTGTTTTCTTATCTCAGGGCATTCCTCGACACTCCCTATTGGCCCCAAGTCTCTTTAATCTTCTAGATTCTAATTCAAGAACTCAGGGATTTATTTTCGTCGATATGCCAATGACACTTAGCTCTATGGTAAGAACTCCTCTCCCAATGATGCTTGGTTCTGTGCTCAAAAGGTACAAAATATTAAAAATTGATTGACCTCCTACAAACTAAATCATTAAAGACCGATGGGGTCTTTCACAAAAGTAACTAAGGAGTTGTACCAATTCAAAAGTTGCTTTTTACTTGTAATAAATACACCAACAAGGATTGAAATGACAATTTGTTTGGCTTAAAACATAAATTGCCTCTTCATGCACTGGTGAATTTAGGCACTCACTACCTTGTCATTTAGGCTTTATGTCAGTCATCCTTAGACTCATACATCCATTCATTCACCCACTGACTCATTTCTGCGTTCACCAAACAATCTACAATAAAACACACACACGCAAACAACAGAAATATGCAAGATAACTAGAAGAATACAAGTAAAAAAAACAAAGAAAAACTGCTGCGACATAAATGTTGCAGTGATGTGCTTGCAATGCAAACTAAATAACAAATTAAACATACCAGAGGATGGCCACCTTGGAATGACATTTTGAATAGTGTATCATTATTGTACCGATCCAAGATGACCACCAGGTTGTTTCTACATATGAAGGCCATATTGGATTAGTAAAAGAATGATACTCTGTAGACAATATCATTCCTAGATGTCTACCCAGTTTAGAAGCAGTGGCCATGTGGGATGCAATGCACTTCAGTTGAAATAAGCAGCAAGCAAGCAGCCTGATAGCACAGTTGCCTTGCAGCTGTCAAGCCAAATCTAAAAAGAATGTTAGTAAACACAGAGATAAATACTAGGCAACCAATCACAAATATGTACAAGAGTATAGTTGGTAAAATCATAAGAGTGTCAAGCAAGGATTCTCACAGTGCAAATCTTCTACTTAGAGGGTTTGTCAGGGGAGATAAAAAAAACACCATATCCCATCTAATTTGGTAATCTGTGAGATTCCATGTTACAAAATACCTATCATCAGGCTTTATCAAAGTGCAATAACAACATACCCTTATAGAACCATTGGCTTAAACAAATGCTTTTAACGATACACATTGTTTATTATGAACTAGGAATTTCTCATAACATTTGATAATAAACCGATCAGACACATGGCTTCTGACCTACCTTTTTCCAAGGGGTGGTCCCAACAAGGATTCTCACATTACAAATCATCTGCCCCAGGGTTTGTCAGGGGGCTACTACCCACCACCAAGCCCTTGCCTATTAAGAAGTGTGGCTCAATGGTTAGAGCGGCAGACCCTGATGCCGAGATCTGGCCCGGGACCACGGTTCAATTCCCGCCTCGGCAGGTCTTGGGCTCAATTTCCTCGGATCTGATAATTCTCGCCTCGGTGCCTATTCTAATCATGGGTCCCACTCTGCAACTCTGGGCAATAGCTTGCTTAATCTCCACAACGGCCCCACCAGCGCTGGGATGCCTGGCTTCACCTTGGGGGTGCCCAGGAGTGGACATTTCACAGGGAAAAGCCAGGAAGGGTTCCACAGTGGTATGCGTACAGCGCCACGACGCCCCAGCTGGGGTAGCAGTGCGCTTTACAAGTACAAATTTCATTCATTCATAAGGCAATCTGTTAGATTCTATGTAAAAGAATATCCCTGCATAGCCTTTACCACGGTGTAATAACAATCTACCTGTATGAGCCATTGACTTTAACATATCCTTTTCCCAATAAATAAGTCAGCCTACTGTGTTTATCATAACATTTCATAATAAACAGATTGGACCTATGGCACCTGATATAATTTTTACCAATGACCAATCAGACCTATAGGTTTTATCTTTGGCTTATTATTAATATTATAACCAAGCCTACAGTATTGAGCCAAAGCTGTCATCAGGCACCAGTACAAAATTAAATTTGGCAAATCAATGTACAACTCTCCTAAGAGGGCCTAACAAGGGACATCATTGTGCAAATCTTCTATGCCCAGGGTTTGTCCGACACCTGGATTCACTCGGCCAACGAACATATGCCATCCAAAAACTCGAATGTCATTGAAAAGAGCCTAAGTAAAATAGGAACATATTCATTATGGTTTCTAATAAAAGAACCATGAGTACATTCATGTATACAGCGACCACCATTACTTTTGGGGCACCATGAAGTTAGTTTTAAATAAATAAACTAGGTTTTCATGACTAGACGTCTGCTATATGATTGGACCAGCCGCCCCCTAAATACTTGGTGCTCACACACCTGTCCTGATGATGATCTCAACTAAATGAGATTGAAACGCTGTCGACCATAGAACAACCTAACTCCTTATTTTATTATATAAAAAATTATCCTAAGAAGCTTAGTATCTTGTTGTTAATTGGACGCATGTTTTAATGTTTTTCACTCACTAGAGCACGTTTTTTCACTTCTTTTAGAGCACTGGATCATAATATTTGTACAAAAAAAGATAAAAAATAAGATGATATTCTGCAATGAATAAAGTAATTGCATTACAATACTAAAGAATTGTCCTGCTTTACACTTGCCCTTCATATATTGGGTACAATTGGGTCCCAATGAGAAATATATAGGACCTATTGTGTTTTTTCTTAGAAACATTCCCAAGACCTATTGGCATTAATGAACCATTGTTTTTTTGCAACACACAGGATTTCTCTAAGGGCATAAACAACACCAGAAGTCTTTACTACTGTAATTTGTGAAATTCCAAGTAACGAGCTATCTCTCTGCAGGCTTTAGGAAAATGTAATAATAATCCACTCTTAAAGGCCCATTGGCTTTAAAATATGCTTTCACAATAAATAAGGCAGCCTGTTGCCTTTGTCATAACGTTTCATAATAAACAGACCTATGGGATATGATATAAAATTTCCCAATGAATAAGCTTAGCATATAGACCTCATCATTGGTTTGTTACCATAAAAAACGAAATACTTATTCCCATAAGACAACCATGAGGCATTGAGTCATAAAATTACAACACCTTCAGATAGGGCATAACAAGCATTACCACAGTCTAAATCTTCTACCTAGCTACAGATGTTATCACAGTGTAATAACACTCATACATACAGTCTTCTAGATATGCTTTTCACAATAAATTAGTCAGGCTATCTGCATTTGTCTTCGCTTTACATGATTAACAGTTCCTACCCCTGCCATCTGAAATATGCAAAAACAACAGTTGATGGACAGAATGCAGAACAATGTCATACATTCACCCCAGTACAGAGATCTGGGCCTAAATCCATCGTTTTTTTGCTCACCATGCCATTCCAGTTTGAACCCAGCCATATGCAAATCAGTCTTGACCCTGTGCCTCATGGGAACAGTCCAGCCCGAACTGCCAAGCCAGGTCCTCCCTGGACTGGAAACAAGCATCCTAGGACCGGTTTCGGGGTTTCACCCCTCTTCAGCCAGGATAGCTTGATTCCAGTGGCATGGAGAGCACGGGACCCACGTCTGGGCATACCCGTCCCACTCGGGGTGACAAATGCAAAAACAACAGTTGATGGACAGAATGCAGAACAATGTCATACATTCACCCCAGTACAGAGATCTGGGCCTAAATCCATCGTTTTTTGCTCACCATGCCATTCCAGTTTGAACCCAGCCATATGCAAATCAGTCTTGACCCTGTGCCTCATGGGAACAGTCCAGCCCGAACTGCCAAGCCAGGTCCTCCCTGGACTGGAAACAAGCATCCTAGGACCGGTTTCGGGGTTTCACCCCTCTTCAGCCAGGATAGCTTGATTCCAGTGGCATGGAGAGCACGGGACCCACGTCTGGGCATACCCGTCCCACTCGGGGTGACAAATGCAAAAACAACAGTTGATGGACAGAATGCAGAACAATGTCATACATTCACCCCAGTACAGAGATCTGGGCCTAAATCCATCGTTTTTTGCTCACCATGCCATTCCAGTTTGAACCCAGCCATATGCAAATCAGTCTTGACCCTGTGCCTCATGGGAACAGTCCAGCCCGAACTGCCAAGCCAGGTCCTCCCTGGACTGGAAACAAGCATCCTAGGACCGGTTTCGGGGTTTCACCCCTCTTCAGCCAGGATAGCTTAATTCCAGTGGCATGGAGAGCACGGGACCCACGTCTGGGCATACCCGTCCCACTCGGGGTGACAAATGCAAAAACAACAGTTGATGGACAGAATGCAGAACAATGTCATACATTCACCCCAGTACAGAGATCTGGGCCTAAATCCATCGTTTTTTGCTCACTATGCCATTCCAGTTTGAACCCAGCCATATGCAAATCAGTCTTGACCCTGTGCCTCATGGGAACAGTCCAGCCCGAACTGCCAAGCCAGGTCCTCCCTGGACTGGAAACAAGCATCCTAGGACCGGTTTCGGGGTTTCACCCCTCTTCAGCCAGGATAGCTTGATTCCAGTGGCATGGAGAGCACGGGACCCACGTCTGGGCATACCCGTCCCACTCGGGGTGACAAATGCAAAAACAACAGTTGATGGACAGAATGCAGAACAATGTCATACATTCACCCCAGTACAGAGATCTGGGCCTAAATCCATCGTTTTTTGCTCACCATGCCATTCCAGTTTGAACCCAGCCATATGCAAATCAGTCTTGACCCTGTGCCTCATGGGAACAGTCCAGCCCGAACTGCCAAGCCAGGTCCTCCCTGGACTGGAAACAAGCATCCTAGGACCGGTTTCGGGGTTTCACCCCTCTTCAGCCAGGATAGCTTGATTCCAGTGGCATGGAGAGCACGGGACCCACGTCTGGGCATACCCGTCCCACTCGGGGTGACAAATGCAAAAACAACAGTTGATGGACAGAATGCAGAACAATGTCATACATTCACCCCAGTACAGAGATCTGGGCCTAAATCCATCGTTTTTTGCTCACCATGCCATTCCAGTTTGAACCCAGCCATATGCAAATCAGTCTTGACCCTGTGCCTCATGGGAACAGTCCAGCCCGAACTGCCAAGCCAGGTCCTCCCTGGACTGGAAACAAGCATCCTAGGACCGGTTTCGGGGTTTCACCCTCTTCAGCCAGGATAGCTTGATTCCAGTGGCATGGAGAGCACGGGACCCACGTCTGGGCATACCCGTCCCACTCGGAGTGACAAATGCAAAAACAACAGTTGATGGACAGAATGCAGAACAATGTCATACATTCACCCCAGTACAGAGATCTGGGCCTAAATCCATCGTTTTTTGCTCACCATGCCATTACAGTTTGAACCCAGCCATATGCAAATCAGTCTTGACCCTGTGCCTCATGGGAACAGTCCAGCCCGAACTGCCAAGCCAGGTCCTCCCTGGACTGGAAACAAGCATCCTAGGACCGGTTTCGGGGTTTCACCCCTCTTCAGCCAGGATAGCTTGATTCCAGTGGCATGGAGAGCACGGGACCCACGTCTGGGCATACCCGTCCCACTCGGGGTGACAAATGCAAAAACAACAGTTGATGGACAGAATGCAGAACAATGTCATACATTCACCCCAGTACAGAGATCTGGGCCTAATTCCATCGTTTTTTGCTCACCATGCCATTCCAGTTTGAACCCAGCCATATGCAAATCAGTCTTGACCCTGTGCCTCATGGGAACAGTCCAGCCCGAACTGCCAAGCCAGGTCCTCCCTGGACTGGAAACAAGCATCCTAGGACCGGTTTCGGGGTTTCACCCCTCTTCAGCCAGGATAGCTTGATTCCAGTGGCATGGAGAGCACGGGACCCACGTCTGGGCATACCCGTCCCACTCGGGGTGACAAATGCAAAAACAACAGTTGATGGACAGAATGCAGAACAATGTCATACATTCACCCCAGTACAGAGATCTGGGCCTAAATCCATCGTTTTTTGCTCACCATGCCATTCCAGTTTGAACCCAGCCATATGCAAATCAGTCTTGACCCTGTGCCTCATGGGAACAGTCCAGCCCGAACTGCCAAGCCAGGTCCTCCCTGGACAGGAAACAAGCATCCTAGGACCGGTTTCGGGGTTTCACCCCTCTTCAGCCAGGATAGCTTGATTCCAGTGGCATGGAGAGCACGGGACCCACGTCTGGGCATACCCGTCCCACTCGGGGTGACAAATGCAAAAACAACAGTTGATGGACAGAATGCAGAACAATGTCATACATTCACCCCAGTACAGAGATCTGGGCCTAAATCCATCGTTTTTTGCTCACCATTCCATTCCAGTTTGAACCCAGCCATATGCAAATCAGTCTTGACCCTGTGCCTCATGGGAACAGTCCAGCCCGAACTGCCAAGCCAGGTCCTCCCTGGACTGGAAACAAGCATCCTAGGACCGGTTTCGTGGTTTCACCCCTCTTCAGCCAGGATAGCTTGATTCCAGTGGCATGGAGAGCACGGGACCCACGTCTGGGCATACCCGTCCCACTCGGGGTGACAAATGCAAAAACAACAGTTGATGGACAGAATGCAGAACAATGTCATACATTCACCCCAGTACAGAGATCTGGGCCTAAATCCATCGTTTTTTTGCTCACCATGCCATTCCAGTTTGAACCCAGCCATATGCAAATCAGTCTTGACCCTGTGCCTCATGGGAACAGGCCAGCCCGAACTGCCAAGCCAGGTCCTCCCTGGACTGGAAACAAGCATCCTAGGACCGGTTTCGGGGTTTCACCCCTCTTCAGCCAGGATAGCTTGATTCCATGGCATGGAGAGCACGGGACCCACGTCTGGGCATACCCGTCCCACTCGGGGTGACAAAGGCAAAAACAACAGTTGATGGACAGAATGCAGAACAATGTCATACATTCACCCCAGTACAGAGATCTGGGCCTAAATCCATCGTTTTTTGCTCACCATGCCATTCCAGTTTGAACCCAGCCATATGCAAATCAGTCTTGACCCTGTGCCTCATGGGAACAGTCCAGCCCGAACTGCCAAGCCAGGTCCTCCCTGGACTGGAAACAAGCATCCTAGGACCGGTTT